>JALHBL010000494.1:0-45419 GCA_023638675.1 Camponotus pennsylvanicus | reverse complement strand
AAAGCCATCGAATGATTTTTTGATGACTTATGTCATGTGTAATTTGTCATCAAAGTTATTCACTAGCTTTGAAACACTACGTACAAAATGTCATATATATGTTTAAATGTTATTCGATAGCTCTGAAACATTTTATATAAATTATCTATGTCATATATAATTTGTCATCAAAGTTATTCGCTAGCTTTGAAACACTACATATAAATTGTTATATATATCTATGAAAGTATTCGATAGCTGTGAAACAATGTGTATTAATTATGGTATATGTGTATGTATGTATATATATATATATATATATATATATATATATATATAAAACATCATACACACACAAGTGTCATAGGTATAATATAAGAAAATAATTTGTTCAAATTTTATACTTATGAAGAGTTCGTCCTAATTTCATATTTATTAATTGAAAATTATCATTATTATTATTTCATAATTATATTAATAATTGAAAATTATCTATAACGTATGGTTATAATATAATATTAATACGATACAATATAGTCATAGTTTAGTTTTAAAGTTATTTGAAGTCACCTATAACATTTTCTAACACTAATCATATTTCATTTTGTTCGAATTTCTTTTTATATTTGGTAAATCACAATATTATTTGAATAAATTAAAACTGAACTATGACTATATTGTATCGTATTAATAATATTATATTATAACCATATGTTATATTCTATGTTATGATGATTTTTTCTTTCTATGCTTTTGCATAAACTACTTTTCATTTTTAATTTTCTTTCGCAAAGCATAAATTATTTTTAATTTTGAAATTTTGAATTTCAATATTCTATGTTATGATGATTATATCAATTGCAATAAAATGAGCATTATATTTTTTCAATGCCATTGCTAGAGCTGTGATGACTATACCAGAACCACTACCTATTTCTAAACAAATCACAGGTTTCATCGCATGCAGAATGTCTAAATCTTCTTCCAAAGCATCTATTAAAAGATACGAATCCTCAGAAGGATCATAAACTGTCTTGAGTTCTTCATCTATAATAAATAAATTATAATATTTATAATAATAAATAAACTATATAAATATTAACTATATTTATAATTATATACTAAATAATGATAAATATACTAAGTAATGATAAATTAACTACTGGAGTTTCCATAATTTACGATGAAAATTGTAAGAAATTTCTTTTATAAAACTTGCAAAGTAATCAATGTTAAGTAATAATTTGAAAATAAAATATTAATAATATAATTACTTACATTTAAAATTATTGTTGTTTCTCAGCTTCTACTTTGGCTGGCTCTTCCTTATCCGACTCAACAGTAGTACTACTATACGCAGAACTATTATCTAAAAGTGTTTTTCTCATAGCAGTGCTCTTTTCGATAGCTTGATGAATTTTGTTTAATCGCTCTTGAGTGGTTTGTAAGATGTTGCTAACAATAGTAATTTTGTGCTTAGCATCAAGAAGTTTCTTTACATAAAAATCTGTCTCTAGCGGATATTGTAGTGCGTCGTTAATTCTTTGAAGTTCCTCTGTTAAGGATTCAATCCGCTGCTTCAGCTCTATTTGACATATCCTATAACAAAGAGAATAGTTATGCATAAAAAATAATACTCTTCGCAACTTTTGTACGCAACTTGTAGTACATGATAGAAACACAATTTTTTATAACATTCCAATAATTATATATGAAAATTGAAAATGATTTTCAAAATGCTCAAGAATTCTTGTAAAATAGGTAACAATAAGATATATATGTTGCTTGTGTAAGTAAATCACAATTTTTTATCGTTACAATTCGATGAATAAACATATATTTTGCAATAAATAGTACGTACTGTGAAAGAAATATAAGGAAATAATAGATATACGTAAATTTGCAAGAAGAAAATAAATGTTACTATTATTGCATGCGCGCTGAACAGAAAACTTGACGTCACCTTGTGGCGCGAATTCTCTCGTCCAGTTAATCCACCGTATGTTTCAAGAGACTCGTAAAACCTTCCGTTAATGCATCCCGCGTCGCATTTTCGCAAAAGTCATCTATCTTGTCGTCGATAGATATATTGTCACTCGCTGTGTCCACGTTATAGCTGTAGTGAAGTAAAGGTTATCAAACATATACGTTTCTTGATTTGACATGTATATGTTTGACATGTATATGTATGTCAATTACGAAGCGCCAGGCGCCAGCGCCTCCGCCATCTGGTGTCGACAGCGGCAGTCGGACGCCAAATTTTGTTCTATATATATTGTTTGATGATGATGACCACGACGTGGACGTTTCTTAATCGTATTTTCACGATTTTAGAATTATATATCGCGATATTTCCACTTCTACAGCTCGTAGAGTAAAAATAAAGACACTTTTACTATATAATTCGAACATAAGCCTAATAAGAGCTCGATCCGTTCAGCGGTTATCGTAATATAATAATATGAAATAATCTGAACTGGTCTCAATTTCCCGTCTCGCGTAGAGACACGGCGCGCGTCTTGCTAGAGAGATGAACTCGACGCAAGACACTACCGTGTCTCTTGATCGCAAAAATGTCATTAATTCATTAAAACTACTTTCTAACTGATAAAATAAAAAATTACAGTTTCAGTTTTTATTTTATAAGATGTTTACATATTCGTGAATTACGAATGGATAGAGGAAGCGAGGAAGCCGACTGTAAGGGACTTCGGAACTCTGATAATAGAGGTCATCTCGCCCGCTCTTTACTCGTAGTCTTGCTTTTTGTCACACTTGACAATCGTGATAGACATCTCGAAAAGATAAACGGACCCGAAAAATCGAGAGCGAGCGAAACAGTAACAAGAGCAAGCGAGACAATAATAGGAGTGAGCGAGATAGTAATAGGAGCGAGCGAGAGGGAAATAGTAGCGGGAAGGAAGATCCGATCCTCGAGTCTTCGCTGCTCGTGCTATTCCTATCTCGTTCGCTCTTATTGTCTTCTCGTTTCCTTACGTAACTCTCGCATACATTTTTATGCATATACATACATATACATACGTATACGTATATGTACATATACATATGTGTATTTATTTAAAATTTTTTTTTACGGACTAGATGTGATAAGAATTCTGCGCAATATTCCTTGAATTTTACAAATCTTATAACTTTTTCCCTGTAAGATAATTATAATATTTTAAATAAATATTGATTTTTAAACGTTGAAAATAGTTTTTATTTGAAAAATAATTATTTGACTAGGAAGTGATTAAAATTTCTTACAAAATCGCATAGAAATATCGCAAAAATACGATCCGATCTCACTTTTCTTATACGAATTATAGTTCGTTATCAAAAATCAATTTTTTGTTTTTAATTTGCTAAAACCATTGGTATATTTGATCCAGAACTGCAGAACTATTGTAAAATAAACTACAATTCCGAAGAATAATTAATTTGACATGATTTGGTGCGATGCGTGAACTGCTTTAACGCACCATATTTTCGAATTTTTTTTGTATTTAATCATTAAAATTATTTTAAATGTTTACATAGAACTCTAAAACTATTTAAAAGAATGTTAAGAATTCGAAAAAAAAAACTTAGATTTTTAGATATGGTGTTTACAAGTTTATAAGAATCATTTTTACTTCGTTTTTTTCTGCCACCTGATATTCATCGTCGCGAGCAGTCGCATGTTTCGGGCAGGCGGTGGGCCGTCCTCGCTGGAATGGCCGACTGCCTAACCACGCGGATCGCGCAATTATTGGCCGATCTTCTTTAATTAATACCTCGAAATTTTACGTGGTTTTGTGCAAAATGGTGCAGGACTTTAATTCAGTTTAGCGAGCTCTACTTATAATTTTTTTTGGACGGAAGATACCTGGGACACCCTGTATATATATATATATATATATATATATATATATATATATATATACAGGGTGTCGAAAAAGTATGGAACCGGTCAAATATCTCGAAAATAAAGCATTTTAGAGAAAAATCGCAAAACACGTGTTCGATCATTTCAAGGGGCTACTTTTTTAAGGGGGTCGAAGGGGGCGCCCTTCAAGG
Organism: Camponotus pennsylvanicus; assembly: GCA_023638675.1. Lineage (NCBI taxonomy): Eukaryota > Metazoa > Arthropoda > Insecta > Hymenoptera > Formicidae > Camponotus > Camponotus pennsylvanicus. Next base: position 41,381 of record JALHBL010000494.1, on the reverse strand, counting down.
GGGTCCAAGGGGGGCGACCCCCCTTAAAAATCTTAAATGGGACCCCCTATTTTTTATTGCATATTCTTATAGCTTACCTCGAGAGCTTTTCAAAACACTACAATAAAATATTTTTTCATTAAGTACTTTTCGAGTTATGAGGCTTGAAATGTTACTGTACCGCCGGCATTAGAATTATCCAAGGTGTACCACGTGGAGGTTGCCTGGTCGGATTTACACCTCTTTTGTGTTGTGTGTGTGTGTGTGTGTGTGTGTGTGTGTGTGTGTGTGTGTGTGTCACAGCAGAGATAAGGACCCCACGGTTCGTCACTCCCGTAGTATTTATTGACTCCAAACCCTCTCTGCTGTGTGTGTGTGTGTGTGTCACAGCAGACATAAGGACCCCACGATTCGTCACTCCCGTAGTATTTATTGACTCCAAACCCTCTCTGCTGTGTGTGTGTGTGTGTGTCACAGCAGAGATAAGGACCCCACGGTTCGTCACTCCCGTAGTATTTATTGACCAAACCCTCTCTGCTGTGTGTGTGTGTGTGTATGTTGGTGCGTGCGTGCGTGCGTGCGCGCGCATTAGTATTTGTTTAATGATAATTACAGTAGATGTTCAAATTGCTTTCCTTCCACTGCTTGACAATGTGCTAACCTTAATTGAAAAGAATCTCTGACATTATTCAGCATATCGACGGTTATCAAACTCATTTCGTCAGTTATTCTTTGTTTCAATTCTTCGACGTCTGCGGGTTTTGTTTTATAAACTCGTTCTTTCAAGAAGCCCCATAAAAAAAGTCAAGTGGTGTTAAATCGGGAGATCTTAGAGGCCATTCAATTGTTCCTCGTCTCCCAATCCATCTGTTCGGGAAGATTTCATCTAACAACCTTCGTACCCTTAATCCAAAGTGTGCTGGAGCTCCATCTTGCTGAAACCACACGCGATCAAAATTATTGGGGAAGATATTTCGAATAGCAGGAATAATTTGCTCAACTAGCACAGCTTCATACCTCTCGGAATTGAGATTTTCATCGAAGAAAAATGGACCTATTAAATGATTTTCAATTATTCCTCCCCAGACGTTGACTTTTTTAGGGTATTGAGATTTGTTATCTCTCATCCAATGTGGATTTTCGGAACTCCAATATCGGAAATTCTGATGATTAACATTTCCATTAAGTTGAAAAGCAGCTTCATCAGTGAAGACAATATTATTGACGAAGTCATTTCCGCGAGCCTGAATAAGTTCACAAAATTCCATTCTTCGGTCAAAATCTTCACCAGTTAACTCCTGTACATACTGCACCTTATAAGGATGATACTTATGCTTTTTTTCAATATTATGCACCGATTGCCGATCGACTTCATGTTCTGCAGCAACTTTTCTAATAGATGTATTAGGTGTTTCGATGAAACTTTGCAGAATATCTAAACTCTTTTCATCATTAGAGACAGATTTAAATCGTCCACTGCGTGGCCGATCTTTTACGCTACCTGTTTGAATGAAACGCTGAAATGTTTTTACAACTGTGGATTTTGAAATTGGATTTCGCGCATTAAAAGTTGCATTAAAAAGATTGCATGTCTCTTGATATGATCTCTGTTTATCTCCATATCCTTTCATCAACAGATAAATGCGTTCTCTTTCCGACAACTCAGCCATTATTTGTTTGATTCTTACAAATATGGAATAAGTCAAATTTATTAGGTGAGCAAAAGTTATTCCTAATATTAAAATTATTTCTCAGATAATTGAAGAAAAGAACTAGTATGTAGAGAGACAATTATTTCTCATGATAAGCCTCTGCGCAAAGACAGGACGGTATTGGAGCCAGAGATGCCACTCTTTGAGCTTTCGTCGCATAGCATGTCTCTTGATATGATCTCTGTTTATCTCCATATCCACCGTCTTGTTGGAAGATAATATCGTTTCTTTCAAATAATGGCACATCTTCTAAGAAATGTGGTAGATTTTCTGTTAATAAATCGACGTAGGTTCTTCCAGTTAAAATATCTGGAAGAATAACTGGACCAAGTATTTCAGTGCCCATTATTCCAGCCCATACATTAATCTTCCAACGAGTTTGAAAATTTTAATTTAAACAATATTATCTTCCAACAAGACGGTGCTGGGCCACACAACGCCAGGATCGTTACGAATTACTTAAACGAGAATTTTCGATGCAATCAACGCATGAGAGCTTGCATTAGGATGGCGGGCATTCTGAGCATCCGCTTTAAAATTTTTTTTAGTCAATCCGCTCTTTTCAGAGCGACCAATACATTTTCACGTTGGAACATTTCATTGTGAGCAGAATAAAAATAAATTTTTCCAAATGTAATTTTAATTACGTTATTCTTGCGATTGACTTAAATCTTCGCATCGTGAATGCAATAATTTCGAAAACGTAATAACGTATAACACATGCTTTTTAAAATAATAATTATTTATTATAATTAGAAATAGTTATTATTTATAATAAATAATTAATTTTTTAAGTATGTCATTATACGTTTCATGTTTTCTACCGCATTCGCAATGCGAAGGTTTTAGCCGATCGTTCGTCTTATCTCGCGTCAATCACGCGCCACGCGCAAGTCGTTTGTTAGATGTCGCGTGTCGCGTTTCTGGTAACATAACTCTTGTGGTCGCGCAGTCTCCGCGGTCCGTCGCTTCGCGTCGAGTTATGTGCTGTTTGCATTCGCGTTTCTTTGAAAGTAATTTTTGGTATCGATAAATCGATAGTGAGTGAATAAACAGTAAACTCGTTATCGCGTAATCTGTATTGTGTCAATTGAGTGTGAGACTAATAATCGAAAATTTTCGATGTGTCGCGCATCTCTAGCAATCATAACCGTGCAGCAGATAACAACAATACATAGCATGAAGATTCGCTACGCTGCTACAAGGTGAGCAAGTGAGTAAGCAGGTGAGTGAGTGAGTGAGTGACCGAGAGAGTGTGAGTGAGAGACTGAATGAGAGAGTGTATGAGTGTTGCGTAAAAGAGAGAAAGAGAGCGAGAAAAAAAGTGCGTGCGTGTGTATGAATGTCTGTCCCTCCTACCCTCCCTCTCTCCCTCTCTCTCTCTCTCTCTCTCTCTCTCTCTTACGCACACACTCCGCCATACACACATCGCGTGTAGCAATCAGCTGATTGCAACGTTGGACGGCCGGCGATCCGGAACAACTTTTCATTATTAAAATTATTTTAAGGAACACGTATTTCTGACGTAATTCTAAGACATTTTCTTCTTTGCCAAAATTTTATTTAAAGCATAATTTTATGTTATAAGATAAAATAGTTAGCGACTCATGCGGTGGTAATCACCCGTCGGGCGGTCAGCTGCGCCCGCGCTCGCGGCACGCCGCGCCGCTCCTGCCTGCCTTCCGTACCCGACGCGTGATTTACTAACTATTTTTGCTCATAATTCAAAAACTACGCTTCAAATCAAATTTTGGTAAAGGAAAAATTGTCTTAGAATGGTGTCAGGAATACGTCACTTTACAGACGGAAGATTTTTCGGGATCGCCCTGTATATGAGAAATATATGAAATAATAATACATTTACCAATAATAATACATTTAGCAATTGTATAGGAAAATATCTCGCATAAATTTATAATTACATTTTGCAATAATATTAAATGTCCCACATGTAATCCTTTTTAATAATCTTAGCTTGATATTTTTTTATACATAAAATGAATACAAGGAATAGTTTATAGTGCATATTTGTAGTACTTCATGCTACAATTGCATTAAATAAATTTAAAAGTTTTATACAATCAAACATTAACAGGTTGCATCTAAGCAAACTATCGATATTTCTCTAAAATATATTTAGAAGCATATAAATAATAATACTACTGGCTCTATGTATCAATAATCAAAATTATAGTATTCATAGAAAAACGCTTATATATTACTTTATGTCTTTTGATGTATTTGTCCGCGGATAGTATGCGACACATTTTATGATATAAGAATATAATTTCTTATATATCCAGAACTGTTATATATATGTATAAAATTAAAAAGCACGAAAAATTATTTCTTTTACTGTACATTATTCGTTTCAAACAATTCTCTTCATCCATTCTGTGTCAAAAAATACTAAGCTAAAATGATCAAAAAGATTTTATTATAGATATGTAGATAAATATTTAACATTTTGTGAAAAAATATATCCGTATGAAATGTGAGAAATATTTAAAATAAATTAATAAAATATTTACTCTTCGATAATCTTCTAATTCCCGACAAAAACAGTTACGTCACATCTTCGTCGAATCCACGTATTTTACCTGGCTTACGTGGATGCAGATTTATCCACGAATTATCTACGTGGATACAACTTTCTTTTTTCATTATTACATCGAGGTACTTTATTCTCGAAATATCAATGTAGATTTCATGTGGATATTTCTATTGAAATTATGATTAATCATTCAACGACTCGGTAATATTGTAATGTTAAAAGATATTTTATTAAAATTTTTCAATTGTAATTTTGTATCTGAAATATTTCAGAAATATACCTGCATCATGTTTTTTATATTTATAATATTTATATTATAATATTATAATATTTATATTTTATATAATATTGTATTTGCAATATTTCTGAAATCTTTCAGAAAGATAAAAAAGTTTGCTAGAAAAAAGATTATATCTGTATGTTTCTAAATATGTAATAGTACATATGTATATAGAATATGCTTCCTCGCTTTGCCGCTATGCGGCGCTGCATCAAATTAGCTAACTCGTATTCAACTTTTCGTCATAAGTGTATATAAAGAACTGATACTAACACGGTCCGAAGTTTATTTTTTTTTTAAGGACCGTCTACGATGGAAGTAATATTGGTGGAGTTGCACGGTGGAGTAAGGCGTAAGCGAATGGTTCTTTTCCATTTCGCATTACTCCTAGTCTTATGCCTTACTCCACCGTTCACTCCACCGATATTATTTTCATTGTAGACGGTCCTTTAGTCAGTTTAATTTAATAAACTGATTTAATTTAAAATAATTTGTTTAATAATCTGGATCGCGCGTTTGTTGGGATTCAGAATGTGGAACAGATTATTTGAAATTAAACGGATAAATGGGAGATAGCCTATTTATTGCGTATATTAAAAATAAAATATAAATAAAAATAAAATTATTCTTATGGCCGAGTGTATTTATATACTTTTATAAATGTCCAAGATAGTCACTTATCAAAAATGAAAAAAGTAATATGTCTCGAAAGTTCATGAAATTTTCACATAGATTCCACGTAGATTCTAGTACCGTTTTTGAGCGGATTATCCACTCGAATATCTACGTGGATTCAACGATATTAATCTACGTGGTAATAACGTGGATTTCACGTACTGTTTTTGTCGGGTTATCACTACATGAACGATTGTCAGAAATGATATTATTAAAACTTAGCATATATGCAGATATGATTTTAAACAAATAAATTCTTGACACACGCACACATTGCTCTTATCGGTCTTTTCAATAATGATTTTCCGTTGAAAAATATAAAAGATCTAATAGAATAAATGAATGCAATTTTTTAAAATATTTATCGGTTTATTAAAAAAAATATACGTATAAAGAAATATCAAGCTAAGATTATTAAAAAGGATTATATGTGGGACATTTAATATTATTGCAAAATGTAATTATAAATTTATGCGAAAAAAATATTTTCCTATACAATTGGTAAATGTATTATATATTTCTCATATATATTTTTAATTGTAAAAAAATATGCAAAAAGGCTGAAAAACACACATAACGTCGTCATACGTATCGAGAAGCGAGCAGCGTCGCGTGTCGCCCACCGCTTTTAGTTTGGTAGAAAGGAGACAGAAAAACATATATCTGTCCTCTTCTATAAAGTGAAGCCGAGCGCCGAGCTCACATGTACGTTGCTTCGCTTGTGTGCGCTTGCGTACACTCTTTTAGCAACATGGCAACGTCTCCAATCTGGCATCACTGCTGTTTCACGTGCAACTCGATATCTCTAAAATTGAGATAGGTAACTGTCCACGCGAAGCTGCATAAGCTATTGCGTGTATTGTTATATTATATTATAATATTATATCGTGAATTTTTACATTTCATAGTGCTATCTAGTATTTTTGAAGTGTTTTATATTTTAATTTTAAAGTGTTAAAAAGTATTTTTTTGTCAGTGATATACAAGTGATATACTGGTGATTTTTAATAATGGGGAAGAAATATGATGCGAATCACTTGCCTCTGTTTCGATACAGATTGTCCAGGAAGAAAAGTCGCATACGAAGGTTGGTTTATTTATTTAACTTGAAAGGAATTACTTTAATGTCTGCTGTTTTGATATCTAATTTTATCTTGTTTATAAAGTCTAAAAATTGACAATGGCATTTACTATGCATTTATTATATGTTACGACATTAAAACAATTCTACACATACACACACACACACACACACACACATATATATATATATATATATATATATATATATATATATATACAGGGTGTATAAAAAAGGTCGGAACCCTTGAATATTTCGAAAAATATAAGTTTTATCAAAAAATGTTTCAGACAAAAGTTGTAGGGTTTAAAAAGTTCTATTTACTGGCAATATCATTTTGACCTTGAAGAGTCACTGGAAGATCACGTGAAGGTCACTTCAATTTTTTTAAATGGAACACCCTATATATTTTTGCACACTCTTGTAGCCTATCTCGAGAGCTTTCCAAAAGACTATAATTAAGTACCTTTTCGTTAAGTACTTTTTGAGTTATGAGGCTTGAAATAATTTCTTAATTTTACATAAATCATAAAATATCTTGTAAAATATTTATTTTTCGATTATCTTACCTTAATACTTTTACGTACAAAATAATGAGAGGAATCAATTGGTGTAAAGAAAACACATAGTTGTTTTAAAGAAAAAATATGTAATTTGCAATTAACAATTCCATATTTTTTCTTAAAAACAACTATGTGTTTTCTTTACACCAATTGATTCCTCTCATTATTTCGTACGTAAAAGTATTAAGGTAAGATAATCGAAAAATAAATATTTTACAAGATATTTTATGGTTTATGTAAAATTAAGAAATTATTTCAAGCCTCATAACTCAAAAAGTACTTAACGAAAAGGTACTTAATTATAGTGTTTTGGAAAGCTCTCGAGATAAGCTACAAGAGTATGTAAAAATATATAGGGTGTTCCATTTAAAAAAATTGAAGTGACCTTCACGTGACCTTCCAGTGACTCTTCAAGGTCAAAATGATATTGCCAGTAAATAGAACTTTTTAAACCCTACAACTTTTGTCTGAAACATTTTTTGATAAAATATATTTTTCGAAATATTCAAGGGTTCCGACCTTTTTTATACACCCTGTATATATATATATATATATACAGGGTGATTCAAAATAACCCCCTTGTCCCTGAAATGACACATTCTTGAATCAATTCTAAGACGATTTTTCCTTTGGCAAAATTTCGTCCGAAGCTTAGTTTTTGAATTATTAAAGGAAGTAGTTAACGTATGACGGGTCGAATACAAGAGGCAGGCAAGGGTGGCGCGATTCACCGTCAGACGCGGGTGCTTACGCGGGGCGCCTGCTGCGATCAGCTGGTCGCTATACACATACAGACACACATGCGAACACATACATTCTCTCTCTGTCTGTCTGTCTGTCTGTCCGTCTGTCTCTCTCTCTCTCTCTCTCTCTCTCTCTCATTCGCTCACTCACCTGTAATTTTTTTTTTTTTTTTTTTTTTTTACGAGAGAGGGGAAAATGCATTTTATGCATACCCACCGGTCGATCCAGTGAGTTATGTGGGACTCGAGTACCAAGTCGAATTACCAACTCGGTACTCCCTACCCACTAAAAACCCCTCTCTTTTCACGAATTTCCTTTGACACACTGTCCCTCTGACTTCCCGAGATCTGTTTTCACATAACGTCAAAAAATAGTTATTATTACCTTGTTCGATGACTTTTGATGTATTGCTGTAATTGCTTGAAAGAGAAATGAATTTTCCGATAGATCGTACGTTCTCAAATTTAACGTAGATATCACGTTGCAAAAGACAAGAAATCCACACTAAATTATTAACTGAGTTTTTCTTCTTTCATGAACTGTATTCTTTTATAAACTTTAACGTAATCACATTTGTTTACTCACTCGATGAGACGAGAAATTTACTAATGACTATCACTAATCACTATTAATCACTGTCGAATAATAACTGTTGGCGATTAAAAATCACTCGATGAAAGAAACACGCGCGGACACGTTACTACACGACGCGACGACGCGACAATGCGACGATAATTATTCGGCGACTGCAAGCAGTTTTTTGTCATGGTAGGTTGCGGTAGGTTAAGGTACTACTGGCGCTATCGAACCTTTGAGTATATAGACATGGAGGAGGAATTGCTTTGTTTCCTTTAGACCGAAAGTGTGTCCAAATTCTGTGCAAGAGAGAAAGATATAGAGTGATATTCGTCCTCTCTGCGCATGCGTCAACATCGTAACCTGCACTACAGTTTTGACACTTCTGTACTTAATGTACGAATTGTATTTAATTATTACTGTAAAATAGATATTACTGTAAAAAAAATTATTACTGTGAAATAGATATTACTGTAAAAAATAGAGGTAATTTAATTTTCCCATCGGAAGACGTCATAAAAACAACACGATGTTACGAAATTGTTATTCGCTCAAATTATAATATAATTCGTACTAAAAAAAATATAAAGGCAATTTTAATTACGAAAGTATTTAACGAGATTTGCCATTCAGTATTTAATAACAGCACAATGATAGAACATATATTGCAGCAAGATATATTTGATAACCATAGAACGGAACTAATTAAAAGCATTATTACAATTTATATAAATTTACGTTTGTTCCATGAAGCCAAGTGCGCCACGGATTTCATACACAAAATATATATTAGACGTAAGTTTACAAAATTAATCCATTTTAATCATCAATAAAAATTGTCTTATATTAAATTGTATATATTAAAATTTATTTATCCCTTTATCATCTTAATATAATAATCCGTTTACCATCCTACTAAACCAATAATGCACTTTATATACAAATATATTTATATTCTAATATAATGCCATTTATAATGCTTTGGCATCTGTTACTCATTTCAGCTGAGATAAACATTATTTGGATTCCGTAAAGCTCATATTTTTCTACAATAAACGTTACGTTTACTGTAGAAAATGAGCGCATATGCACTTTACGGAACGCAATCAGCCATTGTAACTTATAGCATTCATATTTGACGCATGCGCAAAGAGGACGAGTATCATTCTATACCTTTCTCTTTCGCACAGACTTTGGACACACTTTCGGTGCTGGCATTCCTCCTCCATGTCTATATACTCAAAGTATCGAACGCGATCATGTGTTCGATTGAAGAATGCGGCAAACATAATAAACATTTAACATATTAATATTATTATTATCATGAATGTGTGTGATATCCATACATCGTATGATATCTATTTAAAAATTAATTAGATTAAATAAGTGTTTAAAATATTTATTACTTTTACTATTATCATATAAAATATTAATATTAAATATTTATTTAAGATATGGCGGCTTGAGTTTCCGCTCTATCTACTTTATGCGCGTGGTGTGTTCGTAATGTGTTCGCAGTTTCGTTCGCCGAGAATAAGACAGAGTGTAGGTAGAGCGGAAACTCAAGCCGCCATAATTGGTGACCCCGACGTGATTGATTACCTCCCCACACAAAATTGATACCAAATGTACATAGCCACATAGAATAAATTATTATTTTATACAAACAAGGAATCTACGTCATACCTACACTGTCTTATTCTCGGCGAACGAAACTGCGAACAACACGAACAACATTACGAACACACCACGCGCATAAAGTAGATAGAGCGGAAACTCAAGCCGCCATAATTGGTGACCCCGACGTCGGAATAACCAGAGAGTGAAGCGACGGAGATAGAAGGATGTCGAAGAAGGACAGCACGGTCATACTCGACGAAGAAGAGACGAGTGTCAGCCGAGTCGCTGTGCGAATTCCCGCCTTTTGGCCGGATGATCCAGAATTATGGTTCGCACAAACGAAAGGGCAATTTACGCTCGCAGGAGTGAAAGACGACGACACAAAATACAGCTACGTATTATCGAAGCTGAAGCCGAAGCAAGCAAGGGAGGTGAGAGACGTCATCACGCATCCCCCCCACCACGAACAAGTATCCAGCTATAAAGAGCGCGCTCATCCAGCGCTTGACAGACACGCAGGAGCAACGAATCCGACAACTACTCGAGAGAGAGGACCTCGGAGACCGAAAACCCTCACAGTTCCTACGACATCTAGGCACTCTGGCTGGATCAGCAGTATCACCAGAGCTGCTGAAAACACTCTGGCTGGGATGACTACCAGCAACAATGCAGGCCATCCTTGCAACACGGAAGGACGACGATCTGCAGGACATAGCGGAACAGGCCGACCGCATACACGAAGTCAACAACCGAGCTTTGGTAGTGGCTACGGAGCAGACAACAACGACAAACCCATGGACAACGCAGATGGAAACGCTCGCTAAACAGGTGGCCACCCTCACGGAGCAGATGACGAAGATAGCCAGAGAATTCCGGTGAGGAAGAGAGCGAGCAAGGAGCCGTTCAAAAGGTAGAGCCAGGAGCAAAACACCGAACGAGGGCGTCTGTTTTTACCACCGACGTTTCGGCGCAGAAGCCCGGAAATGCACGCAGCCATGCAGCTTTAAGGGAAACGAGACGGGCGATCACTGAGGACGGCCAGTGACAGAAGCCCGGGACCATGCCGTCTGTACATAACCGACCGACGCTCTAAGACGAAATACCTCCCTGTGGATACGGGCTCAGACGTCAGCGTCTTTCCACACACGATGATGCGCAACAGACAACGACCCGAGCCATACGAGTTATATGCAGCCAATGGCTCCAGAATTACGACGTATGGCTTCATCACGCTACAGCCAGATCTAGGACTAAGAAGGGCATTTCCCTGGAGGTTCGTAGTAGCCAACGTGAGGCAACCAATCATCGGTTCGGACTTCTTGACATACTACGACCTGATGCCTGACATGAGGAGGTCAAGGCTGAAAGACGTACAAACCGGACTCTTAACAACCGGTAGCAGATGCTATCAGCAGGCGACCTCAATCAAGGCGATACTAGAGACGGCAGGATTCCACAAAATCATCACGGAATTCCCGAACATCATAAAACCCGGCAAAGCAACAGAGAATGCAAGACACACAACACGGCATCATATCCAGACAACGCCTGGACAACCAGAAGCCAGTAAACCTCACAGACTGGCACCTGATAGACTCAAGGTAGCACGTGCAGAGTTCAACTTACTACTGCAAGAGGGTATCATCCGTCCATCAAAGAGTCCGTGGTCATCGCCTCTACATATGGTCCTGAAAGGAGACAAAGCGTGGCGACCCTGCGGCGACTATAGACGACTCAACGCACGGACAATTCCTGATCGATATCCAATTCCGCACATTGAGGACTTCTCGCAGGCGCTCTATCAAAAGATCTTCTCAACGATCGATCTGGTGCGAGCCTACAATCAAATACCGGTAAACGAGGAAGATATGCCGAAGACGGCGATTACCACACCATTCGGACTCTTCGAATTTTGCAACATGCCATTTGGTCTACGGAATGCAGCACAAACATTCCAGCGCTTCATAAACGAAGTACTGCAGGAGCTGGATTTTCGCTACGCGTATATTGATGACATACTCGTGGCATCAAATTCAGAGGAGCAACACGAAGCACACCTGAGACAGCTATTCACCAGGCTAACCGAGTATGGCGTACGGATCAACCCATCAAAATGCATTCTCTGACAGAAGGAAGTGCAGTTCCTAGGCTACCTAGTGACAACGGAAGGAACTCGACCACTCCCAGCAAAGATTGAAGCCATAAGGAACTTCCCAAAACCGACCAACTCCAAACAGCTGAGGCAGTTCCTAGGAACCATTAACTTTTACAGAAGGTTCATACCAGGAACAGCAAAAGACCAGGCAGTTCTCAACGAAGCTTTAAGAGGCCCCAAGACGAAAGGGAAGACACCGATACACTGGACAATAGAAATGGACGCGGCCTTCAAACAAAGCAAGGAAGGATTAGCGCGAGCAACACTCTTGGCGCATCCTGACCCAACAGCAAAGCTAGCTGTAACCACCGATGCATCCTCAACAGCAATAGAAGCGGTCATACAGCAACACATAAGGGAAGGCTGGCAACCGTTAGCTTTCCTAAGCAAAAAGCTAAATGTGGCACAGACAAAGTACAGCCCGTACGACAGAGAGCTACTGGCGGTCTACACAGCAATCCGGCATTACAGGCACATGCTGGAAGGAAGGACATTCACCGTATAAACGGATCACAAACCGCTCACGTATGCGTTTAAATAAGATCCGCTGAACAGCTCGCCACGACAAGCCAGGCACCTAGAGTACATCAGCCAATTTACGACGGACATCCAACATGTAGAAGGGAAGAGCAACGTGGTAGCCGACGCACTCTCCCGAGTAGAAGGGATACAGCAGGCAATAGACCTGGAAATATTAGCTCAAGAACAACAGACAGACCAGGAACTACAAAAGCTACTAAAAGATCCGGAGAAAATAAGACTCACGTACATGCAGATCCCAGGATCACCGCAGAAAATCCTGTGCGACGCGAGTACCCCAGCACCACGACCATACGTGCCGGCAAGCATGAGAAGACAAGCCTTTCAATCCTTGCATGGAATGGCACACCCGGGCATTAAAGCAAGCGCTAGGCTGGTGCAGCAACGCTTCGTCTGGCCAGGCATGCAGCGAGACTGCATGCAATGGGCACGAGCATTCATTCCATGCCAGAAATCAAAGGTGACGCGACACAACATAACACCCACGGGAGCATTCATCCATCCTACACAGCGGTTTCAACACATACACACGGACATCGTAGGACCTCTACCAATATCAGAGGACTACCGATATTGCCTCACGATGATGGACAGGTTTACGCGCTGGGCAGATGTCATCCCATTACCAGACATCACAGCGGAAACAATCGCCAAGAACATATTCTTCGGATGGATAGCTCGATTCGGCACACCAGCCCAGATCACAACGGACCAGGGTCGACAGTTCGAGGCTGACCTCTTCCGGAGCCTCACAAAATTACAGGAACCAAGCACATCCGGACTACCGCATACCACCCGGAAGCAAATGGAATGGTGGAGCGCTTCCACCGTCAATTGAAAGCCGCAATTAAAGCACACCAAACAGAGGCGTGGACCAAGGTCTTACCTGTCATCTTACTAGGAATCAGGGCGACATGGAAAGAAGACATCAAGTCCACACCAGCAGAGATGGTCTATGGGGAACCCATCCGACTACCAGGACAATTCCTGGACGACCAAAGGCCAACAGAGAAGGGACAAAATCACGACTTCCTGGAAAGTTTGAAGACAGCAATGGAAAAACTTCGACCCTGAAACGACACGGACAGAGAGCCACTTTCACATTTAAAGACATGAACACTACAACACACGTGTTCGTCAGACACGACGCGCCAAGTGGAACACTCTACCCACCATATGACGGACCATACAAGGTCATCAGCAGGGGAGAGAAGACCTACAAACTGCAAATCAGAAGCCGAGAAGTCAACGTTTCAATAGACCGGCTAAAACCAGCCTACCTACTCAGCGAAGAAGCAGGAAAGGAGACCGCCACGGAAAGCAACACAGAAGTAACTACGAAATCTGGACGAACAGTGCGACAACCAGTCCGTTTCGCACCATAACGAGAAGGACCTTCACACAACCAGGGGGGTCCTGTGGCGTTTTGCCACACACCACAAATACATACTGGCATACCACACCGACCGCCTGCGGTACGGCAGCCCGTGCGCGCGATACACGAACGGTAGCGCGAACGTTAGGGGATGCCCCCGCGCTGAATCGCGGGACGGCCAACAGATGGCCCAGCAGCAAATCCTTTTCGCGTAATCAAGAACACGCCGAGAGGATATATAAGGCCGGGCGCAGCGACGAAATTTCGAATCTCGATTCACCTCTCAGCTAGCGATAGTGAAGAGAACGAATACGCAGATTATTTTTGACGAGCCTTACACGCTCAGGAAGGATTCCTTCGAGGCGCAGCAGGATTCCACGGCCGCTAATCTCGCCCCGATCACCCGGGCCAGCAAAGCAGCCGTGTGAGGACCACGAGCCTCCGAAGAAGCGAGTCACCTTCCAGCTATTGCCGTGGCAGCTGATTCGGTTGGAACTGGATCCGCCACGACTTACAAGGCCACCCAGGATATTGCTGAACACCTGGGACATCCGAGTACGGCGCTACACCTCGCCTACCATCATCGGAAGCTATCCGGCCTTGCTCTCTCCATTGCCTCCATCACCCGTGGGCAAGAGAGAAGTCGGCATCCAGACGGTACGCACCTCCGTACATCGAGGGATTCAGGTCCAATCAGCGACTCAGGAGCAAGCCAGCCAATCAGACAGTTGGGAACCGAACCATACGTCCACGGCAACACAAACGGAGGATACGGTGGCCGAACAACAACAGCCTAGGGTCTCTGCGGGTCACTAAGACCCTGCCGCCAATCACATATCGGGAAAGAATAAGCTCCTGAGCTTATTCTCAAACGGTCCTTTTCAGGACCACAAAATTGATACCAAATGTACATAGCCACATAGAATAAATTATTATTTTATACAAACAAGGAATCTACGTCATACCTACACTCTGTCTTATTCTCGGCGAACGAAACTGCGAACACATTACGAACACACCACGCGCATAAAGTAGATAGAGCGGAAACTCAAGCCGCCATATCTTAAATAAATATTTAATATTAATATTTTATATGATAATAGTAAAAGTAATGTGGGTGATCTCGGGATATAAGAAATTAACGCTTCGCAGTTAGGTAGTTCCGAGTTTATTTCAATCTATAATTTCGAGCGTCTTGTATACTATGTGAGCTGTCTGTAGATGTGCTGTAGACTGGTCGAAAGCGGGATACTGAATGAATCCTGGAAAACCAGGATTCGGCATGCACGATTCGGGAGAAAGTTTTATAATCGGAAAGATTCTTGAAGGGACGAGTGACCGTTGTGTAGGAAAAAATCGTGTGCTTGCCATATGTTAGTCGGCGATGTAAGGGATCGATGGAAGGCTGCGTAACATGCAAGGGTTGTAAAGTTTACGAAAGTGAAAGCGGAGTAAGAGACAATCGTCCCTACGCGGTCAACGATGAGGATGACGTAGCGCATGTGTGTCGCTACAGAACCCCCCTGCTAGTGATTTGGCCAATCACGAGAAACCGCCCTGAAGTCGGTCGGGGAATCGGACTCGTCTGCCCGATCGTGTAGCGTGCCGTGGGGCGATCCTGATCGGTTCCTGGGCGGGTGGTGGGTCAGTCCTCCTTGCTGGATTTGTTGGGGCATCCCGGTCCGATGGTACGGACGACTGCGACGGTGGGCTGGCCCTTAGAGGGCTCGTTAGCCGCTGCTCGGTTGGTAGCGAGCTAGTCGTTCCTCTGTCCCCGTCTTCCGAGATGGTGTAAGTGGGCTTTAGCCGATCAATGGACACGGTTACATCCTTGCCTCGGATGTGAACCACGAATGCTTTTGATTTGCGGCGAACCACCTTGTAGGGCCCATCATATGATTGCTGCAGAGGTCCTCCGTGCTGCAGAGGGGTGCATCGTGACGCACAAATACCTGGTCCGTGGTACCGAGGTCTTTGAAGACAAACGTTCGGCGTTCGCCGTGGCGGGTGCCGTTTGTCGGACGAAGTCTTCGAAGGTGCTGCCTTAGGTCTTTGACGTACTCGGCTGCGTCGTCTTCTAGGGGTGCTCTTGAAGCCAAGAACTCTCCGGGCAGCCGGATTGATTCGCCGTAGAGAAGGTCAGCTGTGGTCGCCCCCAAATCTTCTCGCCACGCAGCTCGGATACCGAGTAGAACAGTAGGGAGAACCTTTGTCCATTGATCACTCTCGTGGCACTTGATGGCTGCCTTGAGCTGTCGGTGTAGTCGCTCTATCATTCCGTTGGCCGCCGGGTGGTACGCTGTTGTCCTGAGGTGAGTCACCCCGTACAGCGCGCTAAGTTGCTTGAATAGTTGCGACTCGAATTGCCTCCCTTGATCAGTGGTAATGCGAAGCGGAGTGCCAAATCGGGCTATCCAGCCCTCATAGAAGGCGCGAGCGACGGTGGCGGCTTCCTGGTCCATGAGTGGTATAACCTCCGGCCATCGAGAGAATCGGTCGATGCAGGTCAGGCAGTACCTGTGGCCTTCCGAGATGGGCATGATGATGAGGTCGAGATGTACATGCTCAAACCTCGCTGACGGTGGCGCAAAGGCTCCGCACGGCGCCGAAACGTGACGAGTTATCTTTGAGCGCTGGCATTCCACGCAGCTTCTTGCCCATCTTCGGCAATCAGCTTTAACCGACGGCCAGACGAATCGTTGAGTGACCAGCTTGACGGTCGCCTTGATACCTGGGTGCGCGAGTTGATGTACCGATTCGAATGCCGCCCGGTGGAACTGCTCGGTGATGAACGGTCTTGCTGTTGTTGACGATACGTCGCAATGCACGCTTACCGATGTCCCCGGTAGGTGTACCTTTTTTATCTTCAGTGCTGAGTTTCCGTCCAGGTAGGTCTTCAACTCGCTATCGGTCTCTTGCGATGCTGCCAGCGCTTCGTAGTCCACGGTTGCGATTTCTTCAATGCGTGAAAGGGCGTCGGCGACGATGTTGTCTTTGCCGGATACGTGCCTGATATCGGTTGAGAATTGGCCGATGAAGTCGAGGTGACGGCACTGCCGGGGCGAACACTTATCGGCTTTCTGTCGGAAGGCGAACGTGATCGGCTTGTGGTCTGTATAGATCGTGAAGGTCCTAGCCTCTACCATATGTCTGAAGTGCTTGACAGCAAGGTAGATGGCGAGGAGTTCCCGGTCGTATGCGCCGTACTTCTTTTCGGCACTACTTAGTTTTTTGGAAAAGAAGGCTAGTGGTTCCCAACTATCGCCGATTCGTTGTTGGAGGACCGCCCCTACCGTGAAGTCCGAGACGTCGGAGATTATTGCAAGCGGCGCGTTAGGTTCGGGGTGAGCCAGTAGGGCCGCTTGCGCAATGCTCTCCCGGCATTCGTTGAAGGCGACCTGCGTCGACGTGGTCCAGGTGATGGGGGTCTTGCCCTTGATATTTCCGTGGAGCAGGTCGTTCAGAGGCGCTTGGAGCTGAGCCGCCCTGGGTATGAACCTCCTGTAGAAGTTTAACATACCCAGGAACTGTCGCAGTTGTCTCGCCGTAGTTGGCTGTGGATAATTCCGGATGGCTTCGACCTTCTCGGGTAAGGGCTGGGTTCCCTCGGCGGAAACTCGGTAGCCAAGGAATTTGACTTCTGTCTGCCCGAACACGCACTTGGTCTGGTTGATGATCACGCCATATTTTCTTAGCCGTTCGTACACAGCCTCCAAATGCTGCAGGTGTTCGCGTTCGGAGGTCGATGCGATGAGTATGTCATCTATGTACGCGTAGCAGAAGTCCATGCCTCGGAGGACTTCGTCGAGGAATCGCTGGAACGTTTGCGCGGCGTTGCGTAGGCCAAACGACATGAACGGGAATTCGAATAACCCGAACGGTGTCGTGATAGCCGTTTTCTCGATGTCTACGGGTGCGACGGGGATCTGGTTGTACGCCCGAACTAAATCTATGGTTGAAAAAATATTTTTACCTCTTAACGACTGCGCAAAGTCTTCTATGTGACGCACGGGGTACCGATCTGGCACGGTCCTTGCGTTCAATGCTCGGTAATCTCCGCATGGTCGCCATTCGTCGCTGGCTTTCTTCGGGACCATGTGCAGCGGCGATGCCCAACAGCTTTCCGATGGTCGTGCCGTTCCGAATCGTATCATTGTCTCGAACTCCTTCTTGGCCGCGCGCAGTTTTTCCGTCGGCAAACGTCTTGGCTTATTCGCCACGGGGGGCCCAGGCGATGTTCGGATGTGGTGCCGCGTCGAATGCTTCGGTTCGGAGGGGGTGCCGCCCGGGCGTGTGATCTCCGGGAACTTCCGCAGCTGCTCGTGGTAGATCGATGTCCCAGCGATCGTTTTGATGCTGGAAATGTCGCACGTTGCAACGTGACCTTTGACAGTCAACGAGGTCAACTGATCTAAGAGGCGGCGGCCGCGGATGTCAACGAGTAGGCCGTAGAACGCCAGGAAATCCACTCCGATAATTGGCTTAGAGACGTCAGCGACGACAAACCTCCACGTGAAGGCCCTGCGTAGCCCGAGGTTGAGCGTAATCGTAATCGTTCCGTAAGTCGCGATGATGCTGTTATTCGCTGCGGTGAGCTCGTACGTAGTCTTTTCACGCGGCCCGCGTAGAAACGATCGTGGATAAACGCAGAGATCGGCGCCGGTGTCGACCAAAAATTCCGTCCTGGAGTCTTTGTCCGTGACGAACAGCCGGAGGGACGTAGGGCACGGGTCGCTTGCCTCCATTAACGACCGCCCTGATCGTTTCCCGCGTGGAAGTTGCACGGCGGTTCGCACCTTGTCGCATCGGCCCCGAATCGCCAGTGATACCAGCAGATTCCGTCTTTGCCGCGGCCGCGGCTGCGCGCGCGCTGCCTGGATGGGGAGCGCCGCTCCCGTGAGCGACTACCGCGCGCCGAAACACGGTCGTTGACCGCCGCGATCTCTTGACGGAGTCCATTCACCAACTCCCCCATCTTGGCGGTCATATGGATGGTCAATCGCTCGAGCATCGACTCGAACGAGTCTGCGGATACGGCCGTCACATGGCGTCTTTCGGGCAAAGCGTCACTTACCGCGTCGGCGAGCTCGGCCATCTTGTCCAGACCAGCTTCCGCCTGAGTTACCAGGATGGCTTGCATGGACGCTGGGAGTCGCCCTAGCCAGATGGTTTTGAGCAACTCGTCCGGAACAGCGGTGCCCGCCAGCCCGCGTAGATGGCGGAGGAATTGGGACGGCTTGCGGTCTCCTATCTCTTCGTGTTCCAGTAATTGCCGCGATTTCTTTTCCTGCGAGGTACCGAGCCGGCGTATGAGCTCCGTCTTGAGGAGCTGGTATCTCTCGGTCGCGGGCGGATCGAGCAGTATAGACTCCGCGGCGTACCGGGCTTCGAGGTTGCCCGTGACGTAATAAAATTTCGTGTCATCGCTCGTGATCCCTGAGAGTGCGAATTGGCTCTCCACCTGGCGGAACCACAGCTCAGGGTCATGAGCCCAGAATGGTGGAAGCTTGATGGCTACGCGGTCGATCGCCGCGGCAGAGCTTCCTTCGGCCATGATAACCCGGATAGCGATTGAGTCTCACCGTCGGTTCCTTTAATCCTTCCGCGTGCTTACACGGTCACCCACAAATGCACTTTACGGCAAAATGAAAAAAAAAACGATACGCGTACGCGAGATCACGCGATCACGTCGGGGTCACCAATTTGTGGGTGATCTCGGGATATAAGAAATTAACGCTTCGCAGTTAGGTAGTTCCGAGTTTATTTCAATCTATAATTTCGAGCGTCTTGTATACTATGTGAGCTGTCTGTAGATGTGCTGTAGACTGGTCGAAAGCGGGATACTGAATGAATCCTGGAAAACCAGGATTCGGCATGCACGATTCGGGAGAAAGTTTTATAATCGGAAAGATTCTTGAAGGGACGAGTGACCGTTGTGTAGGAAAAAATCGTGTGCTTGCCATATGTTAGTCGGCGATGTAAGGGATCGATGGAAGGCTGCGTAACATGCAAGGGTTGTAAAGTTTACGAAAGTGAAAGCGGAGTAAGAGACAATCGTCCCTACGCGGTCAACGATGAGGATGACGTAGCGCATGTGTGTCGCTACAGTAATAAATATTTTAAAAACACTTATTTAATCTAATTAATTTTTAAATAGATATCATACGATGTATGGATATCACACACATTCATGATAATAATAATATTAATATGTTAAATGTTTATTATGTTTGCCGCATTCTTCAATCGAACACATGATCGCGTTCGATAGCGCCAGTAGTACCTTAACCTACCGCAACCTACCATGACAAAAAACTGCTTGCAGTCGCCGAATAATTATCGTCGCATTGTCGCGTCGTCGCGTCGTGTAGTAACGTGTCCGCGCGTGTTTCTTTCATCGAGTGATTTTTAACCTTTAGAGCGCCGGAAAACGCCTAGAGGCGTAAAAAAATGAAATTTTTTTATACTCATTTTTTAAAATCTAAATTACTTGTAAATTCATGTGTAAAGGTTATCGATCTCTCCTAATATGATTCTGCATCCAAAAAAATTAAATTCAAAATGGCGGATGCAATATGGCTAAGTTTTCGAGATATTTCCAGTTTCGATGTGAATTCCATTTGAAAATTATGTATAGGAGTTTTAGAAGTCACTAGTTCGAGATAAAAATTATGAATATACATATCTGTAAAAATTATATACCTTAGTTCAAATATTTTCATAGCTTTTGTACTTTTTTGGGTGCAAAGAAAATATCCAAAATGACACAAAAAATACCAAATGTTTGAGGGCAATAATGATACAAACTGACTTTATTTGATCAGATAAAACATAAATAATGCTAAAAACAAAAAAAATAGTGCAATTGAATGTTTTTTTGAAATTTTTAAAATTTTAACATTTGGCCTTACCGTACCTGGCCGGGATACGCCTCTAGGCGTAAGGGGTCTGACTCGCCAACATCTTAACTTAGTTTGGCCCTAACTTAGGGACCTTAGACCACATTTCTATAGAAAAATGCGATTTGCATATTTTTCAAAACCCCGGCGCTCTAAAGGTTAATCGCCAACAGTTATTATTCGACAGTGATTAATAGTGATTAGTGATAGGGTCATTAGTAAATTTCTCGTCTCATCGAGTGAGTAAACAAATGTGATTACGTTAAAGTTTATAAAAGAATACAGTTCATGAAAGAAGAAAAACTTTCAGTTAATAATTTAGTGTGGATTTCTTGTCTTTTGCAACGTGATATCTACGTTAAATTTGAGAATGTACGATCTATCGGAAAATTCATTTCTCTTTCAAGCAATTACAGCAATACATCAAAAGTCATCGAACAAGATAATAATAACTATTTTTTGACGTTATGTGAAAACAGATCTCGGGAAGTCAGAGGGACAGTGTGTCAAAGGAAATTCGTGAAAAGAGAGGGGTTTTTAGTGAGTAGGGAGTACCGAGTTGGTAATTCGACTTGGTACTCGAGTCCCACATAACTCACTGGATCGACCGGTGGGTATGCATAAAATGCATTTTCCCCTCTCGTAAAAAAAAAAAAAAAAAAAAAATTACAGGTGAGTGAGCGAATGAGAGAGAGAGAGAGAGAGAGAGAGAGAGAGAGAGAGAGACAGACAGACAGACAGAGAGAGAATGTATGTGTTCGCATGTGTGTCTGTATGTGTATAGCGACCAGCTGATCGCAGCAGGCGCCCCGCGTAAGCACCCGCGTCTGACGGTGAATCGCGCCACCCTTGCCTGCCTCTTGTATTCGACCCGTCATACGTTAACTACTTCTTGTAATAATTCAAAAACTAAGCTTCAAACGAAATTTTGCTAAAGGAAAAATCGTCTTAGAATTCGGTCAAGATTTTGTTTTTGCAAAAGCATAACGTTATTTAGAATCACCCTGTATATATATATATATATATATATATATATATATATATATATAATACTATACATTTATAATTGAAGAAAAAGTTTAACTAAAGAAGAATATGCTTTTCTTAATTTTAGTCGTATATGATAAATACAAAATTAATTATTAAATTAATATAATACGGTTACACAAATTGAATATAGTTATGTTTATTTTACACTTTACATCATAATTACACAAACAATGAATACATGTTCCAACAATATTCAATATATGTATTGTGACGTTGCCGTCCCGACGCGCGTCCATCCGCCCCGGGAATCTTCACGGGGCGCGAGCCGAGCGGCCGCGCCAGAAAAAGATTGCGAGAGCCGTATCGAAATCTCCGGAGAGACGAGCAATTTTCCTTTTTTTTGCGCTAGTATTAATTATTTTTTTTTATCATTTTGTACGTCGGGCAACCCGCCGGAAGGAAACCAGAAGAGACCCAAGAGGAATCCTTACGACAGCCGATACGACAACGTCGGAGGAACAGAGTCGCGGGTGGATTTCGCCCCCTGCAAACAACGGAGGGAAAACAGCCAAGAAACAGCTGTTTTAAACCGGAATGACCGGACCGGATCGGCGCCGCCCTCCAAGGACGGAGGACGCAAGACCAGCATCCGGAAGACCGCGGATAACAGGATCACCGAGATTCGGAATTTGAAATTATCGGGGCCGTTACGGCCCCCGATACAGCGTTGTCGCGGGGCGCAGTAATACCTCGCGTGTCGCGGCGCTATTGGCCGCTAATCCGCGCACCCCTGCGCGCCGAATTGACGCCGCTATCGACCCTGGATCGCGAGATCCAGGGATTCATTCTGGTGCGGGCGCTCTCGAGGCATAGTCGTATTTCGAAAGTGTCCATTCGTTGTCGTTGTCGCCGAGACTGAGAGGACAGAGCCGAGGATCATCCCCTGGCCACAGGAGCGAGTATCGGTGAGGTTGCCCATCGCTAAGTGTAAGCCACGTACGCGATTCTGTCCGCGGACCGGCCGTTCTGTCGCCGTCGCCATTTTCGTGTCTCGCTGTCGCTCGGGCATTGTACCGAGCTCGCGATTTTCGTGCATTTCGGGCGACCGGAAACAAGCGACCGAGGTATCAAGGACGATCGCAACGTCGGCCGTAGCCGATAAGGAACCGTTCGTCTCTCTCCGGGATTCGGGGTGTCGTAAAACGCGTAGTGACCGGCTCTCGTACATCGACCACGTGCGCGGTAAATCGCGGGGAATGCGTTCGCTATCCGTGCTGTCGAAAAGAGTTGTCGAAACCGCGTAAGACATCCCCGCAATCGATCTCCGGGCAATTCTCGTTTGTAATTAGCGTGTATGTGAGCGTGTGACCGTGTGCGTGTGACGTCGTGGCAAAAGTCGTGCTGTCTCTGTCGCGCTTATTGTTTGTACGAATCGCGCATATTGTAAGGTATTTGTCGTACGCGTGAGTGTATCGCGGTGCATAACATATTACAGCGAATTAAGAATGTGTCGAAATTCGAGGGTTTCGCGTAGATAGAAAGCGTTACGCCGAAAAGAAGCGAAATAACGTCCGACGGCTATCGAATTCCGAGCGAATCGATCTTGCTCGTAGCAAGCGAGGGTTCTCGTCTTCGCAAATCGCATAATTACTATCGCTCAATTATTGAGCCGTACTTTAACCATAGTGCTGTCGATTAAAAGAGCGAGTAATCAAGAGAATAGACCTGTCAAATGTGTTCTCGAGGAGATTATCGAAATTTCCGTTACGCTCTCGAAATGCCGTTCGGTCTCGCAAAGTCCGGCCATAAAAACGGGCCTGGAGGACGATAAATATCTCCGCGTTCTTATGATCTCGATATCATACTGCTATTGTTATCACCGCTGTCGATCTGTTGTACGTTATTTCAAATTTTCGAATTTATGTTAAACTCAGTTTTATTTTGTTAATTCAGTCTCGCTACTTATTGTCATTATTATTTTTTCTTTCTAGAACTTGTTATTCCTTTCACCTTATATTCTTCTCTATTATATTTCTTTTATTTAAATAAATTTGTTACATTCTCGTTTATATTAAATTCGCGTAATTTATTTCAGTGTTCGTTTCTCGTGTGTGTTAAATTCCGTTGTGTTCGTTAATTTTCATAATCACCGACAGCTCGCATAAAATAATTCAATATCCTTCTCAACGGACCCTGCCCCTCTACCGTTAGGTGAACTAGTCGGCCCGTGGCGAAACAGGCTAACGTTTTTCGCGTTATTCTGCCGTTTTCGCGAATTGATGCGTGAAAGACCGTATCTGGCGCCCAACTTCGAGATCTCGAGACGGCCTTCGCTTCGCCGCGGCTCGCGCGAGAACACCCTCCATCTTAGTTCCTCCGAGCGCGAGTATCTCTATCCGCCTTGCGTTTTTGACGGCGTTTTCGCTCCCCCTTTTTACCTCCTCCTCTCCAACACCCGAGGAGAATCGAAAAATTAAAAAAAAAATAAAAATAAAAAGAAAAGACGTCGCAGTATTTATATATGTATATTATAAGTATTATTTTATTCATTATAATATATATAAAATACAAAATAAAAATAATTATATATTCAATATGTATGTATTTAAATATTACAATTTATTTGTATTTATTATATACAGATAAATATAAGTCAAGTGTATAACATTAGATGTTTATTATATACAAATATTTTTCAAATTTAATTTACACACATTTTGTATATGCCTATTCGTTCTCTACATTATATTCAGCCTTGCGGCGAAATTTTGGTCGAGAAGAAAAGTCGTTTTTTTATAACCATTTGAAACGACACATGTACAAAGATCACGCGGTGTGTACTATTATTACCACATAACAAATGTATTTCAGCGAGCGAGCAAAAGAGAATAATAGAAGCGAGCGAGACAGTAATAGGAGCGAACGAGACAGTAATAAGAGCGAGCGAGAGGGGCACAGCAGTTGGAAGAGAAAACTCGAGGATCGAGCCTTTCCTTGCACGCTGCTATTCCCCTCTCGCTCGCTCCTACTACTGTCTCCCTCGCTCCTATTGCTGTCTCGCTCGCTTCTATCACTGTCTTGCTCGCTCCCATTGCTATCTCGCTCACTCTCATGCCGACTGCGTCGGTAACATTTTTTTTAGTTCTTTCAAGGCGGCGCTCAAAATCGCGCATGAGTTCGCCGATGATTCCAGCATCCCCTTAAACTTTAAAGAGACGAATCCAGAACAACAGTGGAAGCTGTGCATACCGGAACCGTTATAACGAACCACCATGGAGAAATTCCACGATGCGCCCACCGCCGGACACCTAGGGATCGCGAAGACCATCGCGAGGATAGCCGAGAGGTACTACTGGCCTGGGATATTCCACGATATCGGGAAGTACGTCCGGGCGTGTGAGAACTGCCAGAGCCACAAGGCCGCACAACAGCGGCCCGCAGGAATCCTCCACGCCACGAATATCTCCCGACCTTGGGAGCAGGCTACGATCAATTTAGTTGGGCCGTTGCCTAGGTCCAAGAAGGGGCATACCTGGCTCCTTTCCATCTAGGACCGCTTCACGAAGTGGGCAGAATTCGTCCCACTTCGTCGAGCTACCGCCGAGGCAGTAACCAAGGCGGTGACAGAGAACCTCGTGCTACGACACGGAAGACCGGATGCCATCCTCACGGACAACGGCACGCAACTGAGGTCAAAGCTGCTAGAAGAACGGCTGGCGGCCCTGAATATCCGACACATCACGGCTCCAGCATACGCGCCGCATTGTAACCCGGTCGAGCGGACGAATAGAACGATCAAGACTATGATCGCGCAGTACGTGCAAAAGGATCACCGATCGTGGGACGAACAACTACCCGCGCTGCAATTTGCGTACAACACCGCAACGCACGACGCCACGGGGTATACGCCAGCATATCTGCTGCACGGACGTGAACTGACGCCGCCAACCGAGGGCGACGCACCACCAGCCACCGGAGGTATACCGGACGCCGTGAAGAAAAATCTAGAGGAAGCCTACGAACTGGTCTGGATTAACCTGGTGCAAGCCTTCCAGCGCCAGGAAAAATATTATAATCTGCGCCGCAGGAAATGGAAACCCACGCTAGGGGAGTGGGTGTGGAAAAGGGAACATCCGCTCTCTAAAAAGGCCGACGCCTTTAACGCCAAACTGGCCCCGAAATATAGCGGCCCGCACGAGTTGAGAAACATCGTCTCACCCGTTATTGTTGACGTTCGAAGCCGACGGGGAAAATGGTACAGACATGTACATATACAAGACCTAAAACCGAGCCACACGGGGGAAGACAACAAAACAGAAGACGACCTTCTCCCCACCAACACCGACAATGAGACCGACGAAGATTCGGAATCGACAACCAACGATTAAACGCTTGCGACATGTCGAAAGAGGCAGACGACATCCTAGAAGCGATCAAAGCCTATTTGGCGGAAGAAAATCCGCCGTCGGGGACGACGGAACCCGACAAGGAGCCACCGCCACCACCACCCGAGAGGTCAACGGCTCCACGGGTCGGTACCGTAATACAGCGGTCCGACCGCGTAAACGCCGTCAAGGCTGCCATGCTGGCAACTCCGCCTCCGCCACCACCGAGGAGAAGACCGCCGCGGCCATACGAGCACCGCCCACCGCCACCGGCCCGCGAGACAGCGACCACCGCCACCGCCACCGCCGCCGCACCGGAACTGTTGGTGCCGATGGGGCCCATACCAGCGCCCCCGATTCAGGTCCAGGTCGAGCCGGGCCTGGTTTTTGAGGTACCGCACTTCGCGGTACATGTATCCCGCCGCTACCGTCCCCGCACCGCCGACGGGCAGTGGATATTGCGCTTCAGCCGCGATGGGAAGTTGCGGTACCATCGGCGGATCCGCTGAGCCCGATCATCCGGCTAGTCACGCCTGAAATTCAGGCGTGAATTTGAGAAGGGGGTGATGTAACGATGCACCCCCGAATGCATCGTTTCCCGGCGAACACCGGCCGGAAGCTGCCGCCCGACGAACATCGGTCGGGCAATGGCAGAGGCGCTGTGCGCCCATTTTTAATAACTTAGAGAACGACCGGGTAGGGATTCTCAACTATTAAGACACTGCCGTCGGGAGCCGTTACCGGCGGCTGAGAACCCGCGTTCGGCACCCCGAACTCCCCCCGGGCGGATCCGAACCGCTCCGATTTTACCGCCGCTCGGTGGGGGTAATTACCGAATACGCCGGCGCGGGTAATTAGCCAAGTTTAAAACGGGCTCTCGACGGCACATACGGACAGATCCTTCCGATCCTTCTCAACAAGCCGAGCTAGTCTGAAGGCCAGCAAAGCGAACGAGAAATCCTAGCGAAATCCAAGAGCCAGAAGGTAGTGAGAACGCTGCCTCTACCGATTGATATCGGTGCTTGCGGGATCGCCTCCGAACCGAGATCCGAATATCAGGCGTCGCGCCTATCCCGGGGTGGAACGAGAGCCGCCTCCGACGCTTGCTAGCGTCGCGACGTCTTCCGAAAACCCGAAATCCATCTGGGGAAAATTAAAGGCAAATCCGAATATCGGCCCGGATTTAAAGCCGAACAGCTGAGCGATAAGAACCGCGCCAAAGAAACGCGACAAAAACGCGGCCGATGAGCCGCAAGAAAACGATAGCGCGCCGTACCGGGAATCCGACAAGTGCATCGCACACACACGCCTAGCATTATACACACACACACATTGTATTATACACACGCGCATACACTCGCACACTGTATTACATCCACACACACACACAGAGTTTAATAAATACACTTATTTTCTTAACACATATACACGACTCGTTATTCCGCCGCTACCTGGAACCGACGCCTATCCGTAATTAAAATCGACTTAATAAATTACGCGAGATATGGGAAAACCGTACGTTACATTTGTAATATTTTTTAATTCTATTAAATTGTATTAAATTCTATATAAATTTAAATTGTATTCAATGTATTTCAAATTATTATTTTTTTATATAACAGCTAAAATAGGTTTATGAAAAAAATGCATATAACCTTTTTTGTGGGGTTTTTCAGGGGCTTTATTTTTTGCCTAAAATTTTTTTCTGAAATCAATATTTTCGGAGATAAAAAGCATTAAAATTGTGAAACTTCAATTTGTTGTATCTTCTAAACCAATGTTATCCCCCACTTATTTTTTGCGTAGAATTACTCAAAAAAAGTTCCTCTACAACATATTTCAGTGGCGATAAAATCGGCGAGGTTTGACTTTTTATACACATTTACCCATGGATTGGAATATCTAAAATTTTTTGCGTCGTGATGGAACAACTTTCTATACAGATTGTACATCATTATTAAATGTTTTAAATAAATTGAGCATTTCGTCTTCATCTTGTGCATAATTTTGCGTGTCTGAATGTTGTAAAAATTTTAAACTAAAAAGTTTTTTAAAAGCGCGAGAAAATTGTATTGGTGTTGGGTTAGAATAATTTCCACCTTGTTGTCGAACAGAGCCAAAAAAATTTTCAATACAATCTTGATTTAATCGACGCGTTCGGAGATAAAAGAAATTATAATTCTTTAATATTTCCCAGTTCTATTACACCTTTAAGGGTCACATGCGGCGTAACTTGCGTAAGTGTAATTTGCGCCGACTAATTACATCGTTTCATTTAAGTATCAGCTTCCACCTAGTTATTTTACGCTCTTTACGCTATTATCGTTACGCCGAATCCAATTTTTGGCGGAAGAAACGCTGATGTATGTGTATTAGTAAGCGTGTCGTTTAGTATTGTTCAAGACATAGGATAGTGTAGGTTGAAGAGGCATTGTCAAAAAGTTTTAATAAAATATGAATAACGATCAAATCTTCTTCCACTTTTGCCATCGTTTCCAAATAATTATTAATATTAAATTAGGCTCCATTATTATTATACTTTTCTGTGGATAAAACCTCTGAATTACTTTCTAAATATGTAAATACTAATATTCAAATTTTAACTTTAAATTTTAATTTTAACTAAATTATTATAACATAATTATGATTAATACAAAATTAATAATAGATTTAATTAATATTTTTTTGAATAGTGAGCCTACTGGTATCACCGATCTCCTTAACATGGCCTCAAGAACACATGTACTGTTTTAAAGTTAAAAAGATTGAAGTAAATGTATACTTCAATCTTTTTAACTTTATACCCAGCCAACCATTTCTGTGAATACAAATGCAGGCAACATATTCTGTTTATCAAAAGGCTGCAGATGAGAAACATACTTTGCCATTGAAGATACTGCGAACACAATTTCAGCAAATATTCATCAATATCTCTCAGACAGACTACATGACAAAGTGGCAATGAACAGCAAGCAGATCTGTAGAAAGTGGTGATGGCAGAAATGCAGCAGATCTATTGAAACGTCATTTTGCAACAAAAAGCACGCAAACATGCCAAAAATAGTTTGAAGATTTATTTCTGTTTACTATTTTAATTACAGGATGTTGATAAATCTGTTCTCGGTTTGTTGCGTTCATCTGTTATCGCACTGTTAGTGACACATCTGCTCTGGTATTGCACACAATTTAACGTCAGAATACGATTTCAACTTTTGGTTGCAATTGGGGCGTATTCGAGGACACAATAGGCCCTGGATTTGACTTCATTCGGCAGAAAATTGTTTTCCGCTTGCTAGCAATCCGCAAACAAACGATTAGCTAGGTAAATATTGCATACATTCCACTTCACACATACTTGTATGCAGAGCATCGGTTCCCCATGATGCGTACTTTTCGAGACGCGTAGGTTACATAGATCAATCGCAAATCTTCTTAGCATTTCCATTAGAGTGTACAACGGAAAATCTAATCTACAATTGGTTGTATTTGTTACGCATTCCGCACAATACGCCCCATGTCAAAGCCGCTAAAATGACGTAACTTCAATTAAAAATTACTAAAATACGCAAGTTACGCTTACGCAAGTTACGCCGGTTACATGGGCTCCGTGAACTTAGACGGCCAACTCTGATTGTTTGAAATCCGCGCCTCTACCACTCGAAATCAGCAGTGTCTTGCGCCGTTGCGCGCGCACCCCGCTCTTCTTCTCGATTCTCTCTCTCTAGAAGGGCCCGCTCTCAGTCTGCTCTTTGTGTACGTCACAAAGAAAAGGCTCCTAGTTGACGGTCCTCTTTTTCTTTGTGTTTGATTCTTTATACAAGTTATTCTCGTGTGGCTAAGTTTCTATCAATACACAGCCTTGCAGAAAGAATATCTCGCTGATCTAAAAGAATAGATCCAGCACTGAGACGAAGGAAATCCTACGGATTCTCTTCTATGCATTCGTCGTTCGTGAAACGACATACGGATTCTGCACTCGTATATAAGGAAGGCTTTAAGAAACTGTGTTCGTCCGAAGTTCAGGGTATCTCTCCTAGTAAAGCTTTCGGCTTCTAGACAGGCCTTACGGACACATACTGGATGTCACTCTAAAGATAAGTACAAGCTCGAGATCTCTCAAAGTCTATAACCTCGTGGTTACATCTCTCTCTCTCTCTCTCTCTCTCTCTCATTTCAATAGAGCATTGACTCTCATTGTCTACAGGCATCTCTCTCTCTATCATTCCAGTAACGCTCAATGTCCTTTGTCTGTGTTCGAGCCGACAGTCAAAACTGTCAATCTCGTCAGGCTCACCTATTCTTTGTTCGTCTTATTTTGTTTTTTACGAGATTACTGAAACATTCTGTGTTAAATTATTCTTACCGATTCAAGCTCAGTCAATCAGCAAGCAACTAATCTCAGTGCAATTTATTTTAATAAGAAACCTTTAATAATAACTGAATTTTGTTTTGTAATGTAATCTCAAACGTTTTTATTTTCATATTAATAGATTATAGTCTGACTGTTTAGTTATTAAATGAATTACTTTAAATAAGTTAATATTTGAGTAATTTTATTTTGTTATATTTTATTATTATTAAGCTCATCAGTATCTCCTTTCCTTTCCTCTTTTTTTTATTTATTTAACGCCTGCATTTCTGATAGTCATCTAACACCGATTTTTTCAATTTTTTTATAGCGAATCGTTTGTTAGTCGTTTGTTGGTGATTGTTGGCCTAATTACAGCGTTTGCTGGTTTATATTTTTTTGTAAAATATAGAAACAAAAATTAGCGTGGTTAGCCGGCGAAATCTCATTTTCGTTTAAAAAGCAGTTCAATCAAAGTTGTAAAAGATTATTGACAATAATCTTGTACGTTTTTACAAGATTTACGTTTTTTCCTGCCTAAGGGTGCAGTCCCACGTAGAAGAAAAAGCGGAACGGAAAAGCGGAACGGAAAAGAAGTATAGTGGGGGTAACCAATCAGAACGTTTCACCAAAAGACATATCTGTTCCGATTTTAAATAACCGGGTTCCCCATGTACCGGAAAAAGCGGAAATAAGTAAGAGTAAAAAATTATTTTTTATGAATTATAGTTAACAAAAATAATCAATTTTGTAAAAAAATATCTTTTTATAATAAATGGAAAATTCCAATGGAATATAATTTACGAAAAAACAAAGCTAATTCAGAATTATTGTAAATTTTAGGTTAGAATTTTTTCCGTTTTTGCGTAAAATATATTCCATGGGAAACCCAGTTATATAAAAGCGGAATGGAATAAAGAACTTTATAATAATATAAATTTAACAAGAGAAATATATTATTTTAGTGTAATTTTGTTGTTTTTATATTTTGTGAAAATATAAAATTAAACTAAACTATTTATATGAAACAATGATAAAATTACATTTTATATTGTAACAAATATTTTATTCAGAATAATATATTTTCATCTAATTTAATGTTGTGTAATAAATTGTTACAAAATTTAATATATATATCTGAAAATAAAACACACACATATTTTATATTATAATAAAAAAATTTACCGATGACATTATTATTTTATATAAAAATAAATTTATAAATTTTATTTATGAATAAGAAAGACTAGATATGCTAGGTATGTACATACATAGGAGAACGCTAGGTATGATCCCAGTAAGCAACAAGTTATCAAAAAGAGTTCTAAAAGTGCTAAGGTTTAAGAGTTGGACGTCTGAAAACGCCATCTGAATGATAACATAATGATATCAGTAAGTCCTCTAATGCGTCGATTTTAGAGGAAAAAAAGACTTCATATACATGACATCTAAAAGAATACTGTAGCATGATTTCTTATAAATGTCATCTAAAAGAGTACTGCAAAATGACTTCTTTTAAATGTTAAGAAAATGTTACTATTAAAGTCCATATCAGATTACGCCTACGCATTGAAAATTTAAGATTAAAGATTGGAATTTGACAAATCAGAACAAAAGGAACTAAAGTTTCTTTGTCCTGATTAGTCAAATTTCAACTTTAATCTTAAATTTTCAGTGCGTAGGCGTAATCTGATATGGACTTTAATTTCAACTTTAATCTTGAATCTTAATCTTCAATGCGTAGTCAGATATGGCTTAGGAATTTTTTATTTATAATATTTTTACATATTTTATTATTTGAAAGAATATACTCAATAATATGTATGTATATATGTATATGTAATGTTTGTATAAAATGTATAAATTATATATTTATCATAAAAGAGTTGTGTGTATATATATATATATATATATATATATATATATATATAACAGGGTGTCCCAGGTATCTTCCGTCCAAAAAAAAAGGCAGATTCTCTGGCCAATTTAAAAACGATTTTTCCTCAGCGAAAATGTCACGGCACTAATAGTTTTCGAGTTATAAACGATTGAAAATAAAGGGTTTTTCGCAAACTAAGGCTTATGGGAATAAAATATTAATAAAGTCATATTCTTTAGTTAATTTTAGGTAGAGTTTACTTTAATAGAATTTTAATTTAAGGCTTAGTTAGAAAGATACATGATGACAAAAATTGGGAATATGCAAAAAATAATGATCTCCCTCGACATTTTCGCTGAGGAAAAATCGTTTTTAAATTGGCCAGAGAATCTGCCTTTTTTTTTGGACGGAAGATACCTGGGACACCCTGTATATATATATATATATACACACACACAACTTTTTTATGATAAATATATAATTTATACATTTTGTACAAACATTAGAAATTATGTGGTATATATTATTTTTCTTCTTTCATGTATAAAAATATACTTTTATTTTGTTTTTGTAAACATAAAAAAATTGTATTTTTCTTATTATATATTTAAAATTATTGCATTCTTATACATATTTTATTGCTATATGTAAAAAATAAAGTTCTGTTACAAACCAAAATAAAGAAAAAGGTTATTGCACATATTTAAAAAATAAAATTCTATTATAAGCTGAAAGCTTAAAGAAAAATCCAAAATAAAAAAAAATCAATATAAAGTTTAAAGAAAAATCCAAAATAAAAATCAATATAATTATAATATTTCAAAAAATTTCATTTCTTTTTTTCATGTTTCATAGTTTGACTTATTCGATCTCCAGCATGCTGTAGCCAGTTCTTAATTACAGCTTGAATTTTATGCGATGAAGTACTTTTCCCACTAACACTGATGATTACTTCTGAAAAAAATATTTATTAATTATAATTTCGTAATAAAAAAATTTACATATGTAAAATTTACATATATTTTGTGATGCACCAAGAGCATGTTACTCTGCACGAATATATATATACCCCGTAAGCAAAATGTTAGCAGTATGTTGGCAGACTGGTAACAGATTTAATCAAAGTATATCAGCAGACTGACATCAACTGCGTCCTCATTCAGCTTATATTCTGCTGACACTAAATATCACTAAATATATGTAAATTTTATGTCAATGCTCTACAATGTTCACTGAGTGTTTCTGTTAAAATTCTAGAGCATTAGATGCCAGTCTTGAAAAATCAGGTTCAAGTCGCTATTAGTGGTGTATTATCGTATGTGTTTGTAATGTATATAATTCGGACTAATTTAAAAGTTTGAGACAATAAGATCATACCGATAATAACGTCAACAAATTTCATGCATCTTGTTTCAATCGTGTTTTTCTGTCCTGTCCATGACAGTTTGTAGGCTAAAAGATCAGTTACGATTAGTTTTAATGCATTTCTCACATGCTGTACCGCATCTTCTATTTTTGTCAATTTCTTGACTCACACAAATCTTTTTCTCCACAATATAATAAATAATCTCTCTGGTCCATTCACATGCGGTAGATTGATTATAGGTTATGTGGATTTTGAGAAACATCTTGCGAAATGATTATTTACTGATAACATTTTCAAGAGAAATTAATGAGATATTTGAAAAGACCTCTTAGGCCCGATTGCACCAACGTCAGTACAGTTCTCAGCTTAGTTAAGGTGTATTTAAAATAAGTATAAGTTAAAATTCATTGGCGTTGCACGGTTGCCATAGAAGTAATAGTTAGTTAAGTGAGACTTTTTATAGTAACTTTTCATATTTTGATATTGGATAACTATGCATGCATCTGAATCTTCTGCATATAACCTCTTTAACAGAAAACGTAGACGTGAATGGACTTGTTTTGACTGTAGAACGCTTCACGCTAGCTTGTAGAACCATAGCTCGTTGTTGGCTCGAGTGTTTTGATCGTTATTCGGATTAAACAAGGCCATTAAAAGAGCAAAAGAAGAAGAAGAAAAAGAAAACGTATAAAAACATACATACATAATAAAAACGTAAGTTAATTGTAATTAAATTTATATTGATATACTTTTCTTTTAATTTTTTTATCTCTTTATATAAACAATTAAATATTTTTAAATATTATTAATATTTAAATATTATTATTAATTTGAGAAACAAATAATATTATAACATATATGCAAATATAATATGCATTGGTTTTACCAAAAATTAATTTCAATTTATTATATATACAGGGTGTATAAAAAAGGTCGGAACCCTTGAATATTTCGAAAAATATAAGTTTTATCAAAAAATGTTTCAGACAAAAGTTGTAGGGTTTAAAAAGTTCTATTTACTGGCAATATCATTTTGACCTTGAAGAGTCACTGGAAGGTCACGTGAAGGTCACTTCAATTTTTTTAAATGGAACACCCTATATATTTTTACACACTCTTGTAGCTTATCTCGAGAGCTTTCCAAAACACTATAATTAAGTACCTTTTCGTTAAGTACTTTTTGAGTTATGAGGCTTGAAATAATTTCTTAATTTTACATAAACCATAAAATATCTTGTAAAATATTTATTTTTCGATTATCTTACCTTAATACTTTTACGTACAAAATAATGAGAGAAATCAATTGGTGTAAAGAAAACACATAGTTGTTTTGAAGAAAAAATATGTAATTTGCAATTAACAATTCCATATTTTTTCTTAAAAACAACTATGTGTTTTCTTTACACCAATTGATTCCTCTCATTATTTTGTACATAAAAGTATTAAGGTAAGATAATCGAAAAATGAATAGTTTACAAGATATTTTACGGTTTATGTAAAATTAAGAAATTATTTCAAGCCTCATAACTCAAAAAGTACTTAACGAAAAGGTAATTAATTATAGTGTTTTGGAAAGCTCTCGAGATAAGCTACAAGAATGTGCAAAAATATATAGGGTGTTCCATTTAAAAAAATTGAAGTGACCTTCACGTGACCTTCAAATGACTCTTCAAGGTCAAAATGATATTACCAGTAAATAGAACTTTATAAACCCTACAACTTTTGTCTGAAACATTTTTTGATAAAACTTATATTTTTCGAAATATTCAAGGGTTCCGACCTTTTTTATACACCCTGTATATAAATATATATATATATATATATATATATATATATTAAGAATTTTATTATTAATAATTAATTATGTATATATTATAAATTATATTAATTATGTATATTATATTACAGATGACTGAGGAAACTGAATCAACAAAAAAAAGAGTACGTAGTACAAACTATACAATGGAAGAAAAATCTTATCTAATAAATATTATCAAAAAATATAAAAATATAATAGAATCAAAACAGACAGATAAACTATCATGGAAAGATAAGAGTAATGCTTGGGAAACAATTACAAATGAATTTAACGCTACAGCACTAAGTGGAACTTATCGTACAACAGAATCATTAAAAAAATTTTATGAAAATTTAAAAAAGGATACAAGAAAAATGGCAGCTCAAGAAAAAATGGAACTATATAAAACTGGTGGGGGAAGACCAGCGAACAAAGTATTAGATCCATTGCACGAATCTGTATTAACTTTAATGAATACGAAGACAGTTGAAGGTAAATTAATTTAGTTTTCTTTATAATAATATAATTAATTTTGTATTTTAATAAATATAATTAATATATTATACTTTTTATGTAGGACTCATTAATAGATTTGATTCTGATACAAACAGTATGACTGAAAGTGTAATTAATAATACTAATGGCAAAAAATCCAATGAAGACATGGAAGATGATGCGTGTTACATATATGAAATATTAGATGATGATTTGGAGGAAAAAACTGAAGTAATACATGATGTAAGTAAAATAATTTTAATAAATAAAACAAATAATTACTCATTATAATACATAACATAAATGTTTGACACATAATTAAGTTTACATATTAATCAGTTTATACATACATACATACATACATATATATATATATATATATATATATATATATATTGTGTGTGTATGTATGTATGTATATAAATAATGTTTTATTTACAGAATAATAGTACATGTGTACCACATAAGGAGACTACAAAAAAGACAACTCTCAAAACTCAATCAAGTTGGAGTAAATATACTCCAGACAAATTAAAAGCACCTAAGCATACATCACTAAAAGTGTCAACAAAAACTAATGCACTTGAATATAAAGAAAACGATGCAAATTTACTACAAACTAGAGCTCCACAACGTAGACCATCAACAATGGCTCTCAATTCTTCTCATATTTCCAAACAATATAGTGATTTAGCAGAAATTAAAATGGAACTTGCACAGTTGCAATTAACAGCTCTAAAAACGGAAATAGTAGCAAAGCAGAAACAAAATGAAATGGAATTTGTTTTGAAAAAAACAAGTTTAGAATTAGATATACAACTTAAACAAGAGCAATTAAAAAAAATACAAACAAGTTCCTTTCTTTAGTTTTTAATTTTTTTGAAAAAGAGTGATATAGTTTTAAGTTTGAAAAGTATTCCTAACAAATTATTATTTTTGTTACATTATATAAATATTTATTTTGTTTGTCATGTTTATTAATATATACATACACATATATAGTTTTATGTTTAAAAAAACGATATTTTAAGTTTAAGAAATGTTTTGAACAAATTATTATTTTTTACGTTATGTAAGTACATTATTTATCATTTGTGATGTATTATTGTTATCAGTGCAATAAAATGTGATAACTAATTCTTAAGATATAATTCTTTTATTTTGTATTTTTATTACAATAAATACACATAAATACAAATAAAAACACATATATCTTATTCATAAGTTATTAAAGTATTCATTGATTAATATATTACGTGCCAATAGACCTGCATTACCTGCTTCATTTAGAAAATGGTTTACATTTATATGATCATCCGCAATAATATTTTCTAAAATAAGCAACTCTTCATCATCAATAGGAGGAATATCTTCACCTCGATTTTGTGCAATATTATGTAGTACAGCAGTTGCTATTATTATTATCATAACTGTTGTGACTTTCAAGCGACTTCCATAAGCTAATACTGGAAATCTACGTTTCCAAATGCCAAATGTGTGTTCTACTATAGTTCTTGTTCTAATATGAGATTCGTTATATAATTGTTGAGCACGAGTTTCAGTATTTAATAATGGTGTAAATAAATAAGGTTTTGCAGGATATCCACTATCACCTAAAAAATAAAAAGTTTAATTATAACAAGCAAATAATTAATTAAATTAAAATAAAATTATAATTGTTATAATAACATAGAAAAAAATATTATTTTAACATATTATTTTACATATTATTTTAACATATTATTTAACATATTATTTTATAGTTGACATCTTAGAGAGAATTCACACATTGGCAGAAAAGCAGTAGCCGATCAGCACTGGTAATAAAAAGTACACTAGAAAGTTCCGTTGTATTGCTTTACTATCAGCGTGAATTCTGCTTGGCTACTGCTTTTCTGTTTTCTGTCAAGGTGTGAATTGTCCCTTATTCCTACATACCCAATAATATGCAGTTGCGAAAATGATTTGTCTCAAACAGCATTCTTAAATTACTGTTCTGAAATATTGTTGAATCATGAACTGAGCCTGGCCATCGAGCAACAATATCAATTATTTTTTTGTCTGCACTTGCCACAACTTGTACATTTAAAGAAAAATATGATTTTCTATTTCTAAACACTTCCGCAACATCAGCACCTATTTATAAATGTGTATATATATATATAATCAGAGTCAACATTTAAAAATGTTTTAAAAAATTATATAATAAATTACTGAAACATATTAAATATCTTCACATACCTGGAGATTGTATTTTTATATGCGTACAATCTATAGCACCAATTACTCTTGGAAATGAAGCAATATTAAAAAAATTTCGTTGAGCTCGTAATGTCTCTTCTTGTGTTTGTGGTAACTTTATATAAATGGGTGCCAAAGAAGCTATAGCTTCAGATACTCTAAGAACTATTCTTGAAACTGTAGATTTATCCATTCCACCATAATCACCCATTGTTATCATAAATCCATTTGTTGCGTAAAAACGTAAGGCGATAAGCAATTGTTGCAATGGTGTTACTGAATTATTTCTGAAAAATAGTAAAATTATTTGTTTCTTTCCAATGATTATAACATATAATTGACATATTGTATTACATATTGTAACTTACACAATTTAATTTTTAATATACATGGAATTAAAAATACATTTTAAAATATATTTTGAATTAATATATTTACCTGTTATGTGTATATTGTAAATGATCTTTAATCTGTTCTAACACATGTATAACAGACTGTTTTTGTAACCGAAACCTTCTGAAAAAATTTAATTCATCGTATTGTTCAAAATAATTAGCACGCATATGTATATTTCGTGGTATTCCATAAACAACCAAATTGAATGCGTCCAATTCATCATCTTCTAGCACATCAAAATTTAAATCCATTTTTCCGATAAAATTTTCAATAACTTTTATTCACGAATAATGATATTGTGATTTGCAGTTTGTCAACTAGACTTTATAATATAACTTATAATCTATAACCTCTATAATAATCTCTGTTCCTTAAGTTTCTTAAGCGGTACTGAAATCATCGCTTAAGATAAGCGTAAGTTTAGGCACTTTAGGTGTCGCTTATACTTTGGTGCAATAAACTTAAAGTTTTAAGTCTCACTTAAAGCTAAAATAACGTTGGTGCAATCGGGCCTTAAAGAGCTCTTCCTTCTAAGACTCTGGAGCCATCTATAAATAGATATCATAAAGAGCTCTTTCAAAAGACAGTTTGCAAATAGATACATTTATTGATATCATTTCCAAGAGAAATAAATGAGATTTTGAAAAATTCCTCTTAAAGAGGTCTTTTCAAAGATATCTTGCAAAAAAGATAACTTATTGATATCATTTTTGAGAGAAATTAATGAAGTCTTCAGAAAGTCCTCTTAAAGACTTCTTCCTCTCAATAATGCTCACTGGGATGTCTTTTGGAGAAACGTTCTGATTGGTTACCCCCACTATACTTCTTTTCCGTTCCGCTTTTTCTTCTACGTGGGACTGCACCTTTATTCTATATCCACGATTACAGATGTGATTTCTCGTACTCTGCCATCAGCCTAGCTCTCTTGCATTCGAGCGACTTCCTGTCGATAAGCCTTTTCTTAAGCCGAGTTTAGATTGTAAGCCCCAGTTCCACAACTTACTTTAACCGAAGTTTAACTCGTTAAAGGAAGATTTACATTGCGTCCCAAACCCATAGTATCCAATCGGACGTCATACATCGGACATTGAACGTAATATAAATCCTCTTTTAACGAGCTGAACTTCGGTTAGAATAAGTTGTGGAACTGGGCCTAAGTCGTAAGAAATTAACCAATCATATTCGATTACTATTTCACATTCAACTGTGATTGATCAATTCCTTAAGGCTTATTATATTTATTGTAGATCCGGCCTTAATGTGAAAGATTATTTTTCGTTCTTAAGGCAAATAATGAACCAACAAATGTTATAATTAGGCCAACAATCATCCCCAAACGATTCCGCATCTATTAAACCACTTTTTAAACGAAAATGAGATTTCGCCGGCTAACCACGCTAATTTTTTTTCTTTATTTTACAAAAAAATATAAACCAACAAACGCTGTAATTAGGCCAACAATCACCAACAAACGACCAACAAACGATTCGCTATAAAAAAATTGAAAAAATCGAAGTTCCCGGAGCTGATTACACGACATTTTCCCGAAAAGTAGAGAGGATAATGTTGGTACCAACAAAAATCTCTAGGGCCGTAATTTTAATTTCTGCGAGTTAGTAACACTGTTCAAATAGTAGCTATCGCTATAATGGCTGCGTTCAACAGAAAAAGCTGCTTTGCAACTGTTGTAAAATGCGTGAGCCTGATTGGTGTATGCTCTTAATTTTGACTGAATCTAAGAGCATACACCAATCAGATTCACGAATTTTACAACAGTTGCAAAGCAGCTTTTCCTGCTGAACGCAGCCAATGGGTGCATCCAGAAGCACAACCGCTCACTGAGCGGCTAAATAGCACTCGAATGTGATTGATGAATTCGAAGATAGAAACCAATCACATTCAATTGCTACTTAGCCGCTCAGTGAGAGGTTGTGCTTGACTTCCGATCGAACCTTCGATAGTAACGGACGTGCCATCCGAAGTGCTCTTTTACGTAATTCTTTGAGTGTGTTATAACAACCTCCTCTGCACCAGAGGAGTGCTATAATTTTTGGCATCTCTGCCTCGATATATTTTCGGCATATTTGGGCTATTGAACGACTCGGCTTCCACACGTGAGCCGTTTAGAATTTCTGGGCACTATAGCGCCACGTCATCCTCGGCCATCTTGGCCAGTTGACCGCATGGCAGTCCATCGAAAGCACGGTCTGTATTTCCTTTCGCATGTCCATTCAGGATTCTATGAAATCCTTTTCGAATAAATCATCTGCAATTTTACATGACAATGACAGTAGTTTTTTACGGTCAGCTTCTGACTCGACTGAACCAAGTGACGAGGACAAGCTTAATTTTATAGCTCTCTCTCTCCCTCCTTTCTCCCCGTCCACTGATTCCGTTGTGGAAATTACGACGGAGACTAAAGTAGTGAGTCTAGGCCGGTTCTAACCCAGGGGCTCCGAGGGGGGTGAGGGGCGAGGGGGAACCGGCGGGGGGACGTCACGCGGGGGGTGACGTCACGCGGGGGGTGACGTCACGAGGGGGGTGACGTCACGCGGGGGTGGTGACGTCACGTGCGGGGGGTGATGACGTCACGTGCGAGGGATGATGACGTCACGTGCGGGGGATGATGACGTCACGTGCGGGGGATGATGACGTCACGTGCGGGGGGTGATGACGTCACGTGCGGGGGATGATGACGTCACGTGCGGGGGATGATGACGTCACGTGCAG
>JALHBL010000492.1:0-20904 GCA_023638675.1 Camponotus pennsylvanicus | reverse complement strand
GTACATACTATAACAAATATTTTATAATATAAAACAATTGTAATTATGATAGTTACAACATCAGAATCTATTGAATCATAATATTAACTAAGTCATATGATCATATAATGAATAAAATGCCACTTTTGAACGCGACATGCTAGAGGTTCCGTTCAAATTTTATTTAATAAAGCTCAAAATTTTATATTAAAATACATATATGCAGATAAAAAATTCTGATGATTAAAAAACTATCATAAAAATTTTATCCTTGTAAAATAAATTAATAAGCTCGGCAAGCGTTCCCACTACTTTCACGCAACAGCGCTCCCACTACGCCACAACCCACTTGATGAAAAAGGACAGCTATAGCGATGAATAGTGGCCTGGCCGCCCACGTCTAGGAGCGCGCGCATCTCCCTACCACAACGAATGCCCAAACGGAGTGGGGACCAGAGGGTACCTTAGGGAGCGCAGCTCAGTCCTCCGCGCATTTGACCAGGAGCTCTCTGAAGAACAAGAACAACAACGATCACGAGCATCTACGAAGCGAATAAAGACTTAGTCTCTGAACATTTTTTCGAGCTAAGGACTTAGTCCCGAGAGCTGTCAGATATTAGTATACTTTAAATAATAAAGTGCCTTATTTGAAACATCATCGAGGTCTTCTGCCAATTTCTTTGTCACCGACTCTTCCGACTCTCCCTTAGAGGCATCGCCGAGGCTGATTGTCTCCCACGGAGATTCAACACGCGCTCTCGTTGCAGTACTACTGGGTAAGTACTCATTTTAATTATTTGACATCTTCATCTTCATCTTCACCTCTCGTGATCTGTAACTAGTAATAAAACATTATTGATGTTTATCATATTTATTGAAATTATATTACGATAACTCACCTTCATACAATTCCAACGTCCCCTCTTCCCGACACGCAAGTACGTTGGTTATATTTGAACATTTAAACGCTCAGTCTGTCTTTGGCCTTGCCCACAAGAGTGAATTGTCGCCTTCGACTTGTCA
The DNA here is from genome assembly GCA_023638675.1 of Camponotus pennsylvanicus. Lineage (NCBI taxonomy): Eukaryota > Metazoa > Arthropoda > Insecta > Hymenoptera > Formicidae > Camponotus > Camponotus pennsylvanicus. Next base: position 19,902 of record JALHBL010000492.1, on the reverse strand, counting down.
ATCGATGTGCATTGGGTAATCGACCTTACCCCTCTGCCGTTTTCGTAAAGAGCTTTCTCTAAAGAAATTTCTTTACGGACTCTGTGCCGCTGTGACGTGACGTCTTGCACATCGACACTTGTCGTAGAGCACGGGACGCGCTTTTTAAGGACCGACTGACATATAGTACAACTACTCTGGTTTAGTATAATACACTGGAAGGATTATTGTGCAATAAGAAATTAAACCAGCAGGCACGGTATATCTCTTATATTAAACATCCTTATACCCCTTCACTTTATCACTGCATGATACGTGATTAATTAATAACTCTTTTATGATGTGATTCAAGTCACTATTACAGAATCTATCCTGTCTCTTTCTTTAAACGCGTTACAAACCTCCGTATTTACGCGCCGCATTCATTTTGACAGGTGTCCTACTTCTCGATATACCCAACCGTAAGTAAAATTACCCTTGAGTTCGTTTTTCTTTCAATAAAAATAAATTTTTATAATAAACAATAAATATTTTTCGGTAGATGGTAAACGTATTACATATCGACCCAGTTCTCCGTCGCGAGATCCCCTTCCATCGGGCGGGTATAAGGCGCCGCGAGTATTTCCGGCAGCGTTTATTGAGAGACAGACGTACTGTCCCTTACCAATTATACGTAGATCGGGACGAAATCCCAGATGAATTAATACGAGCCGTAAACAATCGAGAGAATATTCCACAACATCTTTCCTTCGCCCCTTGCCCCCTGAGGTTAACCCTGAAAATAATCGCGAATACAACCTCCCTGCGATACCCGCCGGCGCAGAATCTGAAGAAGAGGAAATTGAATCCGACGGTTCAGACGCATCGACCAACGCATCCACAATAACCATCAATTTGGACGGCCCAACGGATGGGATCCCATTAGGATTACTCCGTGCCTGGGAACGAAATGGGGAAATAAGGAGGAGCCCAGAGGCATTGGATCGACAGGCCCAAACTTCCCCGCCGCCTAGTCTTCCACGGACCCCAGACTCTTTTCCAGGGTACTCGCCACCAAACTATTCCCCAGTCTCGTTTGGAGAAATAGACGATTCTGTAGATTACGAGGTTAACCAACTTCTCGATTACCTGAATAGTGAGGAGTTCCTCGACTCTATTGTCGAATCGTAAAATTTGATAACCTTTGAATATCACAATACAAATATATCCAATCTATCTTTAGATTCTGTTACGTCCCGCAACAAAATTTTTATTTCTTATTTAAATACGCAAAAATTGCCTCTATAATCTTTAAATTGTAATTTCACCGACGAACATATAAAGCTCAATCCCACCGCGTTACATATTATTGTTAATATAATTAATATTGTTAATTAAAATTCCACCGCGCCATCTATTATCACCAATATTTCTTATTATAAAATCCCACCGCGCATTGTATTACCGCCAATATTCATAGCACATTAATATTATTCCGCCGCGCGACATACTATTGTCAATGTCTCCAAAAATAATCTTTCTTTATTAAGAAGCTAGCTATACATAACCTCACTTAAGAATGATAGAAATAATTTTAAGTATTCCGTATAAAAATTACCGACAATAGTTTTCTACTTTGCCAACAATAGGTAAAGTCATCTACACAAAAGTTACCGACAGTCGAGAAAATAATTTCCTACTTTACCGACAGCAGGTAATGTCACCCGCACAAAAGTTACCGACAGTCGATAAAATAAATTCCTACTTTACCGACAGAGTAAAAGTTACCAACACAAAAGTTACCGACACATGATAACACAGTTACCGACATTACCGACTGAAGATGAAGTCATTTCCTACTTTACCGACTGAAGATAAGGTTACTTCCTACCTTACCGACTGAGGATAATAATGTTGCTAACCTTACCGACATACAAGATTATACCTCTTATATTAATATATTATCCTGATACTAAAAAAGTTAAAAACTAAAATTCAAAGGATTTTTATTAACTTTTATATACATATATATATATATTTGTACACGTCTCAGCACCGACTATACATATATCTCATTATTTTAAGGCACATACTATATCAAAAATCTTTGATTCCTTATTAACTCAAAAAATAATATAGATATAAATCTCGTAATAATTTTTACTTAAAGAGCATAAAAAGCTGAGTCGATACATATATGCATAGTTATGAAAACTTCAATATTACTGATTTTATAAGTAAAGTTTTAAATATGATTTTACGTGGTTATAAATAATAAAAGTTAAATCAAAAGAATATTCCGTTTGAATATTATTGCGCAACACGATGAAATAGTTAATTGTTATTAAGACAAACGAATTTATTGTTAAATGTTAATATCAAGCATATGCAATAAATTTTATTCAAAAACTAACAGTTATAAATATTAACGGTTAAATCAAAAGAATAAAAATTGTTGCGTAACATATTGAAATAAGTCTTTATTCCGCCGTAAATTAAAATTATATTATTTATATCCCACCGCGTGAAATAGCTGCAATAATTTATTAAAAACAATTAATTTATATTATTTTATTCCACCGCGAATTAATTATATATATAACATAGCTGCAATACTTTATTGCGCCATGAAATGCAATTAATTAATATTACTCTTTTAATCCCACTGCAATATAAAATAGATTATTGCACGCTAAAATAAGATTTTGTTAACAACAATTATATTCATATAGATATATCTATATAGGCTTCCGTTTCCGGTTGGATAGGCGTGTGACACGTGTAATCGGGCTGTGAGGATTTGAGTGTTGAAGTAAAGAGTGAGAGTGAGGGGAGGGATAGAGAAGGTGATTTCGGAGGGAGAGAGTGGAGAGATAGTGGAGGAAGTAAGGGTAGAGCAGGGAGAGAGGTTAAAAGGAGGAAAAAGGGAGAATAACAAGGGTAGAGTAGCGAGGTAACGGTAGTCACGAAGTAGGAAGACGGTAGATTGGAAGTGAGAAGAGAAGGGAGGGAGCGTAATCTAGTGGGAACTAGACGAAGCTTACGGCTAGGGAGAAGTAAAGATCGCGGAGAAAAGACGGCTCAAAGATAAGGTTTAAGGAAAAGAAATGGAGGGGGATCAGGAAATAGAAAGAAGAGAGGAGGCGGTAAATGCAAATGTGAAAGGAACGGTAGGGCAAATAACGATAGGAAGAAGAGGTAGTGCAGGTACGCTGGATGAGTGGTGTAAGAGAAAGAGGGAGGAGGAAGAGGAGGGGGAGGGAGAGGGAAAGTTAAATAAAAAAGTGCAAAAGGAAGGGGATAGGATGGTAGGAATAATTTTAAAAGAGATTAGGGAATTAAAGATAGAAGGAAGGGCTGGAAGGGAAGAAATTAAGGAGGGAATGGAGGGGATAAAGAGAGAGATAGAAGGGATTAAAATGGAGATTAAAATGAAAGAGGAGAATTGGGAAAAGGAGAGAGAAAGGATGAGGGAGAGAATTGAGAGGTTAGAAAGAATGATGGAGGAAAGTAGACTCGGAGAGGAGACGGAAAAAAGAATTAGGAAGATAGAGGAAAACTTAGAGAGGGAGGAAAGACAGAGGAGAAGAAAGAATCTAATATTTAAGGGAGTCAAAGGGGGGAAGGAAGGGATCAGGGAATCGGTGGAGAGCATTTGTAAGGAGATAGGAACTGGTATAGACATTGAAGAGATTAAAGAAATAAAAGCGGGGAAGGAGGAGAAGGGAAAGATGGTTATGGTTAAACTGAAATCGGAGGAGAGCAGGAGGAGGATATTAGAGAATAAAAGGAAACTGAGAGGAAAGGAAATATGGATAGAGGAGGATCAGACTTTTAAAGAAAGAAAGATGAAATGGAAACTAAGGCAGATAGCAGGAGAGGAGGAAAGAAGAGGGGAGAGGGTGAGAATAGGGTATGGGAAGTTATGGATAGGAAGTGAAGTTTGGTTATGGGATGAAAAGGAGGAGGAGTTAAGAGACGAGAGGGGGAGGGGAAGGAGGGAGGTGTTGGAGAAAAGAGGAGGAAAGGGGGAAGGGAAAGAGGGCATTCAGGAGTAGGGAAGGTAGACACAAAGTATAGGGAGGAGAAAGGGATGAGGGGGAAGGAGGGGGGAGTCAGAGAGGTGGGAAGGAGAAAGGGAGGAGGGGGAAAAGTGGAATTTATAAGATAGCATTTTGGAACGTAGCGGGGTTGGGAAACAAGGATAGAGAGTTTTGGAAGGGTTTGGAGGAATGGGATGTGATGTTTTTATGTGAAACGTGGATCGACAAGAAAGGGTGGGAAAGAGTTAATATGAGGTTGCCGAAAGGGTATGTATGGGTGACACAGTAGGCTAATAGGAAGAATAGAAAAGGGAGGGCTATGGGGGGGTTGTGTGTAGGGATCAGGGTAGGAATAAAAATGGAGAAGGGAACAGAGGAGGGAAAGGAGGGATTAATGACAGTAAAGGTTTGGCTAGGAAAAGAGGAGTGGAGATTGGTGGGTGTATATGTTAATAATGACTTGGAGACGAAAATAGAGGACATGAGGAAATGGGTAGAGGAAAAGAGGGAGAAGGAAAGAGTATTAATAGAAGGTGATTTTAATGCTAGGATAGGAAGAGAAGGAGGGAGGGTGGAAGAGGAATCTATAGAAGAAGTAAGGAGGTCTAAAGATGCTAAGATGAACAAAGAAGGGAGGAAACTGTGTGGTTTTCTTGAAGAACAGGGCTGGTCGGTGCTTAATGGAAACTGTAAGGGAGATGAAGAAGGGGAGTGGACGTATGTGGGAGAAAGAGGGAATACAGTGATTGATTATGTGATAGGGAATGACAGAGCGAGGGAAAGAATAAGGGAGTTCAGGGTGGAGGATAAGATTGACTCGGATCATAGACCGATTACGGTATGAATAGAGGGAGAGAGGAGGAATTTCGAAGGATGTAAGGGAGGAAAGAGAGGGAGAAGGGGAGATTGGTCAGAGGAGGGAAAAGGGGTTTTTAGGGAGGAGTATAGAGGTTTAGCGGGAAATGGGGAAGGAGAGGGAATTGAGGAGGAATGGGAGGGGCTAAAAGAGAGAATAAGGAGAGCGATAGAAAAGGTAGGGGAGAAGGGGAAAAAAAGAAAGAAAAAGGGTGGTGGGATGAGGAGTGTAGGGAGATGAAGGAGCAGGTTAAAAAAGAGATGAAGAGGTGGAGAAGAGAGAGGGGAGCGGGGGAAAAGTATAAAGAAGTTAAAAGGGAATATAAAGCCTTGTGTGAAATGAAGAAGAAGGAGGAGGCAGAAAGATGGGAAAAGGAAGTGAGGGAAGCTAGGACGGAAGTGCAGGTCTGGAGGATGTCAGGCAAGGGTGTCCATTGAGCCCAAGTTTATTTACCTTATTGTTGGCGGATATGGAGGAGGCATTGGAGAAGGGAGGATGGGGAGGAGTGAGGTTAGGGGAAAGAAAGGTGTATACATTGGCATATGCGGATGATATCGCAGTATTGGCGGAGGATGAGGAGGGAATGAAGGGAGCAATAGGTAAATTAGAGAGATACTTAGATAAAATAGGGATGGAATTGAACACGGGAAAGACAAAAATTATGAGATGTAGGAAAGGGGGAGGTAAATGGAAGAAAGTTCATTGGAGGTGGAAGGGGAGAGAGTTAGAGGAGGTGAAGGAATTTAAGTATTTAGGTTATGTAATAAGGTATAATGGAAGTCAGGAAGCGCATATTAGGGATAGAGTGAGAAAAGGAGCAGCAATAGTAGGGCAGGTATGGGGAATCGGTAAGAGGAGGTTTGGAAAGGACTGGGGACGGAGGATTTGGTTATTTGACAGTTTAGTATGGACGGTGATTAGCTACGGAGTAGAAATATGGGGATGGAAGGAGAGATCGGGGATAGAGAAAATACATGACAGATTCCTGAGGTGGGTGCTGGGTGTGGGGAGAATGACGGCGGGGTACTTAGTAAGAGAGGAATTGCAGAGAGAAATGTTGAAGGGAAGGGCAGGTTTAAGGGCTTGGGGGTATGAAATGAGGTTGGAGGAAGGAAAAGGAGGAGAGTTGGCAAGGGTGTGTTGGAATGAGATGAGGAAAAGGGCGAGAGAGGGTAAATCGATGGAAGGATGGGAGGAAGACAGAAAAGAATTTTTTGAGAAGAGAAATTGGAGTATTAAAATGGTGGAGGAATTAAGAGAGGAAGGAAAGATGAGGAAAGAGGAAATATGGGAGAGGGAAGGGAGACTACAAAGGGAGAAGAGATGGGAGGAAATAAGGAACTCAAAATCAAACAAATGGTATCAATTGGTTAAGGGGGATGGAATACCAGGCTACTTAAAGAAGGGTTGGGGAGAAAGTAGATGGCAGAGGATAGCAAGGTTTAGATTAGGAAACGGCACAAGGGAGGGAAGATACTGGGAAGTGGAGGAGAAAAGGAAATGTAGGATGTGTGGAGGGGCGGTGGAGACATGGGAACATATATGGGAAGAATGTATGGTAAGGGAGGTGGGTAATACATGGCAGGAGAGGGTGAGGGAGATTTTGGGGGAGGAGGGGGAAGGAGAGGAATGGTTGAGGGAGCTGGAGAGGTTAAGGGAGAATGGAGGTGTGAATGGAGTGATGAACGAGTATGGGAGTTAAAGAGGAGTTTGTAAACGGAAGCGGAAGCCCAAATAGGGATGAGACAGGACTGCGATTATTTTTTGTTTTTGTTTCTCTCTCTCTAGAGCGTTTTAATTTTGTTTTATTGTTAGCTATTAGTTAGTTATAAGTTACTTTAAGGTTGGCGGATTTTTCGAACAACTCTATACGTTTATGGAGTGATTTGTTTGTATTTTTGTTTTTATTATTGTTTTTATAGCGTGTAAGTGTAAATGGTATCGCAAGGGCCATGTTGTATTGAATTCAAATTGTAACTCCAAGGAGAACAATAAAATATCTATCTAGATATATCTATATAAATATACATATATCTATATCCCACTGCGTAATCATAAATATATGTATTTTCAGATGTTAAAAGAATTGTAATTATAATAATTATGATATCAGAATTTATTAATAATATTTAAAAGCATTTTTATATATTAATACATAAAAGAAAAGAATGACTTTTGAACGGAGCATGCTAGAAACTCCGTTGACATTTCTACAGTTAGAGCTTAAAATTCTACATTAGGAAATATATGCATGTGAACTGCAAAGAAATTCTGATAGTCAAATAATTATTATAAAAATTATATGTCAAAAGACGATGTAACTAGTATAGCCGATTCTATACTGACCGCTCCGTCGCCCCCACTCCAACTCTGAAGAGTCCCGCCTTCTACAACGCCCAATTTCTGGGGCAACGCCCAGTCTACGCCCAGCGGCGCGCGCATCTTCCGAGGCGCGCGCATCCAGCACGTCAGAGAGAACCAACCCAGCGCGCATCCAGCACGTCAGGAGGAACCAATCACAGCTCAACTCCCTCCACGTCGAAGCGCATCCACCACCATTGGGACCGTGTGCAAAATCGGGACCGGCACCTATATAAACCCGTGCAGAGCGGTCCTCCTCGCATTTGGCCCAACGATTTCAACAGTGTTAACTTGGCATTCTGCCCAACGTTCTTCAACATTCAACTACCTCTGGCATTTGGCCCAACGATCTCCATAGTCTTGGACTTTGACATCTGTACTTGCAACTCTGTACTTTTACTTATACAATAAATTCAGTGATTATTATACGACGACTTCTTGGACTGCAACCCTTTTCCGGAGCCATCACCGAGGTAGACGGCATCCAGCGGAAGGAAGTAGTTTCCACTCTTCAACGTACAGCAGATCTTAGTAAGTACTCAGCCAAATTGCCATTCATCTAAATTCTTAATACTAACATTAATTTTAATTCGGGAATCTACCTTCAACTATCCATATTCCCTCATCCATATACTCAAGTTATTTAAATATTACTTCAAATTGGAAGACTTTTACTGGGACTTATCTCTTTGATAAGACAACTCGACTGACAGTGAGCGAGTGCGAAACTGCTTTGGCAGGTCGAACCCAAGTGCGGCACAGTGAAAGGGCAATTATCTTGAGGGAAATTTCCTTTTCACTTGGAGCTGTTGACCTAGTGTCCTGTCAATCGACGTTTGATTAGGCGAAGATACAATTTCGGCCCGGTTAATTGGCAATTTTCATTAGATTGTCTTTTAATTTTGGAGCTGGTTGACGCAACCGTCAGATTGAATCTTGCCTAAATTTCAAGACACGAGATACATCCCAGAAATTAGTGATGATACGCTGGCTTAGCTTTTGATAATTTCAACTATTATTTTAGTACATTTCATTTATTATAACCTGACATTATAAGATTAATACTAAGCCAGACGTTTGACAGGTGGATACGTTATTAGAGTATCCAATCTCCTTATTCCTCCTCAAACCTCTTCGATTTTCAGTAAACCGACCTTAGATATTCAAATCGCACTTTAAAAAACAAAACTAACCTAATAATTTAACAAAATTATATAAATTACCAGCGGTCGATAAGTTACCATCGGTCGGTAACCTAAAGTTACCATCGGTCGGTAAAACCGAAATCTACATTACCGACGGTCGGTAAAACTTAATTTACCATCGGTCGGTAAAACAGAAACCTACATTACCGACGGTCGATAAAACTCAATTTACAATCGGTCGGTAAAACCGAAATCTACATTACCGACGGTCGATAAAACTCAATTTACCATCGGTCGGTAAAACCGAAATCTACATTACCGACGGTCGGTAAAACTTAATTTACCATCGGTCGGTAAAACAGAAACCTACATTACCGACGGTCGATAAAACTCAATTTACCATCGGTCGGTAAAATAGAAATCTATATTACCGACGGTCGATAAAACTCAATTTACCATCGGTCGGTAAAACAGAAATCTACATTACCGACGGTCGATAATTTTTGCGAGTCGATAATTACCCCGAGTCGGTAATTCATTATTAATATAATATTATCTTATTCCTTTTCGACTATATTCTAGCCGCGATCTAAATCCTTTTAAAGCTTCAATGACTAGATCTGACTATTCCTCTCTTTACTCTTTGGTTATTGAACGAATAGTCAAGCGAGACTTTTTCTTTTTATTTAACAGGTGTTGGTCAACGTAAGTAACATCGAATCCCTATACAATATTATTACATATTCACTTAACTAAATAAATTGTTATCAAACTATAATTAATAGATGGTCCGCGTACGACGTGCCAACCAGGGTACTCGACAACCGCCTTCCATTCGCGAAACCTCTCACCGTATACGCCGAAACAAACGTACACGACGCTTACCCCAGATTACCGTTTCGCCGGATAATGAAATCATAGAGCCTACCCCATCTACAATAAGTCAGTCTTCTCCCATACCTGAGGTCATAGAAATAGGTTCTCAACTACCTGAAGAACTGAGCGACTTTATTTTGGAAACGGAAGAACGAAACGCTGAGATAGCGCCCAACGCAGCAATCCCAGACCAACATAATTATTCAACGGAAGAAGATTTCTATCTTCCTCCAAGCTATTCACCAGTAACCTACGAGGATCTAGACCCTTTCGCACCCTTGGAGATTCCCCAAATAGAAATCGCGATACCCATTGCAAATATCGACATCGAACATTTATATATTCTCCCAGAAATATACGGTTACTCTCCTGAGGAATAAATTCACATTATTCAAGTTATACAAAGGTGAAATAATAAAGAAATCTTAAATCTATCATTTATTTATTCACATTCCCTCCTGAATCCTCTCTACGAGCACAACAGACCTTCAATCTCTCGGCGTCCCAGGGTATAGCCGGCCAAGCAGGTTGCCCTAAAACAAATTGAGAGATTAATTGCGTCCAACTGGGAAAGTAAGACTTCCAGGCCAGTCCTGAGGAACTGGGGACGTAACACTGCCTAATATTCCATCTTGTAAGAATCCTATTGAATCAGATATGACATAAAATTCAGATAATTTTCCAAGAATGGATATGGAGACAACTCCCAGTGTGACGATAGTTTCAGAGGCGATTCCTTGTAGGCATAGAGGATTGGTTCAGTCAAGAGTAACGTGTGGATTTAAGCATTTTTGTTTAATGAGATTCAATCCAGATCCAGAATCAATCATGAACTTGCAATCTGTTATTAGATCTGGAGAAAATAACGTTACTGTGGGCAGTTCTGTGGATTGTTGCTTGTCATTTATTTGGCAGATTCGGAAGTTGATGCGGGAGTTTCCTGTGGTGTTATTATATTGACCTTCTTTTGAATATGGTAAGTCGGACGTCCTGGTTGCGGGTCGTTCCGGCGGACGTCGGTTCTCAACGGAACGCCTTGTGCGTTTCCCGAAGTACCGGGTTGGGTCGCTTCTAAGGTTCTTCTGTAGGCGAGCTTTCGGCATTCCTCTATGAGATGTCCAGGGGTTTTACATAACGACAGATTTTAGTCTGAAAATTTTGTTGAGGCTGTCCAGTAGTTAATTTAACTGGTGATGTGATGAAGGGTGTTTGCGAGGTTGCCTGCCCATTGCTAGGATGATAACGATTATTAATGTTGTTGCTCATAGGATTTGGGCGAGCTGAATTACTGGTGTTATTAGGGAGGTCAGCCCGGGGTTGGAAGTTCGGGCGTAAGAGAGTTCTCTTCCGAATGTTCTCGGCTTCAATCGTTTTGGATAATTGTATAGCTGTGCTAATACTTTCCTCAAACGTTCTCGGATGTTCGAGTTTCACGCGGACTAACAGGTCAGGCGGAAGCCCGTTGACAAAGCTGTGCATGGTGGTTGCTTCGATGGCGTCCTTTCTTCGTTCTCCTATGTTCCCGGATAGGTCAGATTCTCCATCTATTATCGCGGTACGTAGTTCCTGCACTCTGCTTATATAATCGAAAATATTTTCATTTTGTTTCATGTATATGTTAGCTAGTTCCCCTCGGTATTGATCAACCGACTTATTTGGTCCGAAGATAAGCTTTAATCGCTTTGTTAGTTCGAAAACAGAGTGACACTCCACTCCTTCTATGGCAGAATATGCATGTCCTTGCAGTTTATTGATAATAAGCTGCACTAAGTGATATTCATGATACGCGGGTATTAAATCGAGAGCGCGTTCACAAATTTTGCTGAAATGAAAAACTGACATTTTATGGCCATCGAATTTGGGTACTGTGTCGATAGCATCTTTAAGACGTATTGGAGAAGGTTGATCCACGATGTCAAAATGTTGTGATGCTGGTTGAGAAAATGTCCGTTCTTCATGTGGAATGTGTCTTTCTTCTCCTTGCGAGGTTTCTAAATTCATGAGTCTCGAGTTAATTCTCTCAATACAGTTGGTAATTGTTTGCATGGAGGCCATCAGTTGTTCTACAGCTGGTCGCTCTTGGGCTCCGGCCATTTCTTTGCGGTTCATTTCTTCCTGCATTTTTATCAAGTGTTCGTTTTTTGCTTGCAAGGCTTCAGCTTGTTCTTTTAACTGTTTTTCCTTTTCATTTACTTTTTGCATGAGGATTTCTGCTTCCTCTGCAGTTTATTGCTTTTTAGTAGCCCCTGTGGCTACAGAACTCGCCGAGCTTGATCGAGTTTGCATATTAGACATAGATATATTATAAAATTTATTCGTCAAACACTTAATTTCCTCTCAGAAGCTTAGATCCTTTTTTGGCAAATCCCACCGCTGCCACCAAAAATTTTGCCCTTTGTTACGTCCTTTTTGGTCGTTTATTATACGACTCTGCAGGGTTCACCGTGCAGGGACGAACAAGATTGTATCTCTCTATTTCTTTTTCTGAGCAACCTGCTAAGCCGGCTATGCCCAGGGACGCCGAGAGATTCAGGATCTGTAGGACGCTTCTTTTCGGAGGAATTTTAAGGTCGACAAATAAATGTGTAGATTTATTATGTTATAAATTTTTATTTTTTTTCTTCTTTATTTATTTCATCTTTCTCCGTTCTTTTACATTAGAAATCTAGGGATATATTGGATATATTTGTATTGTGATATTCAAAGGTTATCAAATTTTACGATTCGACAATAGAGTCGAGGAACTCCTCACTATTCAGGTAATCGAGAAGTTGGTTAACCTCGTAGTCTACAGAATCGTCTATTCCTCCAAGCGAAACAGAGGAATAGCTTGGTGGCGAGTACCCTGGAAAAGAGTCTGGGGTCCGTGGAAGGCTAGGTGACGGGGAAGTTTGGGCCTGTCGATCCAATGCCTCTGGGCTCCTCCTTATTTCCCCATTTCGCTCCCAGGCACCGAGTAATCCTAATGGGATCCCATCCGTTGGGCCATCCAAATTGATGGTTATTGTGGATGCGTCGATCGATGCGTCTGAACCGTCGGATTCAGTTTCCTCTTCTTCAGATTCTGCGCCGGCGGGTATCGCAGGGAGGTTGTATTCGCGGTTGTTTTCAGGGTTAACCTCAGGGGGCAAGGGGGCGAAGGAGAGATGTTGTGGAATATTCTCTCGATTATTTACAGCTCGTATTATTTCGTCTGGGATTTCGTCCCGATCTACGTATAACTGGTAAGGGACAGTACGTCTGTCTCTCAATAAACGCTGCCGGAAATACTCGCGGCGCCTTATACCCGCCCGATGGAAGGGGATCTCGCGACGGAGAACTGGGTCGATATGTAATACGTTTACCATCTACCGAAAAATATTCATTGTTTATTTTAAAAATTTTATTTTTATCATTCTTTGAAAGAAAAACGAACTCAAGGGTAATTTTACTTACGATTGGATATTTCTGGAAGTAGGACACCTGTCAAAACGAACGTGGCGCGTAAATACGGAGGTTTGTAACGCGTTTAAAGAAAGAGACAGGATAGATTCTGTAATAGTGACTTGATTCAATTATCATAAGAGTTATTAATTAATCACGTATCATGCAGTGATAAAGTGAAGGGGTATAAGGATGTTTAATATAAGAGATATACCGTGCCTGCTGGTTTAGTTTCTTATTGCAAAATAATTCTTCCAGTATATTATACTAAACCAGAGTAGTTGTACTATATGTCAGTCGGTCCTTAAAGAGCGCGTCCCGTGCTCTACGACAAGTGTCGATGTGCAAGACGTCACGTCACAGCGGCACAGAGTCCTTAAAGAAATTTCTTTAGAGAAAGCTCTTTACGAAAATGGCAGAGGGGTAAGGTCGATTACCCAATGCACATCGATTGACAAGTCGAAGGCGACAATTCACTCTTGTGGGCAAGGCCAAAGACAGACTGAGCGTTTAAATGTTCAAATATAACCAACGTACTTGATTGTCAGGAAGAGGAGACGTTGGAATTGTATGAAGGTGAGTTATCGTAATATAGTTTCAATAAATATGATAAATATCAATAATGTTTTATTACTAGTTACAGATCACGAGAGGTGAGGATGAAGATGAAGATGTTAAATAATTAAAATGAGTACTTACCCAGTAGTACTGCAACGAGAGCGTGTGTTGAATCTCCGTGGGAGACAATCAGCCTCGGCGATGCCTCTAAGGGAGAGTCGGAAGAGTCGGTGATAAAGAAATTGGCAGAAGACCTCGATGATGTTTCAAATAAGGCACTTTATTATTTAAAGTATACTAATATCTGACAGCTCTCGGGACTAAGTCCTTAGCTCGAAAAATGTTCAGAGACTAAGTCTTTATTCGCTTCGTAGATGCTCGTGATCGCTGTTGTTCTTGTTCTTCAGAGAGCTCCTGGTCAAATGCGCGGAGGACTGAGCTGCGCTCCCTAAGGTACCCTCTGGTCCCCACTCCATTTGGGCATTCGTTGTGGTAGGGAGATGCGCGCGCTCCTAGGCGTGGGCGGCCAGGCCACTATTCATCGCTATAGCTGTCCTTTTTCATCAAGTGGGTTGTGGCGTAGTGGGAGCGCTGTTGCGTGAAAGTAGTGGGAACGCTTGCCGAGCTTATTAATTTATTTTACAAGGATAAAAATTTTATGATAGTTTTTTAATCATCAGAATTTTTTTATCTGCATATATGTATTTTAATATAAAATTTTGAGCTTTATTAAATAAAATTTGAACGGAACCTCTAGCACGTCGCGTTCAAAAGTGGCATTTTATTCATTATATGATTATATGACTTAGTTAATATTATTATTTAATAGATTCTGATGTTGTAACTATCATAATTACAATTGTTTTATATTATAAAATATTTGTTATAGTATGTACATATATATATTTATTATATGTACATACATATGTACATATGTACATATATTTAGTTATATATATTTTATATATATATATAAAATATTTGTTATAGTATGTACACATATATATATATATATTTATATATATGTATATATGTATGTATGTATGTTTGTATGTTAATTAAAATTTTAATTATAAGTAATAACATAATTATTTGATATTGATAATTTATTTTTCCAGGGAGGAAAGTCGTGGCTGCCGTGTTGGACCATCGGCGGTCTCGCTGACTTATCGCTGGATGAGACTCGATCGCTCGTCTCTTAACGAGTAAGTTTATTCTTATAATGCTGTATGCAATAATTTTACTTTTAACAATTTTATTCGTATAGATGTAGGATATATAAATATATAAGAGTGTAGATATTACTTTCTTTAAAATTTTCATAAATGTAGTTTGTTAGATTTTAATTATTTTATTTAATAATTATTTAATAATTCAAGAAGTCTTAGTCATTTTCTTTTTGAAGAAGTAAGAAATTATTATTATTAGCTTCCTAAATGTTCATGCTTATGTGGCATATGTATATATCCTTTTCACAATTTGTGATCTTATAGTTATTATGTTTATAATAAAAGGTTCTCTTTATGATATCTGAGCGGAACATTATTTAGTTTACAGATTGGAATGCATTAGGCATCGGGCGCTTCTCGGAAACGATAAAGAAAATAGCGCGTCACATTTAGCTTTGAATGCTTATAAGAATACCTAATACATTGTGCGTATAAAATCGTATGCTTATTGGCGTTATTAAATTTTATACTGTAGGCTCGCTTGTTTATTATTAATTAATTTTGCTATCGATGTCATTCTTATTATAATTTATTTGTATATTCTTATTATTAAATTATTACGCAGAATATATATATATGTATTTATATATATATATATATATATATAAATATATATATGTCCATAACCTTTGTGTTATAAAGTTCAATAAATGTAGTTGTTAAATTTTAAATTTTGTTATTGAATTTATTTAGTATTTATTTAATAGTCAAACATATATATATAAATGTATAAATGTGTTACTGTCAAATTTTCCTAGTTAATAATATGGATATGCAATATATATATATTCTTTTATAATTTATAATTATATTATAATTTATTACGCTCGCAATAAGAAGGCGCTCTTCGTAATATTCATGCATGCTATTTTCTTGAGTCCCTTTTGTCTTAAGACTCGGGCGCGGAGGTTGAAGCATTAGGGGAGATAACGCGGCAATAGGGGAGATAACGCGGCACGCTGGACTTAGTCTGTGCGCTGGACTTAGTCTGTGCGCTAATTCAATGCAACAAGTTGTGCGTATAAAATTAGGTTTGTTAAATGTTCATCATTTTATATGTTAAGTTTATAGTTTTATATATACTTATATGTATGTTCATTTTTTATTATTGAAGCCTTTTGAATTTTTATTTTCGATCTTTACATATATATATATATATATATATATATATATATATATATATATATATATATATATATATATATATATATATATATATTATTACATCTCGTTGTTTATTACTTATTTTTACAGTGGTTTTTAATTTTTATATCTCTTATGTGTATATACTAGATATTCCTTTAATTTGTAATTTGTTGTTTTATCATACTGGAAAATATATTAATATTTATGTATATAAAATCATATTTTTATTTATATTTCTTATATACTTTTATTATTCTGTCATTGATTATTATGGTTCTTTATTTAAATTTTTGATTTTATTATTAGTTAATCGATTTGTTATTAATTAATTGATATTTTCTTTATTTACTTAGGTCACCTTTGTGATATTTAAGCGGATGACTGGCAGGCTTTAACCATAGGATGATGTGCAGTGAAGGAATTTTGAGGAGGCTATGCGGATTATTCGCAGGTGTTTATTTGGTAAGTTTATTAATTAAAAGTCGTAATATATTTAGAAGGTATATATGTACATATATTTGTATAATGTTTATATATGTACCTTTATTATTATATATAAAAAAAAATATTTTATTTTTTTATTATTTTTTTTTATAATTATTATTATTATTTTTTTTTATTAATAATTGCATGTTTTTATGTTAATAACAAGAGTGACAAGTCTGTCAGAGTTTGTCTCGCGATTTAATTCTCATTAATTCTTTCATACTGAATTATGTATAGTGCTGTCTCTCTTGCTCGCGCGGACCAGCCGATAGCGCGGTCTCTCTCACTTTCGCGTACCACTTATTGAGATCTCATATATATATATATATTCTTGATTTGTTTAATCGTTTGGTTATGTTCTGTTGTATGTTCGAGGGGGTTTAATAGCTATTGTTGGTGTCATTATTTATTGTTAATTGATTCATTAAAATGTGGTTTTATTTTATGCAGGTTTTATGTATGTGTATGTATATACACATATTTGGAAAAGCACAGGCCCATGGATTTTTCCTGGACGATGTGTGTATGAAACGAGCTCTTCTTCAAGTATTTAATAAAGCTGCTACGTAAACGTCCGTAATTCTTTGCTTGAAATTCATTCGGTAGGTATATTTAAGTATATATATATATTTTATATTTATAGTTGGATATTGTAGTTTTAAATGTGGATTCACGTGTAGATTATTATTGAAGTGTATTTCTGAGGACATTTCACTAATAAATATATTTTATTTTCCTATATAGCACGTTTGTTGGGCGATGGGAATATCGAGACACCCGGTGGACAATTGGGCTATGTGTACAGGGTGACTTATTATTCCGTATGTAGTAAAGAGTTAAGCATGATTTTTTATTTTGTATTACTGGTTTTATAAAATCAGAAGCTTAATAATTTAATTAATTTGATATATTTGTTTTTAAAAATTTACCATATGGATTTAGTGCATTTCTTTTGTTATTTGATTTCATTATTTATGTACTTAAAGTATTAAGCTGTTTTTCTTTATAATGATTTTTTGTTTTATAAAAATGTTTTTGAATTGAGTTTTATAAGATTTTTATATATATTTTTTCATGGATTAAATTTTTATTTGATCGGATATTATTTGTTATTTTGTTTTCCAGCTTTCAAGACTTGGAATTTATTGATTATTTACGACAGGCTGCCTATGGAGGAAAGGTATTCAATTCATTATTAGAATTTGGGTAAGTATTTTAGGAATATTTATTTAATGATATTATAAATGTTTTCCTTCTTATATTTTTGTCTTATATAGTTATTATATTTTCAGATATTTGCAAAACATCATTCCACACAGAAGACACTCGAGGATGCATATCATTCATGGCTTAGCTGTATTTTAATCGACAATATAGAACGTTTATTAGACTATTGTCGGAGCGGATCAAAATACTCACATGATCATCTGGCCATGACGTGTCAGCTTTATGCACCTCTAATTGCGGATAAGTTTGGAATATTTTAATATTATTTAAATGTATTGAATTTGACAACTTCTGTTCATATGTTAAATAATGTTGAGTTTTTTACATAGTGGAAATGGGTTTTGTTTAGTTATTACTACTCTTTTATTGCATTTTAATTATATAAATTATCAAATTGAAAGTATATATTATTTGACAATGATTAACGGATAGGAAATTAGGTTTTATATGATTTATTATGTAGTAAAATTTTATTTGAATAATTGCATAGAGTATACATATGTAAAAAGAGATTTTTATAGCGTTTAATGATAATAAGCATTGACAATGCCTTTATGCAATGAAATTTTCCATAACGTTCAATCAATTAATTTAGAGAAGTCATTACCTTTATTTCTTATTGATTATTTATTATTATTGCTACTGTCGATAGTTGAAATTATAAGGCGAAATTTATTTATTTATATTTCTATATATATATTTGTGCATGCTCGTTAAATATTCAGTAATTTTTATAGTGAATTCTTTTACTTATTTATTATATATCTTTTTCAGATTTCGAGGTTCTCTGGAAAACCGCTTTCCAATAATGGATATACATACATGCACGCACGGATCCATGGGGCGAGGATCAAATGTTGAAGCAATCGGATTTCAAAAAAAGTTGTCATTTGTTTTTACATTTTGTAATTAGATGGTTAGTTATATGTATTATTCTATAATAATTAAGATTTTGTATAGACATATTTGGTCAATAATATTAATGTACAATGATTTATTATAACGTTTAGAAAAACAATTTATTAATTTTTCCTCCGGATATATATATATATATAGTAGGTTGATAATTGCTTTAGGTTAATATGTTACTTTAGTAACAATTATTATTCATGTATATTAAAAGAAAATTTATTTTATTTATTTATTATTATTATATTATTTTTTATAATACATTTATTTATTGTTTTATATTTTATTTAGGTTGCTTTTACGTGTGACGTGTGAATATTTAAAGGAATATAAGTTAATAGGTCCTTATGGATAGTTTTGATAGATGGTCCCGGGAACTACCGTACCATAAACATATATATATATATGTAAGGGTTCATCTCGGGACCGGGTCTTTTCTTCCATAAAGACACGTATTTATATGTGTATATGTATTTTATTACCTTGTTATATTGTGCCTCAATATTTTATTAATGAATATTTTCCTTTTATTTTATAATTAAATAGTTAAATAATTAAATTATGCACATATGTGTATTGGTTAATACTAGTTAAAATATACATATATATGTATATATGTATATATCTGTATACATCTGTATATTTTCGTATACATTATATTTATTATGCTATATATATAAAATAATAGAACTTTATGGCAATATTTGCATACGGTTTCATGTTGAACGTCATCACGACCACAGTTACATTATTCAAGGGGATTTTGTGGAAGGTTTTCCCTTGACGATTTTAAATCTATTTCTTGAGCAGTTAGATAATAATATTTTATATAAATTTTTCGTATATGATTTATTAATTTATTCGTTAAGAAATATTTAAATCGTTAATTTTTAGAAGAGGCTTGTTGTTTGTAAAGGATTATTATTTACTTGTTACTAACTAACTGTTTTTGTATTTTAATTGTTAAATAATCAAAGTAAATATATATATATATGTTGTTCAATAATTAAAATTTTATACTATTAAAACATTGATGTGATAATTAAATTTTATTTTAAAAAAATTAAATAGAAATTTCTTTTTTTATTATTGATAGTTTCTTATGATTTCTTTGAGAATATTTATTATCATTTTTTATTGTGAATTATATCCTCATTTATCTAAGTATCAATTAATCATATAAATTTTCAGATTTCAATATTTATAATTGCTGCATCCTTCTTATGGTGACTTGGTTACATTATTTAATTGAAAGGATCGGCATGGGCTTATGAGATTATTTATTAACGGATTTTAGGTGAGTATCATTTAGTAGATTTTCAATTCGCGCTGGTTTTTCCTACAAGCCCTTGTGGTGAACATATATAAAGATGTCTTTTTTTGTTATATTATTGCTCTGACATTGTGAATTATTTGAATTTGTCGATATTTGACACGGATTTAAACTTGTGTCTCTTTTTACTGGAAGAGTTAATTATAATAATGTTTTATATAATAATTATATTTATTTTATTTTGGAATATTATATATATATAATTATTTTGGATTGTTATCGGTGTTATATAGTATTGTTTCTTTTTGTATATTCTATATTCATTTTATAATATTAGTTAATCGAGGGTTATCGTATATATAATAGCAGTTTTTATAATATATTTTTTGTATTATTTGTAATATTTATGAAT
>JALHBL010000491.1:0-415430 GCA_023638675.1 Camponotus pennsylvanicus | reverse complement strand
AAATACATTTTCTAAAGTCTTTTACGATTCTATTATTACGGGCCACATGATCTATTTTGTATTAAGTTGAGGAATGCATGTTTTCAATGTTCAAAAAATAAATAAAATACGACTTTTATACATACATAGTCGTTTTATATTTTATTATTTTTGAAACTAAAAATCTTTTACGATTCTTTATAAAAAAGAAAAACAAAAATAGAAACTATAATAAAAAATATTTCACATTTTTTATAAAAAACAAAAGTAAAAGCTATAATAAGAAATAAACAAAATCACAGTTTAATATTTTTTAGAAGATATTTGACATCGTTTTTCACAAAGCAAGTTATCAAAATTTGGATTATCTGTTGAGATGAATTTCATTAAAGAAAATGTTGATCGGTTAATCTTGACCTTTCTGGATTTCTGTTATTTTCATTAAAGAAAATGGTGCTCGAATAAATAAGTGCTTCCGAACATAGCCAGTATACGCGATAACAAACGATAACATTTTACGAAACGGATCTACAGATAAATATGTATAAAAATCTGGAATTCCAACTTCCATACATTTCTGCTTCAACAAAGAATCACATTGGATTTCAATTAATTCCATTTGTAAGTTTTCATCAACAATTTCAATATCGATAGATAGAGGTGAAGTAAAACAACGAAATTGTAATTCGCAGCTTTTAAAATCAGAAAACCTTCGATCGAATTCCGTTTCTAATAATTTAATTTGGTGAGTATATTCTGCAAATTTTAATTCAGGTGATTTTAGCAATAGATATTGACAGCTTTCAAAATGAGACAAGTTTTCTTTTTCTAATTGTTTTCGCCAAAGTAATAATTTTTGTTTGAAAGTTATAGTTTGCGTTAATATTATCAAATAGCATTGTAACAACATGATTTTTGCCTTGAAGCTTAAGATTAAGTTGATTAAGATGACTTGTAATGTCAACTGAGAAAGCCAGGTCCTTTATCCATTGTTCATCTTTTAATTCAGCACATTCATAATTTTTTGTTTCCAAGAAAATTATGATTTCATCCAGCAATTTAAAGAATCGTTTTAACACTTTATGACTCGAAAGCCATCGAACTTCCGTATAATATGGTAGATCGGTGTATTCACATCCTATATCTTCCAAAAATAAAGCAAATTGGCGATGATTAAGTCCACGTGCTCGAATAAAATTTACAATTTTGGTGACTATTTTTAAAACATGTCCAATATTTAAAACTTTGGAGCACAGTACTTGCTGATGAATAATGCAATGAAAATGTTCAAAATTATTATTACCATGTTGTTTGCATGTTTCTTTTAATTTTGCAACAACTCCTTTAGTAATACCGGTCATGTTAGATGCACCATCAGTTGCAAGACAAACCAACTTTTCCAGTGGTAACTTATACTTCTTCAAAACTTCCATAAGTGCATCAAAAATATCAGCTCCAGTAGTTGTATCATGCATGATTTCCAAAAGCTCTTCACTTATTTTTAAATTAACATCACATCCACGAATGAAAACGGCTAGCGATATTTCGAATGTCTGTACTTTCATCAATTGCAATAGAGTAGGCTTGAAATGTTGATATTGTTGAATTATGCGAGATTCTCAGCTATTTCATCGATTCTGCTAGCTACAGTATTTCGACTTAAACTTACACCTTTAAATTTTTTTATTTGTTCTGGACACAATACTTCCGCTGCTTTAATTAAGCATTCACTAATAAATTCCCCTTCAGTAAATGGTTTCGATCTGCTTGCGATTAAATGTGATAATATGTAACTAACTTTTACAGCAGCTGTATTGTCTTCAACAGATTTAGTGAATACACTTTGTTGTTTTTGCAAAATTGATTTCAATTCCGACAATTTGTTTTCACGAAATTTTTCAACGTATTGGTCATAGTTTGCTTTATGATTTGTATCATAGTGCCTTTTAAGATTATATTCCTTAGCAACTGCAATAGAGTTCCTACATATCAGGCATAATATTTTATTCTTGCTTTGGACACAAAAATATTGTAGTTCCCATTTTTCTTGAAAATTACGATGTTCCTCTTCGATTGATCTTTTCTTACTCATTGTTCTTGAAGTTTGATTATATTTTTATTAAATAACTTTTTAATTTAATATGATTAAAACCAAAAACCAAAATCCACTTTATAGTTAAAAATATATTTCACAAACGATTGAGCAAACACTGCGTATTGTGACGACTTGTACAAACATGTGTCGTGTGTCGGCCGATTAGATCGCTCCGAATCACATTACTATCATGTTTCTGATCGTCTTGTGTTTTTACCTCCGTTCGGCCGTCGTTTCATGCACTATTCCTTCGGACCATCGTGTCCGCAAAGTGTTTGCCCAATCGTAAATGCGCATAAATGAGATTTACGTTTGTTCGATTTAATTTAATCCTTTATTTTCTCTTTTTTTCAAGTACTAAATTAAAAATTATTGAAATGCAAAATTAATATTTTTTTCAAAAAATTTTCAAAAGTCTCGGCGGGCCGCAACTTTTATATTGGCGGGCCGCATGCGGCCCGCGGGCCGCGTGTTTGACATGCCTGACGTACAGTATTCTTAATATCTAACTTATTTAAAGAAGCTACATCCTCATAGCCTGCATCCAAAGTTTCGATAATTACATCGTTTCTCGCATCATTGTCCAGTATATCGGCTAACCATTGCCGTTTTTCATGTCCTTTAACGTACACGAGAGGTGACGCATCATCATCCTCCCCCGTTGCACCCATCACCGTCGTCGTAATTAAACGTTTCGATTTCCAATATGAAACGTGTCCATCATTCCACGATAATCCATGGTGATTTTTCATCAGCCATAAAATCTGACATCTCTCAGATTTTGTGAGCATGTGCCATGGTTCGGGACATGTAAAAATGTAATGAGAAAGTACGGATCCCTTTCTCAGAACCGCAGCTTCCTTCACAACAAAATTTTTGCCAACGATAAATCCTTGTAGATCCACAAACGTTGGCACAGCCATGATGTCAAGATCCGATCGCAGACTGATGTCGATCGTCAAACATCTCAATCTTTTATATTTTTCTTCATATGCAATGGAGGGGATATTTGCTGACTTATGTAATTTTGCGGACTACATTGGTCAATGGATTATATTCAACAACCCGATCGTGCAAGATAAGACAATAGGCGGTAGTATTCGCCGGTATATTTTCCCTGCATTCAAACTCTATTCTCACGTCCACGGTAGCAGTTTTGACAGACTCGTTTTGTCGCGAGCAATCAATGACCGCGAGAGGACCGCAATGTAGAAACTTTGAAATGGTTAATAGCGTGGTGCTGTTATCGCATCCGTAATAAGATTTGCGAAAACGAGAGTACATGTCGAATAGGACGGCGAATCTATTTTTTTCAAAATCTAAATTTAAATCATCGTAGGGATAAAATTCCGAGTTTAAATAGAGTTTAACGTTGGTCAATTTTGCAGGGGAGTGGCTCATTGGCGCACAGTACAATTGGACACGTTGCAATTGCCCACCGTGCTATTAGACACATAAGATTGCGCACTGTTCGATTGGACACGTTACATTTGCCCACCGTTCAATTGGACACAGTTCTTTTGCGCACCGTTCGATTGGACACGTTACATTTGCCCACCGTTCAATTGGACACAGTTCTTTTGCGCACAGTTCTTTTGCGCACAGTTCTTTTGCCCACAGTTCTTTTGCGCACATTACTTTTGCCCACATTACTTTTGCGCACATTACTTTTGCGCACATTACTTTTGCCCACGTTACTTTTGCCCACATATACTTTTCCATGCGAAGGGAGGTTCCACATAGGTTTGCAACGGGGTGGGGGGGGGTGCAGTTGTGCGTGTACTTTGGAACGCAAACTGGGATTCCACATGGGTTTATAAAACTGTGGGCAAAAGTAACGTGGGCAAAAGTAATGTGCGCAAAAGCGCAAAAGTAATGTGGGCAAAAGTAATGTGCGCAAAAGAACTGTGCGCAAAAGAACTGTGCGCAAAAGAACTGTGTCCAATTGAACGGTGGGCAAATGTAACGTGTCCAATCGAACGGTGCGCAAAAGAACTATGCGCAAAAGAACTGTGTCCAATTGAACGGTGGGCAAATGTAACGTGTCCAATTGTACTGTGCGCAAATGAAGGCTTCTCAATTTGCAGTCATCGAACAATGTAACATCTTGTGGCACTGAATTCTTTTTACCAGTTTGCAATGCAAAGATCACGTATCGTGGTTTCTCTAGCTGGGAGGCGGCTTTCAAGGTCCATGAATGCTTAGTCGTGCTATGTAGCAGAGGAAATTCGTATAGATCCCAAGATCGGAAACTCATGTTCAAGTATCGTCCGCTTTCCAACATTCGCAACATCGACAATTTATTAATCTCGTTCAATATTACACGAGGCATACGCCACTGTATCTTGAGTAATTCAATCTCTGCTTCCGACGATGTCCGAATAGACAATTATTATCGTTGCGCGAACGTATCAGAATCAATTCGTGACGAGCGTTAATCACAACGCGTTTATAATCTTCGCAAAATCCCAGCAACATGTTGAGCGATACGCAATAGTTGAAATAATTTTTGTCACCGTTGTACGTCAAATCCCACGCAGCGTTCTTCAAGTTTATACTTTTCTGGTGCGTTAGAGAGACATAATTTTTGAGCGTCGAAGTTATTCCAACATTTCTGTTGCGATCAATCTCTACTCCGTCGAGTTCGTATCGAAGCTCATCAAACATGAATGCGACGCAATTGTTTCCCAATACAACCTTCATTTCGTCATTCGCTTTACGCACATTAAACCTTCCCTCGATGTAAAGAAAGCTTTCGCACGGTAACGTGTACAAATCCTGATGTTGTATAGGTATTCGTATCTCGTCGCTGTATCCAAGCGTCGTATTGGCGTACGGATTGTACGTATTGAGTCTCAATCTTGACGATGCGATCGTCAAAGTCTGGCTCACCTCCGATATTCAAAATATCAATCATTCTTTTCGTACGATGAATCCCAATGATTTTAAAAATTCACGATTCAACGCGCTCAGCTTCTTCTTAACGGCTATCTTATTAATGTCATCTTATTAATCTCATTAATGTCACCCGATACCGCTCGCCTTACCGCAATAGTATTATCTCTCGCGTGCTCCGTTTCGTTCAGCACGAGCATACTATGTTTGTCGCCGTCGTATATGCAATCTTACGGTAATTTCCTCTCCTCGAAAATCGAGCAATCGACCTCTTTGATCCACAATACGTATCGTTAAATCCGTAATGCTCCGTACGATGATCGGCAGATAAATGATCTGTGCCGGCGTTTCCGATATCTTATATCCTGGCGGTACGCTCGGTGAAAATTCATGTATCGTGTGTACGCGCATGCCATTGCTGTACGCACCAGTAGTCACGTTACATTCTATAATATAATATAATATTTACGTTTATAATATTAACCGGTTCGTCCGATTCGTACCACTCGCGAGGTTGCAATACCGGTTCGTATGATTCGACGAGAATCCAAGCAAGGATCCTACATTGTCGGGTTTGGTAAAGTTTATTCTGTAGGCACATTTGATTTCACTCTTTAGCGTGCTATGATTGGCGCGGAGCGCTATTGGATATTCCTCATCATAATCGTTTTCAACATCTCTGGAAAGGTGTTCATGTTGCAAAATTGCACGTTTGAGATAGTCATTTATAGCGTGCAATTCGTACGATCCTTCGGGAATCGTAATTTCTTTGTCGTCGTTGCCAAAGTAAAATTTATTATTCGAAAAATTTACGTTCGGAATCGTATGATAAGTTTCAAAATCCGTTAATCCGAGCTCGTAATCGACATCGGTCAAATCTATAGCGGGAAAATAGCTTACAGCGAGAACGCTGCTTCTGCCAGTCAACGTAAGTGTCAGTGACATGTCGAACGAATACTGAGTCATGACGATGGATTGTTAGGCTTTAAATTGATCATCGACTGTTTGAAGAAATTTTAAACACAACTGTCCACAGATACTCTGATTGTAACTTTGATAAGATGCATAATTGTATTCAATTTTCACTCGTCCGAAATATCGCACAAGTTCCTTGAGTGGTCGAAGATTTCCAAAACTGTCGAAATATACGACACGATCTTCCCTCTTTGCGTACGCTACCCAATGAGTACCGGGGCCATCAACGTCATCCAAATTGACGATACCGCTCTCGTTTCGTCGTACACCGCTTATTGGTAAATTATTGCGCATGAAAACACCTCTAAAGAACGGTATGTGGATACGTTTCGCCAATTGTTCCAATTGCACGTTAGTTGTCGCACCCGTAAGCATTTTTAATGTTTTTTCGACGTTTTTTTTTTCTCTTAGACTTTGTTGAGAATCCCTGTCCACGCTTGTACGGAGCGAGATAAAGTCCGCGACCTTCCATAGCGCGATTGTGACGCTGCAACTCTTCCAGCTGACGTTGCGCCGCCTTGCTATCGTTTACCGCCTTTGCGATTTCCGCCGCACCGCCGGCCAAAGAACCGACAACTCCCAACAACGGTAAAAGTGGTAAAATACCACCGCGTTTCGCTACTGGAAGTATTCGTTTTTTCCTCCTCTTTGTCGTCGATGGCTTTTTCATCCCCATGCCGAGTTTTGTCTTTGCCTTCATCGCCGCCCAAACAGTGGTAGCGGCTGCTCTTTCGCCAAGAGTCGAATCCCTCGCGGTAATGCATTCTCGCGCTCTTGCAGCTAGTATGCGATCCGCGACGTGTCGTTGACCGAGGTCGTTGCTTCGCGAGTAAGCAATGTCGTGCTCGCGACAAGCGGCGTCCAATGGATTGATGCCTCGATCGCCTCTAGCCAATCGTTTCTCTAATCGAGTTCCCGGGCCACAAAACTGATAACCGGGAATATGTAATATGTAATTCGATGGGAAGCGCGTTTATCGCACGATTTAAGAGACCGCTACCTCTTACGATTCTCGCTGACATTCGTAGCAATCTTTTATTAACGGTGGCGGACCGTCGATATGTGTTCGCTGCCACGGCTGATTGTAATGTCGCATGCACGAACGATATTGTCGAACCTCCGAATCAGCCTTTATATATTCTGGAAGCTTGTCCCACAATCGTTCCACGTAATCACCAAAATTTTGCAGTAAAACAATCTTTGGGATATACTGCAGTTGTTCGGCGGTAAGCCGGAAAATGTCTCTTTCATCCGACAGAAGAAGAAACATTTTGATACTGAACGGTTTCGAGTTGAGACACCTCTATAAATAGGTCTCCCCCTCGTGATCATTCGCAAAATTGATTCGAAAGAGAAAACATGCGGTTCGTGCGACAAGCGCGGATAATCAAAGTATCAAATTTCGACGATAGACTAATATCGGAGAAAAAAGTACGCAAGCATGGAAACATGCTACCGACTACTATACGCGGTATCGTTTGCGGCCCTTCAAACTGAGGTAAGACAAACGTGTTGATTAGTTTGATAGAAAGTCCGTACGGTGTACGTTTCGAGAACGCGTACGTATACTCGAAATCGCTTCAACAACCGAAATATAGATACTTGGAAAATTTATTAGCACCTATAGACGAAATTGGTTATTTCACATTCTCTAATAACAACGATGTCATTCCACCGAGCGAGGCGCTTCCGAATTCCATCTTTATCTTTGACGACGTGGCATGTGACAAGCAAGATACGATAAGAGAGTACTTTGCAATGGGTCGACACCAGTGTTGGCAGGCGGGTCAGGTTTTTCGCGCATGCGCGACAATAGTGGCGGCTAACCAGCGATGTACCACATGTGGAAGATTTGGCGGGATCGAGGAAAATTACTTAGCATACAGATATAGTTGAGTGAGACACAGTTTATTAAAAGTTTTGTGATATTTAATAAATAGTCGTGAGTTATTCGTATAGTGTATGATAAAAATGTGTGCTGTTTATCACTCGAAACAATTTTCTAAGAGAAAATTTTTTCGAGCGACCAGTGGCACACCTTTATGCTTGTATTAGATACTTCATTGAGGCCTCGTTTGCCACGCATGCGCGAAAAACCTGACCCGCCTGCCAACACTGGTCGACACTCGAGCGTCGACTGTTTCTATCTTTGTCAAACGTACGCCAAGATACCTAAGCATCTTATACGCGACAATGCGAATCTTTTGATTTTATTTAAACAAGACGGCACAAATTTGAAACATGTGTACAACGATCATGTAAATATCATGTCTTACAACGATTTCCGCGCATTGTGTCAGAAATGTTGGCAACGCAAATATGGCTTCGTAGTCATTGATAAAGACAGCACGTTGATCGATGGACGATATAGAAGAGGATTTAATGATTTCGCGATACCGTAAAGCGATCAGTCGTCATCGACACATTGATCGAGCATCATGAACGGCGATCGTGAAAAGATTGCGAGAGAGATTGCAAAAATGAGCGAATCAATTCGCAAAAAATATCGCGCTTTGAAAACTGGTAAAATGGAGGAAGACGTTGCATTGGAAAGACAATTTAAGCCAATTACCGAACCTTTAAAACAGCTTGTCGAAAATACTGTGGAATCTGATGCGCCGAAAATCGAACCATTGAGTTTGACGTTTGGAGAGAAGCACGAGGAAAAAATAAAAGAGTCGAAGCAAGGAATAAAGCGAGCACGGATAAATATGCCGATAAACGATTCGCCGATATATTCGACACCGAATCGATCAAAACGAAGGAAACAATTTTCTAATATGGCTACTGTTTCTACTCCGATAAAAGTACAACCGCGTCAA
Organism: Camponotus pennsylvanicus; assembly: GCA_023638675.1. NCBI lineage: Eukaryota > Metazoa > Arthropoda > Insecta > Hymenoptera > Formicidae > Camponotus > Camponotus pennsylvanicus. Next base: position 406,664 of record JALHBL010000491.1, on the reverse strand, counting down.
ACAATGCCATCCCCGTCCGTTGAAGAAATTTACGAGACCACGCCCGATTCGTTTGTAACATCGATCCGACAGGAATTAGAAACGTCCGAAGGTCAGAAAACGTTCTGAGATCATTTTGGTCCACTAGCGCAAAAATATATAGGAGCTATCATGAGTGTTGATAAAAATAAGAGTATGGATTACGTCTACGATGTTAAATTTACCAGCGAAGGAATGATGCTCGGTGATAAACGTTTCGATGTGGACATGGAAGATAATATAATTATCGATGGAATAAAATATACGAGAACCGAAGGTATCTACGATTTGATTTTTAGAAAATTTCCCAATCATAAAAAATACAATCAAGACGATTTGTATAAATATCAAAATATATTAAAAGCAACAAATGCGCATAAACGTGACAACAAAGTTAATAATCCTATTAAAAGTAACAAAGGATACAAGTACAAATATATAATTGCACCATTATTCCCCGATAGAAAGGTGGGAAGAGGTATAAACGCGCCGCGCACCATGACGCTAAGCGACAACATGATCGATTACGTGCATTGGAACGATCCCAACGAATTGGTAGATCGTTTGCGATTGCTGGACGCCTCGCGTCGAGCCGGCAACAATGCTCACGACAATGAAATCTTGTCAATTATCGAAGAACTTCGCGAGGCCAACATTATTATAAATTAAACTATACGTCGACGATACGTGTCATTCGGTCAAAGTTCTCGGTACCGAAATGTCGATTAATAAATTTGGATTATCGCTCGGAACGTCGAATAATTTGTACTATCAGTGGAATGGATTATTGAGAAATTACGTTCGCGATAACGCTCTCTGCCAGACTACTACCGGCTTTGACGCAAGGTCGCGCAAGATTCAACGTGTAGCGCAACCGGAAACTGATACTGACGCCGTCAACAAACGATACGTGGATAAACTTTTGAGAGATCAACAGGGAGAAATTGAGCAAAAAATTATCGCGCTCGAAACAAACGTGCAGGCGCTACGAATAATGATGGACGAGATAAAGAATATGCTGAGATATGCAACATCTGACTCGACACAGTAAACGAGACATACTAATATCGCAATATTAATTATGCCTCGATCAAACGTGCGAGAGAAGAAAAACACCTCCGAAAAGCGACAACTAATCGAGGAATTACATGCTCCGGCGAGAAGAAATTTTCCACGAAGACGCGTCATTGTACGCGGATACGACGACCTGTGGCAGGCGGACGTGGTCGACATGCGTTCGTATTCTCGACTCAACAAGGGTCATAAATACATACAGTTATCGATGTGTTGAGCAAGTATGCGTGGGCCGTACCGCTCAAGAGTAAGAGCGGAAACGAAATGTTCGAAACGATCGCAAAGATTATTGCAGACGATAAAAGGTGTCCGAAAAATTTTCAAACCGACAGAGGAAAAAAATTTTACAACGCGAGTGTGCAGAAACTCGTGAAGAAACACAACATTAATCATTACTCGACGTATTCCGTTATGAAAGCCTCGGTCGTGGAACGATTCAACCGTACTTTGAAAAACAATATGTGGAAAATGTTTACGTTCAACGGAAATTACAAATGGATCGACGAGCTATCTCGACTCGTTGCAGAGTACAATACGCGAAAACATCGCACCATCGGTATGAGACCTGCCGACGTCACTCCAGCGATCGCCGAAAAACTTTTAAATACGGTGTATAGCAACGTAAAAATTGCGGCTCCGACAAAATTTAAAGTAGGCGATTCGGTACGCGTGAGCAAATACAAGACCATCTTTGAAAAAGGTTTCACACCTAATTGGACGACCGAAGTTTTTAAGATTGTCGAGGTGCAGAAAACTAATCCCGCGACATTCATACTCGAAGATTCGCGTGGAGATCCCGTCGCTGGAAAATTCTACGAATACGAATTACAACGCGTCGCTAATCCCGACGTATATCTCGTGGAAAAAATTTTGCGGGAAAAGGGTGATGACGTATACGTGAAATGGTTGGGAATGGATAAATCATACAACTCTTGGATACATAAAAATAATGTATTATAAATATTTATTAAAATATATAAAATGTGTATAAAAATATATAAAATGTATAAAATATAAAAATATATACATGGTTATGTACAAAATATACAATTAATAATAAATAAAATATACATTTATTTACAATGGTATTCTATAATGTCCCCACGGTAACGTATCGGTGGTTTCGGGTACGATATACCGCTTATCGTCGTACGGACTCAGCAATTTTCGTCTCGCAGATCGTGTATACTTGGTGCAGTTTAGATCGTATACATGACTGCTGATGCGTCATTTCAATTTTTTATTTCAAACACCGCGTATAATCGTCAAACGTTATCGTTCTCGCAACAACGTTACTCTTGATACCTTTAACTTTCTTTGTGTCCTTTTTCCCATTCACTCGTAACGCGTACATCTTTGCTCTGAGCCCGACGAATTCGGTCATTATGGTACCGTTGTTTTCGTCCTTCATCAGGCCCGGTACCTTTTTATTTACAAGCGGTATACCGTACGCATTATCCACCGCATAATCGCTCGTGTCGAATCTGATGATATCGCGCTTCATATTCTCATACACATCCGCGCACTCAATGTGATATATGAGACTATCCGTATCGGTGTACATTACCCGGCATTTGTCGCGATACATTGGCGTCATATACTCGTGATGAAACTCGTACAAACATGTCTTGGATATGTCGAGTATGCACATACCCACGTAAATCGGTTTGTAGAATTTCACCTCGAGTTTGCGCAATTCCACAGCGATTAAGTTTTCTGAAAAAACGCTTCTGCTGTGGAAATTTGGTTTCGCGATCATTGCCTCTGCGCCATACTGACCATCCCACTTTGTTAATAATTTAACATCACGATTGCGCACATTTTCCATCGTTTTACCAAACACCGCATTGTTCATTAATTTATATAAATTTTTTTCGAAATCATTTTTAGCCAATGTTCTAAAATGTGTATTTAATTCTATGTAATTTCGAAGCCAGGGAGATTGTGAAAACTGTAAAATTCGGTGTATTTTTGTTACGCGAAGACCGTGACGCGTACACTGCTGCAGGTTGCGGTAGTGTATCACGTAACGCTTCTTATCATATAACGTAGCAAGCAGTTTGAATTCCCGCTTGCCAGGTGGTTTGTCGCGTGTCGGGCAAAACGGTAGGTCAGTGTGCGCATCGTGAAGATGTTGCGGATACTCGAGGTCCACTTCGAGGACATAGCCTGTAGGCGAATCTAGCGCGATGGATGATACATCAAAATTGGTCACGTTGTCGACCCATTGAAAATCGGCATAGGGCAACGGTTGACACATTGCCCATCCGTACAAATTATTTACATCAAAGTACATCAAGTACGATGATTGTTTCGATGGATCGTACGACTGCATGTACTTGTTATTAGCGCGAGCGTATCTACCCGAACATTGACTCAGACCGCCGCGTATACCACGTTCGATGAACATAATCATGTCGATGTCAGTAAGCAACTCGAACGTGATCTTGGGTATGCTTCAACATGGCGTCCCACGTGTATCCGGGGAGCGTATAGTAATACGCGGGGTCGAGTCCGTAACTTTCGATACATTTATCTCGAAAGTTTTCAAAAATATCGGCTAATAACAAGACATCAATTTTAAGATATAAATCGCTATATTCGCCTAGCGTCCGAATGGAGAATCGCGTCCAGATGTTCTCGGCATGCGCGTAATCGGTCTCGGATACAGTGTCACCGATCAAGGAACTGTAAAACGATTCGCGCGGTGGTAAACACGTATCTTGCAACTTGTCAACAAAGTCGATGTATTCGTACGGAAATACACCTTTTCGCGTTAACAAACTGAAATTTTCTGTTGATAAATTTTGAAATTCTGATTTTAAAATTTTGAGTTTGTCTTTGTCCAAAAATGATGCCAATTTATCGAGACTCGATGCGAGAAATTTAAATGAATCGATGAAACGTAATTTTACATGATTTTTTGATTCTTCATCCATATAAACATCTTTTGTGAATGAAATATATTTCTCTTTTGTTATTGGTAATAAATCGATTCTCCCTTCGAATGCTGTAGCTATTTCCTCGATAATGAAATGTGAATCGTAACCGGATAAATTGTGAAAGACTATGGGAATGCAAAAAGATTCCTTATAATTTAAATTACAATTTGAGTGTGCTGGACCCCTGTACCGCCCGATCAGATGGCAATGATCGCGAACGCGTGTATCATCTTGCACGAACGGTTTTTCGCATATATGACATTGAGTGGCGCTATGGAATTTCTCCCACTCTTCAGACGTCAAATTTACCATGGGGACATTTGTTTTTAAAATATTTTTTATACGTAACGCTAAATTTTTGAGGTCTGCGGCGAACCATGCTATACAATCGGCGCTACGACGCGAATGGTACGCCGATAACGATTCGTCGTATGAACAATGTACATAATAAGCTATACTAAATACTTGGTGATGTTGACGCAAATTTCGCTGTTCTTCATCCATCTTGGCCAGAACGCATTCCAGGTCGGCGTAGACTACAAATGGAAGCCGCTCCTTCCGATTAAAGTTGTTGAACTCGAGCCACTTGTCCTTATCGCTCGGCAATCGGACAGCGCAATCGTTCATCTTTCCGCAGTCGACCGAATGCGACTGCAACTTGGCGTCCGAATTAAAATAATGTAAGCATCTGTAAAAGAAAAATTTTTTAAAGATTTATATAACAAAGTGTTATATAACTTATAATTATTCAAATAATATAAATTAAACTTACCGGTCGCAGATATATTTATGATTCTTGTGTTTGCTCAGTTGCGAGCTCACTAGCCGGGATAAATTCTTAATCTATGCAAAATGTCCGACGCTGTTGTCGTCTTCAATGTACAGCAAGTTGACATGCTTATCCCGCTTCTGCTCCGTAAGACGCATCGGGACAATGCTGTTCTTGTCTTCGATGCTGTAGACGTTGATCGAAATGTCATTAACATGTTCAAAATTTTTTATTTGGTTCACAGTCACTGGAAACTCAATGTCCCGGAGATTCAGCACTGTCGTGTAATGCGGGTACGATGATTCCCGTTCCGCCTTTCTTTCGGCGGGGTATAGTGCGGCGACCACTGCCCACGCGAAACATGCATTGTCTCTGGTTTGTACGTTAATCACCGCTCTTTTCAACATAATCTCCCGCGGTAATTTGATGTGACATCCCGCACGCATAGGATTATACTTATTTATATTTACAGTTAAATTTAGTATTCGCGATAAAGCCCACCCGCTGTCGCGTTCCTGAAACTCTTCCAGAGACGCTAGGGTGGGTTCGATAACGCGCCGTTCGTACCACTCGCGTAAATCGGATGTGCGAAAGAGTTCATAGTTTCTCGTATTGATACTTTTGTTGGCGTGTTTATCTCCAGCCACGAATTCACCGTTAAATATAGTGTTCACTTTCACATTATAATGTTTTTTCATAACGTCCTGTACATGTTCTATCACAATGTCTTTGGCGTCATCGAGAAATTGGCGAGGTTCGATGTGATTATAATTTATCACCGCACCAGTCGATACGCGACTCTCGAACGCCGTATCAATCTCGCGCCACACAAGTCTATTTTGACGCGCGCTACATCCGGCACCCGCGTGTACGAAACGTCCACGTACCGAATTTTTCAACCCTTCGAGGCGCGCGATCCGAGCAATCAGCGATTGTCGATTTCCGATCGATAATCACGGTCGCTTGATGCGACTTTGCTCTTCCAACGACTCGATATACGTATCACATCGTTGCTCCCACGCAATGTAATCTTCCAGCGAATCAATCAATGTGGATTGCTCTCGCAAACTTTGTTCCTCCATATTGTATCAGACTTGCGAAATGCGCTTCCCAATGATAGTTCCGGATGTACTTTAGCGAAAATACTGGCGGGGTGTGCCTCTTGATCATGATTTATATACTGTCTCGTGCATATCATCGAACATTCTAGAATGATTTCATCTTAAAAATTCCCTGGAGTAGCGTCTGCAATTTAACCTTGATAATTTCGCGTTTTGTCACGTACATTTGAAAAATCTAACGTGGTTACATCAGGAGCAGCCGTACATCGGCGCTTGGAAGTTTAGTGCATTCAGCTAAATCTTTGTCTAGGGGTGATGTGCGTTTTAACCTTGACGGTTAATCTTTGTTCCGATGTGCACCTTAACCTTGAAAATTTCGCGTTTTGTCACGTACATTTGAAAAAATCTGACGTGATTGCATCGGGAGCAGCCGTACATCGGCGCACGATTTTAGCACATTCAGCTAAATCTTTGTCTAGGGGTGATGTGTGTTTTAACCTTGACGGCATGATTTATATACTGTCTCATGCATATCATCGAACATTCTAGAATGATTTCATCTTAAAAAATTTCCGGAGTAGCGTCTGCAATTTAACCTTGATAATTTCGCGTTTTGTCACGTACATTTGAAAAATCTAACGTGGTTGCGTCGGGAGCAGCCGTACATCGGCGCTTGATTTTAGCGAATTCAGCTAAATCTTTGTCTAGGGGTGATGTGCGTTTTAACCTTGGCGGTTTTTTTTTCATGTTTTGTCACGTACATTTGAAAAATCTAACGTGATTGCATCAGGAGCAGCTGTACATCGGCGCTCGATTTTAGCGAATTCAGCTAAATCTTTGTTCTGGGGATGATGATGTCATCGCAGCCGTACATCGGCGCGACAAAATTTTAGAGGAAATTAAAATGTCGTGTCAGCAATAATCCCCTCTACATTGCAATTTGCGATACTATTTGAATTGATATTAATTCTAATACGATCAGTATTGCATCAATCGCGCGTGTGAAAGGTTCACTGAAGAAATCGATATGAATTTTTACGTTCCGATTCGAAACGGTGAAACTCCACCGTGTAAGAAGCAAAAATGTGACACGTAAGTTTCGATCGTTTAAAAATTGTATTTATTAATTTTTTAAATATTGATCTAATTTATATATTTTTATATTATAGCATTCAGCCTCGTCGTGCGACTCGCATACTTGGAAGAAGATACGCTCTAACCCCAACGTCGTACAAGTATTTGGACATTAGAATAAGCATTGGAGCTGTGTCATACGTGGAACTGATTCTCGGTGATAATCGAGGCAATCAAATAGTGTTGCCTTTTTCAACATGGAATTTGTTGATGCAGAAGCAAGCAGACATTGAACAATTTCTACAATCGACTGCTATCCCATTAAGGATTGGAGATTTATCGATCGAAATGTATCAATCGAAAATTGTAAAACTCACATTATGCAAAAATTCTTTGTACATGAAACCACAAACATTATTACATTTATTTAATTTTGAAAATTGTATCGATCATATGCATAATTGGTTATGCAAGAATACGTATCTCGTAAATGAAAAATTTAAACAATTTGAAACTGCTTTACGACGTAACAATATTACTACTGTATGCGATGCTGTAAAAACGATACGCGAGAGTGATGTTTTTAACAGCGAATCATTAATCGATTGCGAGTTATTAACATGTGCTGTAAATGATATTCTTTACGATGCTTGCAATAAATAATTATTTTTATTTCATGTGTGATTTTAATTCTTTCCCTCCATACGAATAAGAATAGTTATATTTTTCTCAACACGCTCCGCTAAAGATGTAGAGAAATGCTGAAGTAGATGAGACGTGATGCTCTAGTTGGAATGATACAAAAGATATTAAAAGATATATAATGAAGAGGAGTCTGCAGCATTAGAATATTATTTCTTTTGTTGTTCTTTGCGTTTCGTTAGTCTTGTGTTACGTTAGTGCAATGGCTGAAGAAGAGATTATTATCATCGATGATGAAGATATTATTATCATCGACGAGGACATTGAAGAGGTTGTTATCGTCGAAGATGGCAACCAAATGGATGTTGATAATCTAGATGAATCAGATGAGGATGGCTCTGAGGAAGAATCCGAGGAAGAAATACCATCTTTAGTGGATTCAGATTATGCTAGTGATAATGATGAAGAATTAAGACTGAAAAAGTTTAAACGTTTAAACGCGATGGAAATAAATAATCTGGATATTACCATAAAAATGTGTCGCATCAAATACTATTATTATGATGCGGAAGAAGGAACTAAGTATTGTTCAGACTGTTTTCTAAGATTGGCATCGTTGTTTCGAAACGTATACTCCGTCCGGAAACACAAAACGGATTATTGTGCTCTATTATTAGGCAGTTATTACAAAGAGTGCAGGAAAAATTTGCACCAAATAATACCGTGTAATATGTGTCCCATTTGCACAAATTAAAATAAATGGATAACATTGTAAGTAACTTTCAATTTATAATACATCAAAAGTATCTTACAATAAATTATTAAAATAAAGCTAATGAAATGTGTGTGTTTTCTGTTGCAGGAGCGGCCTCTCCCTTAGCCTAGCGCATCACCCCCTCCCCATATATATATATATATATATATATATATATATATAATTTTATATTTTATTATATTACTATTATATATATTTTCTTCTTATATATTATAAATTAAGCACACACACACACACACAAATTGTATAATACACACTATAATAAATGTTATATATTTTAATTTAAAAAAAAAGAAATGTATTTATTTACGCGCCTCTCCTTGCGTTCCCATCCTTTGCGTCTCTCTTGCGCTAGTTGTAAGTCTCGCGATATCGTTCTCTCTCGCACGCATTCTCGCGATATTATCGTTCTAAGTCTCGCGTTAGTTGTAAGTCTCGCGATATCTTCGTTCTCTCTCGCACGCGTTATCTTAGCTATTATCGTTCTCTCTTTCGTACGCGTTGTCTTGCGCTATTATCGTTCTCTCTTTCGTACGCGCTATCGTTCTCTCTTTCGTACGCGTTCTCTTCGCGCTATCATTCTCTCTCGCACACGTTGCTCTTGCAATATCGTTCTCTTTCGTATGCGTTGTTCGCGATATTATCATTCTCTCTCTTTCATATGCTCGTTGCTCACTTACCTTTGCATCGTCCTTCTCCCATCTATGCAGCATCTTACAATGCGTCGTCCTTGTCCCACGTTGACGCCATCCTTGTCGCACTGTCCTCTTCACACACTTTCCGCTATCCTTTTCACACAACCGCCTTCTTTCCGCGGATCCCCCTTCCCCGCGCGGACCTCCTCGTCCATCGCTCGCGCCGCGGATCTCCCCTACCCGCGCGGACCCCCTCGTCCATCGCTCGCGCCGCGGATCCCCCCTACCCGCGCGGACCCCCTCGTCCATCGCTCGCGCCGCGGATCCCCCTTCCCGCGCGGACCCCCTCGTCCATCAGTCGCGCCGCGGATCCCCCCTCCCCCGCATGTGACGTCACCCCCCGAACGTGACGTCACCCACCCCGCACGTGATGTCATCATCCCCTGCGTGACGTCATCCCCCGCGCACGTGACGTCACCCCCCCGCGTGACGTCACCCCCCCGCGCGATTCCCCCCTCGCCCCTCACCCCCCCTCGGAGCCCCTGGGTTAGAGAACCCGCCTAGTCTTACTACTTAGGCTATCTCCCATTTATCCGTTTAATTTCAAATAATCTGTTCCATATTCTGAATCCCAATAAGCGATCCAGATTATTAAACAAATTACTTTAAATTAAATCAGTTTATTAAATTAAACTGACTAAAGGACCGTCTACAATGAAAATAATATCGGTGGAGTGGACGGTGAAGTAAGGCGTAAGACTAGGAGTAATGCGAAATGGAAAAGAACCATTCGCTTACGCCTTACTCCACCATCCACTCCACCAATATTACTTCCATCGTAGACGGTCCTTAAAAGAAAAAATAAACTTCGGACCGTATTAGTATCAGTTCTTTATATACACTTTATGACGAAAAGTTGAATACGAGTTAGCTAATTTGATGCAGCGCCGCATAACGGCAAAGCGAGGAAGCATATTCTGTATACATATGTACTATTACATATTTAGAAACATACAGATATAATCTTTTTTTTAGCAAACTTTTTTATCTTTCTGAAAGATTTCAGAAATATTGCAGCAAATACAATATTATATAAAATATAAATATTATAATATTATAATATAAATATTATAAATATTATAAAAAACATGATGCAGGTATATTTCTGAAATATTTCAGATACAAAATTACAATTGAAAAATTTTAATAAAATATCTTTTAACATTACAATATTACCGAGTCGTTGAATGATTAATCATAATTTCAATGGAAATATCCACATGAAATCTACATTGATATTTCGAGAATAAAGTACCTCGATGTAATAATGAAAAAAGAAAGTTGTATCCACGTAGATAATTCGTGGATAAATCTGCATCCACGTAAGCCACGTAAAATACGTGGATTCGACGAGGATGTGACGTAACTGTTTTTGTCGGGGCACTAGCTACCACTAGTACCACTTAGCTGCTTCTATAATAATATAAATATAACTGTTGTTTTTATATACTGCATAATAATTAATTAAATATATAATGCAAGATATAATTTTTAGGAAAAATTATATTTGTCTATATAAAAAAAGGTAAAATCATATATAATCTTAAATGATTATATATAATATCATATATGATTTATATCAAAGCATACATGAAACTAACCTTTGCTTTGGTTTTATACATGCTTAGATATGATATCAGTATCTGACTATGTCTGATCCCAGATAGCACATGGATGTCCTTCGGATAAATTAAGTCAATACTTACATGCATTGCTAGCATTGCTACTACTTTTTATAACTTTATCAAAAGACTTGTCATATAATGAATTTTCATTTTCATCAATTATTTCTGTAGAAAAAATAATATAAACAATTTAAATATATTTTTAAAGAATTTTAAAAAAATATAAAGATATTAAAGAAATATAATTCATAAACATAATTAAAAGAAATGATATCGAATTATTATATAAATAACCTTCATTATTATCAGTAATTAAATCATAACATATTTCATCCTTTTTCTTCATTTTAGAAAAATTAGTATTCGTCGACGATTTTTCTAATTCATTCCCATTTTTATGCTGGATAGTTGTAATGTTTTCTGTATTTCAACCAAAGTATGAAATTATAAAAATTGTTAGCTAAAAAATTATAAAAAAATCTGCTTTTTTGTTTACCTGTTGTGTTTGACTGCTGATTTAATTTGTTATTATATTTATTATTACTTTTATTATATGTAGTTTTAATTTGTGGAATCATAGGAAAAGATGGCAATTGAATCCCTTCATCATCATCAGTAGCATCATCACTGCTTGATCTTATTTTCTTAGCTCTATCTTTTCGAGACTTTTTCAAATCTTCATTCGGAACATCACTTTCTGAATTAATATCGGATATAAATTCTGCCTTTTTCAATTTTTTAAATCCTTTTTCATATGTACCTAAAACAAAAAAATAATATATTAATATTTAATATTTACACTAAATTTCTTCACAATGTGTTTATGTATGTGTATCAATTAAGAAGTAAGTTTTTTAATTTAAAGAATGTTATATAAATTATGTAAATATATATGTATATATAGATGTATTTGTACTCATAAACATACGCAAAATGTTTTTCTTTTATTATTATTTTTTATGTTACTTACTTGCAGTAGCTAGTATTCTTTTAACATCATATAAAAGCCAACTATCATCATATTGCATACGTTCTTTCACTGCTTTTGTAAATCTTGCATGCGAAGTGATTTGAGGCCAATGAGCAGCAGATTTATTTTTGGTTAACCAAGAAGTAGGAATTAGTTGCAGTCCATCTTCAAACTCCACAATAGCATATTCTTCCATCATAGAATTTAGCATACACGTTGATATAACCTTATAAAAACTTGATATATATAAACCTTTATATAAACTTGATATAAACTTATTAATCCAGTGAGAAATGATAGTCGAATCAATTTCAAATCGTAAAATGCGTCGAATAGATGTCGATTCGATATTGATTTGACTAATCATTTCTCATTGAGAATGCAATAGAGGGAAAACTGCAAACTTATTACTGTCTAACGGTAACTTAACATATTTTGTTTTAATGTTTTCTATCGGCCATATCTTCAATTCTGATAAATTATATACAGTAAATATTCCTATATTTGATGAAGGAAGAGGAATATCATATAAATCTTCTTTATTGCAGAATTGCTTGCCTATAACAACATTCATGTTAAGCTCTTCATGATGAGCTATATTTTTTACTTCAACAATACTTCCATCTGTCAAACCACAACAATTATCTGCTAATCTATCAATACGTACAGTTGTATTTAAACATCTTATTATTTTATACTGTGGGTTACAACAATCTTTTACTAAGGGACCTTCTACGTGAGCAGATTTGAAGTCAACTATAAAATGAGATGATGTTATCTGAAGAGAATTTTCCACTTTATTCATATTGCTTTGTTCATATTCCATGTACCTCCGAATAACTTGTTGTAATGCTTTGTCATGTTTCCTTACTAACTTTTTTAACGTTTGTAAGTAATTTTCATATCTAAAAGAACTAAAATTATCTAATGGGCCAAACTTTTTAACATCTTGTGCTAGATGAATAAGTCCATGTACATTATGAGAAACATTATGAGCACCATATAATAATACAAATGATGATACAAAATGATGTAGCAGTTTTTGAGCATAATCAATGAAATTTTGAAATTTCAAGGAACATAGAATTCTAATTGTCACGTGTAAAGTTAAAAAATGATTATATAAATGCTTTCCAAGAAACGGTTTTAAAACTACAGGACCAGTATATAATAAAAAATTCCGAAATTCAGTGGCTTTCCATAATTTCACAAAAACAAGTGATCTCGTCTTACGCACAAATTCACATGGTATGTATAATTTTAATACTTGTTCCAACTGTAACGATATTGCCTCAACTTTTCTATGTTGCAAACGAACTTTAAGATCTCCAAATAACCACATATATAATAATTTTCTCGTAACTCCTAAACAAACAAGATGCATATAATCCAATGGAATATTATATACAAGATTTGGAATCTCTGAGATAACTGATTGTCCAATATGATAATCTTCATCCTTTCTTAAACGAAAATCTTTATCTGTTCGTAGTTCAGCATTTATTTCGGGAAAACACACTTTATTATTTATATAACTACCTTCGGTAATACATTTCGTACAACTGGAATAACCACTATGTCCTTTTATTTGCAATATGAATGATTTTGCTGGTGCATCACATGTAATTGCTTCTATTGTACATGGAATATTTTTATTATTAATAATAATTCCATCTTTGCATAATATTTTTGTATCATCGACAAATTTTTTTATAAATTCATTTGGATCAGTTGGCTTTTTTGTACCGTAATAAATACCAATAACAAATACTTTTTTAGATTCAGGTATAGATCCCAAGATTGGCCAAAATTGTTGTTGCGATGATTTAGATAATGGTAGCCCGTCAACATTTATAAACAATTTAATACTGGTTATATTTTGTGAAATTGATGATATAATACTTAATATTGCTTTTGATAATCCAAAGTGATAATACTGATCACCAGTACAAATATCTATATTAGTATTTCTAGGAGTTTGTACAAGACTTCGTGAATCAGATGGAATTTTAAAAGAACAATCTTTACATGTATGTATATTGTTTTATACCTTTTAATAAAAATCGCAATGATGATTGCGGAATGCATTCTTTAACAGTCCAATCAGCTAAAAACTTTTTAAAATCAATCTTTTGATCTGATTCACTATTTAATCTATTATCTGATTCATTATCTGATCTATTTGATTTATTGTCTGATCTGCTCTCTGATCCACTATCTGATCTATTATTAAATCTGTTATCTGATTTATCATTTGATATATTATTATTTTCTGAAGACGTATCAATTTCTATATTACTGTTGTCAAAATTGTCTTGTAAAATTATAATGTCCTGATTGGATAATGACTCTTCTGATGCAGATTTATTTAATATTATATCGTGATTATGTACGTACCTCTCAATGTGTGATTGTGTAGTTTGACAAATAAAAGTAGAAGTTGAAGGTTTATTATCGAATTCATTATCATTTAATGATTTCATTATCATTTCTGTCTCTAACTTAACTAGTTTCATTCGATATGAAGAGCTAAGTTTGTATGTAGACTTCTCACGCGACATTTTCTATATTTCTACAAATTTATCTGTAAATAATTTCATAACAATAAACTCTTGTTATTAAAAATAACTTGTTTTTATAAGTAACACTTTCTACGTTAATATAATACTAAATGTTTAAAGTCGTATTATATTTATATATAAAAATTATATTTATCTATAACAGCTTACTTATATTCGTCTGATGTTTATCCAAATTATGTCCAAATGATGTTTGAAGGAGTCAAAAAACTTTTTTTAAAAGAATTATTCTTTCTTCTAAATTATGTTGTTTTTCTCACTTATAGTGTTAATAGCGCATTCATCTAAAACAACGTAAAACAATAACATTAAGCCATATATATGTAACAATATAGAAAAATAATTGTATTAAGACACATATATATATATATCAATTTTGAAAATTATAAAAATAAATAATTAAAAAATAATTAAGCTTATAAATAATTAAACTTATTAAACTATAATTAATAATTGCTTGCTAAATGCTGAGTTTAGCAACAGTAAGTAATGAATTTTTTATGAATTTTTAATGAACTTCTAGACTTTTTACAATTTCTAGAGAAGAGATAGGGTCAGGGGGCTGGATAGCATGTATATGTTTAGGTTAGTTAACCACATAGTGTTGTTCATCTCTTATTTTATCACCAAGAACAAATAGTTCGGTAAAATACAAAAAAACACAAATATGAATAAATTTTAATTATAGTTGTAAAGAAAATACTTACCTAATATTTTCTCACTTGTAAAAGGATTGTAAGACACGTGATATAATCGACGACAATGATACCTAATAATGGTGTACTCATAAGCAGTAGGCATGTTCGCAATATAGTTGTCGCGGTTGAATACTAGGGTGCATTCGTTTACGCAGTCGCTACCGCAAATGTCATTTGTTTATCTATAGTTTACATCACGTATACTATAGATAAACGAATGACAAGTTTCTGTTTTGAAAAAAATAATACAACATATATATATTGTTGCGTCCGCGGAACGATATTTATCGAATCGCGCGCGACACAACGATCGGCACTCGCGCACACGCTCGCGCACACGGAAATAATAAACACTCGTGTTTAAACAAGAACACACAGGAACTTTAATAACACCAGAGAACACAGAATATAACAGATATAACGATAATAATCACACGAGAAAACGAGACGCGTCCGCTCAGCTTGACAGCTGGCACCAGACTCAATGACAGTCGTTGTTTATAACAACGTCTTGATAACGCGCTCGGAGACGATCTTCCGCCGTCGACGCACTTCCCGCAGAAATAACTCAACGGGTGGCGATTACAACCGCAGGGACGAGACGCGGGGACGCAACAATATATATATATATATATATATATATATATATATATATATATATCAGGGTCATCGAAAAGTATCGGACCCCCCTAATATTTTCAGTAAGAATGCATTTTATGGAAAAATGTCCAATAGCAAATTTGCATGGCTGTAAACAGGCAGTAAAATGATGACCTTGATTTTGACCTTGACCGTGTCCTTTAAGGTCATTTGAAGGTCAACTTCCGTTTTTTTAAATGGGAACCCCTATTTTTTATTACTTATTCTTGTAGCTTATCTCGAGAGCTTTTCAAAACACTATAATAAAGTATTTCTTCGTTCAGTACTTTTCGAGTTATGAAGCTTGAAATAATTTCTTAATTTTATATAAACCATAAAATATCTAGTAAAATATTCATTTTTCGATTATCTTACCTTAATACTTTTATGTACAAAATAATGAGAGGAATCAATTGGTGTAAAGAAAAAACATAGTTGTTTTTAAGAAAAAATATAGAATTTGCAATTAACAATTCCATATTTTTTCTTAAAAACAACTGTGTTTTCTTTACACCACTTGATTCCTCTCATTATTTTGTACATAAAAGTATTCAGGTAAAATAATCGAAAAATGAATATTTTACTAGATATTTTATGGTTTATATAAAATTAAGAAATTACTTCAAGCCTCATAACTCGAAAAGTACTGAACGAAGAAATATTTTATTATAGTGTTTTGGAAAGCTCTCGAGATAAGCTACAAGAATAAGTAATAAAAAATAGGGGTTCCCATTTAAAAAACGGAAGTTGACCTTCAAATGACCTTAAAGGACACGGTCAAGGTCAAAATCAAGGTCATCATTTTACTGCCCGTTTAAAGCCATGCAAATTTGCTATTGGACATTTTTCCATAAAATGCATTCTTACTGAAAATATTAGGGGGGTCCAATACTTTTCGATGACCCTGTATATATCTTTTACCTATATATATCAATAAATATAACCGCAATTTCCTTTGAAAATGACGTCCTTCGGAAATCCAAAGACATCCAATATAATGAAAGAGGGTAAATATCCTATAGACATCCAGTGATTATCCAGAGGCCATTTATAGGACATTTATATTTTATTATAATACTTAAGATTTCGAAATTATATCAAATATGTTACATAACTGAAAGTAATCATGTATGCATATTAAATTTTCATAAAAAGTATTAATAATAATATTTTAAAATGTCCTAAAAATATCCTGGGACGTCCTGGATGCGTCAGGACATATTCAGGATGATCCTGAGGATATCTTGTGCTGTCTGGGAAGTAAAAGAAAAATTCATTAACAAAAAGACAATTTGTTAATTTAACTATGTTTAATGACAAAGGTAGTTATATTCGCTTAGCTCAAAAGAAAGCATAAACTATTTATTATTTCTCCTCCACAGGTTTTATCCACGGTTTCAATTTATCGGGTGAGAGAATGGAGTTGTATGGTTTCTGTGTAATGTTAAATCTAGAGACATCTTTCACCACATAACGATTTTTGTTTAGAACCTTCGTTATTATATACGGTCCTTTGTAATTCAGTTTTAATTTCTTACTAGTTCCAGCTTTTGCCTGTAAGTTTCTAATCAAAACAAGGTCGCCCGCTTTGTACAATGTCGGTTTCTTATGATGTTTGTCACAATAAATTCTATTATATTTGTGAAGCTTGTTGCTTGCTTCCGAGGCAATATCACGTGCTTCTGTTATGAACGTAATCGCGAATATCGGGATCGTAAATGAGCTGAGCCACTTCTCTAAGCTTAAAAGGATATAATACTTTATTAACACTGCATGTATACAAGGCGTCGATCTTTCTACTCGCACGATCCTTCTGCAACTCCTCGTGCTCTCGCAATGACGCCGAGATTCTCACTGTCACTTGACATCGCGGACCAAAAATGCCCGTGCGACCTATCTGTTCTATCTCTAACTCAAGTGCTCGGTTGTTTATTTCTAGAAAAATATTTTAAGTGCTCGGGCACATTTTCTACTATCCTTGCCAAGACAGCTTCCTCTCTTTGTTCGGGTTGTTATCGATTTGAATCAGTGTGTCAATATAATTCTTAAAGTTTTTGTCACCGTGACTCCGCTGATCATATCCCAACAGAAGCTTTGAAGGAGACGTACTTATTGCCGAGTTATGAGTGTTATTTATCGCGTACTGTACTAAATTCAATTGAAAACAAAAGAGAGGATAACGGTCCGTGAGATAACAATCAGAATTTGATAAAAGAGAAAGGCTAAGGACGGTGGCGTAGGGTGTTATTATGTAATTAAAATTAGAACATGAATCTAGGACGGAAAATTTATATATTCTTTAATAATTGATAGTAACAAAACATTATGAGAAAAAATAATACGAATACAAAAATATCGACAGACGTTTCGATCCAATGCGGATCTTTTTCAATGTCTTACACGGATCGCATAACGTGATTAGAATGCGAACGCAAAGGCGCGCGCAGTACAAAATAATCGAAAGGTCAAACACACAAATTCAAACGGTCGACTAATAAAACGCAAAGAATAATAACGGTCAAGAAACAAAAGCGCTTGTACAAAATGATAAAATAAAAATACAGGTAAATAAAAATATATATATGCATGGCGAGATGACACATTTAAGCAAAAAACGCAACGCTCACCTCGATATCAAATTCGTCCAAGTGACAACGAGGAATCAGAAGATATACATTGCTTTATTAAAACAAAAAGAAGATTAAATTCAATTGACTTTTCCAATCCTCATCCGAATTTACTGCTTTTGTTAGGCTGCTTTTAAGATATCTATTTACACGTTCTATCATTCCATTAGCTCAAGGTGACGCTACCGCGACCTTTCTTAGTCTAAAATTTAAGTTATTTAGAAATTCGTTAAATTCCTTCGAGGTGAATGTTGTACCACGGTCAGAAACTAATGTAATGGGTGTACCAAAAATATTAAACAGAAATTTTAAATGATCACAAACTTCTTTTGTATTAGTGGTTTTTTGGGGAAAAGCCAAGTATAACGCGTGAATGCATCGATCATCGCAAATATATATTTAAATCCGTTAGTCGATTCCTGGAGGGGAGGATTCCTATGTCAGCGGTTCTTAATCTTTTTCACGATGCGGACCCCTCTTCATTACATTATTTTCGTGCGGCCCCCCAAGTATTTAGTAATGTAAAATTAAAATTAGGTTTCTTGAAAATAAATTAGTAAATGCATACATTTTTATTTCTATAACCATATAAATTTTTTATAATAATAATGGTTATATATGTAAGAAAGTAAGGTAGTAAATACTTTTTTAATAAGCTGTACTTGGAAATGACTTTTTATTCTGCGTATCTCTGCAACGTGCTACAACTGTAATACGAAGTAAATCAGTCGAAATACGACGTGCTAGTCACGAGCGTGCACGTCCTATCCCCTCCACTCGACATCCCGCTGGTGGCGCGGCGGTATTGCGGGTCCTGTATTTCGCCGGTCACCCGGGCTCTGCGGCAATCCTTACAGGGCCGATTTTCTCACATATATTAATAATAATTATTATAATACGTATTATAATACGTAAACGGGTTATATCATATTTAAATTTAATCAATTAATGAGAAGGATGGTGCTGTATTTCACTTACTAGCTTTGTTATATCGGTTTTAATAGTTGAAACTTTTATTCTGAGTTCTGACTACGTTTTTCAAACGGTTTCTATATTTATTTTTAAGATAAACAAGAACAGAGAATGATTTTTCGCACAAGTATGTTGTTACAAAAGGCATTAATATCTTCATAGCTTTTTCTGATAGTTCCGGAAAATCTGCTTGTAAGTGAGCCCAGAAATTTGGAAGAGACTGTTTCTTGAATTGTAATTTTAAAGCACCATCCGTGGATATTTTTATGAGCTTGTCTTCCTCTGCGGCTGTAAGTCCCTTTAGTCCATTCACATTAACTGAAAATGGATCTCTAATCCAGTTTTTACTTGCATTGGGAATAGGAAACTATGCTGCAAATCTTTCAAATGTCGTGCGATAAGTAATATATCATCCTCAGACAACACTTCGTCGGTGGAACTAAGAAAGTTTGTGAGATTTGGAAATGTCTCATAATTTCGGTTTGATACGCGATTATACCACAATTCCAATTTTTTAATCATTGCTTCGATTTTATCTTCAACTTCAAAAATTATAATTTTTTCTCCTTGAAGACTGAAGTTGAGCATATTTAAATGAGTGAAGATATCTGACAGATATGTTAATTTTACTAACCAGGAAAAATCTGTCAAACGATCGTGGAATTGAAATTGTTGCTCCATGAGAAATAATTTTATTTCGTCTCTCAATTCCCAAACACGAGACAAAACTTTACCTCGTGACAGCCAACGAACTTCACAGTGTAGCAAAAGTTGATTATGCTCACTATCCATATCCTTGCAAAGCCGCTCAAAAAGTCTTGAATTTAGTGATTTACTTTTTATAAAATTGACAATTTTGACCGATTCATTTAAAATCTGTTTTAATTTTTCTGGAATCTTCTTAGTAACTAGAGCTTCCCTATGTATACAGCAATGGTACCAAGTCACCGACAGTATGATTTCCTTAATTCGTGCTACAAGTCCAGTAAATCTTCCAGACATTGCTCGTGCCCCGTGTGTAACAATTCCAACGCACTTCAACCAATCTATCTCATGAGATGTTATAAACTCGTTTAAGATGTTAAATATTTCTTCAGCTGTAGTGTGTATCAACAAGGAGATGAACAGTAAGTCTTCAAAAATATTTCTCTTGTGCTCATATCTGACGTAGCACAACAAGGTCGATTTATTTGTTATGTCTGTACTTTCGTCTAGTTGTAGGGCGAAATAGGGAGACGTACGAATTCTTTCTAATAATTGTTCCTTGATATTTGCTGATAAATCGTTAATTCGCTTCTTAACTGTGTCATTTGATAAAGATATTATTGAAAGATCCTTAGCAGCTTTCTTGTTAATCAATGCAGAAACCATGATTTTTGCAGCAGGCAATATAAGTTCTTCAGCTATTGTATGCGGTTTTCCAGTTTTTGCTATTAGGTGAGAAACTTCAAACGAGGCTCTCACAGCATTTTCATTATTACAACCAGTTGCAGTCTTTTCTATCATTGTCTTACTTTTCCGAAACTCTTGCTCTTTACTTTTAAAAAAAATCAATGCTCTTTGTGGAATGTTCTTTATGTTTTGTATTAAAATGCCTTTGCAATTTTGACGGTTTCATGGCCTCGTTCAATAATATTTCGTAACATAACACGCACTGTGGCAGTTGGTTGTCTTCTGAGCCTATATACGTGAAGCCAATTGAGAGATATTCTTTGCTATAATGGCGGCGCTTTTTAAAATTACTGAAAGAAGCCTCATTTTCTTTTGAACAGGATGCATCCTCATCAACATCATTAGTATTCTTACGTTTTAAATTCAGCCAGCGATCCATCCTAACAGTCAAAATTTATTGTTACAAAATTCATCGTCCGAGCCATAATAAAAAAAATCGCAAATTTATCTTTTCAAATCGAATTTTGACTGCTGGTTATTTACATAAAAAATACTATGTGCATTAAAAATATTCTAAAATAATCTAAAAAGTGTTTTTAATATTAGACCTAAAAATTAAATGTAAAAGTTAATAGAATAGTTATTAGAAATTTAAAAACTTAGAAAAGTTATTAAAAGTTAATAGAAATCTTATTCTGTTTTCTTTGAACTTGAAAATTTACTTTTAATTTTTTTGTGAACGCTTTTATTTTATATTGCGTTTAAATTTTGAAAATTGTTTGATAATTAATAAAAATATCACCAATTATGTGACATGTTCTTATGTAAATAATTCACAGTCAAAATCTCACTTGAACCGGAGATGAAATTTTCATTTTAGAATAAATCTTTGGAAGAATCCGCACTTACTTTAATTTAATGTTATTAAAAAACAGCACAAATCAGTTTTTTGTCAAAACGCAACAACTAAAATTATGAGAAACTTTATTCTGTAATTATCCGATTTAAAATATTTTTATTACATGTATTTCTTTCACTTTTATAATCTACTCATACGCAGTAATGCAAGAAAAAAGTGACACGCGACTAACGGACTACAATCAAGGACTGCTTATCTTATTGCATGTGTTTGAGTGCGCGTAGCCAAGTGCCGCTCGACCAAACGCACACAAACGCGTGACGTAAACAGTCCCCGTACTCCATGTTATTGTTTTCGCATTACTGCCCATATGATGATTATATACAAGTTCGTAAACTTTGTGTTTTCTTCGGCATTTTTTAAAATCTTTTTTTTTTCGCGAACCCCCTGTGAAGACATCGCGGACCCCAGATTAAGAACCGCTGGTCTATGTGCATTAACTCGAACGGAAATGTGGGAGAACTTTCTGGTTGCGATTGTCCTTCGAATCTATTTGACGATGAGTTTGCAAATAAGCAAGTGACACAATTTTCCAAATAGTCACGAATGCGTTTACGCATGTTGGGAAACCAATAGGAACCATGTATTCCGCGAAAAGTTTTTTCAAATCCACAATACGCCATGGTACACTCGTATTATATTATTTACCATTGAATCCGGTATCGCGAAGCGAGCACGATCTTCTCTCCTTTTCGATATATTAGACCATCGATCATCTCAAATTTATCTCCGTATTCTAAATTATCTACTATCTCTTTTAATCGCACATCTTGCAGTTGCCGAAATTCTAACTCGCGCTCTAGAGGTAGTACTTTTAGATAACATACTTGTCGACTAAGGGCGTCTACATGCGCCATTCTTTTTCTGGGGCGATGTGCGACTTTAAAGTCATAGTTTTATAATAACAATGTCCACCATGCTATTCGCGGGTTGAGATTAGCTTTGTTTATAGCGTAAACTAATGCATTACAATCTGTTTTGTGCGGTACATGTGCCCGCTGCGTATGTACACGCTATTGTCTCGTTGGACCGACTTTGTTGGTTTCTATCCCATGGAGGCTCCAAAATGAAACAATGACTGAGTTGTCTTACTAATTAGGTAATATATTTTCGTTGTACAAGACTGGAATTGTACTACATTATAAGTAGAGCGCGGTCGATTGACGAGAGCCGTGAACTACGCGTGTTCCGATACCCCGAATCCCGGAGAGACGAACGGTTTCTTATCGTTTCCAGCCGCCGTTACGATCGCCGTCGATATTCCGATTACTTGACTAAGGTCGCCCCGAATATTCTATAACGAAATTTTAGGGCTGAGCCCTCATCAACGAAAACGCGATAATGGCGACCACGCCAGAATAACCGGCTCGCGAACGATAACGCGTACGTGGCTCACAGAATTTTAACAATGATGGGCAACCTCACCGACACGTCCTCGATGCTCGTCCAAGGAGTGGTCCTCGGTGCCGTCCTCCCCAGATCCTCACAATCCGACAAGCAATCTCGACACACGACACACCAAAATATAGCGAGACTTCTTGAGCCGAGCGCCCGCGCCAAAGTGTCCCTGGATCTCGCGATCCAGGGTCGATAGCGGCGTCAATCCTGCGCGCAGGGGTGCGCGGATTCGCGGCCAATAGCGCCGCGACATGCGAAATATTAATGCGCCCCGCAACAACGCTGTATCGGGGGCCGTTACCGCCCCGACAATTCGAAAATCATAATTTCGATGACCCTGCTATCGGCGATCTTCTTTTATGCCGATGGTTTGTCCTCCATCCTTGGGCGGTAGCGCCGACCGGGCCCTGCTATTCTGGTCCTTGACAACTGTTTGGTTCTCCGCTGTTCATCCTCTTTTCGCGGGGGAGAATTCCACCCGCGACTCTGTGCTGTCCTGATCCTCGGGCGCTATCCCCGCTCTCAAATCGAAGGTCGTAAATGTCATACTGGTTGTCGCTAGAAGGATTCTTCTTCTGCCTCTTCCGGTTGTTTTCCGGCGGGTTGCCCGACGTACAAAATAATACAAAAAAAAGGAATTATTAATGACGCAAAATTATAACAATAGCTCGCCTCTCCGGAGATTTCGATACGGCTCTCGCAATCTGTTTCTGGCGCGGCCGCTCGGCTCGCGCCCCGTCAAGATTTCCGGGATGGATGGACGCGCGTAGGGACGGCAACGTCACAGTGTAGTATGGCGGTAATTGACCTAATTCGGTCAATCGACAATTTTCTCGCGACGACAACTCATGTAAACCACAGCAGATAAGCGAGTCAGATTTCGATAGCCGATCTCGTTTCCTTTCGCGATTAGAGGTTGTTTTCGCGGCACGAGTAACCTTTCGCCCGTCGTCTTCCGATTTTCGGTTTTCTAATTTCGTGTTTTCTGATACGGAAGGATTATCCGATTTACTATTGACTGAATTCTCGAGCGCTGTACTGAGGTGATAAATCGAGTCCCGGGGCTGTTCCTCAAAGTGATATACGACAGTCGGCTCATCTTCGAAATACCACTCGGGGCGTGCAAAATTAACTACTATTCCGAACATTCTCAAAAAATCAAGTCCGAGTATACACGGTACGGCTAGCGTTGGTAAGCCATACGCTATCACTGAGTTTGTTTTATTTAGTATAGTAAAAGGAAGATCCACCGCCCCCCTTATACGCGTCGTTTGTCCGGTGGCAGTGATTACTCGACGGCCATCCGATTTTCGAAACTGTAATTTTGACCGGTTCACTAGCTCGACAATACTAGGACCCAAAAACGTACGAGTCAAACCGCAATCTACTAAAGCGCTGATTTCGCTTCCCAATAATTTAACACGAATAAATAACATAGATGAAAGATCACGACACCCAAAAGTACTTAACGAAAATTCACTAGAACAATTGACGACACGAAAAGGGGATTGGGGTTTAATAGGAGTCGGGCCCCCCCCGTTATTCGACTCCCTTACTCTTTTCCCGAACAGTCGGGACACGTTCGTAAGGTCACCTCCGCTCGACCGCAACGATAGCAGTGTAGACGCGGAGAGGCGGCACAATTTCGCGAAATATGTCCGATACCGTCACAGTTCCAACATTTTAAGCTGGGAAATTGCGGAGTTCTCGTGTCGGCAGCCGTCGTCTCCGAAGACGACGAAGTCGACGGGATGGCCTCCACCCCGATCGTGGCTCGATTGGCGCGATTTTTATTTCTTTTGTCGGCGCGCGAACTAGATTTTGTTTCCGGACTAGCGGTCGACGTACTCAATGCGGCAAGGGTGTCGGTTTTCTTACCGAACTGCTTAGCGTTGCGCGGCGCGTGATATGCGAGATCCGGAAATAAAGACTTTTCGGGAGTCGGAGGGGCTCGATATCGTTGCGAAAGTTGATGACTAGCTTCCACGCGTGTCGCGACATCCTCTAAATCGTCCAAATATTCCATTTCATTTCTCCGGATCGACTGTTGCAAGCGCGGTAATAAATTTCGAAACGCGCTGCTGACTTGTTCCGATTCAGTCCACGGGGGCGACAATCGATCAAACATAGCACGAAGACACGTCAGAAAATCCGCGACAGACTCATGTTCTCCCTGAGTCCTTCTCATAATCTCTTCGCGAAGAGCGAACTGAAAATCCGGGTCTCCGAATCGCGTCCTCCACGCATTTTTAAAGGTGGCCCAATCCGACAGTCGATCACGTCTACCCCGGAACCAATGCAAGGCCATACCGGTAAGGAAAAATGGCAAGCAACGTAAGATGTCTTCGTCGGATACGGGAACTAACTCGCGGCCTTCTTCAATACGAAGTAGAAAAGTTTCCGCGTCTTCCCCTCGTGTTCCCGAGAATTTGAGATTCCACTTGCGCATGACGTTATAAGCGGTCATCGCGGCATTCGCGGGACTTTCGGGTGTCGAATTTCGTCCGTTCGATCGGGGGGTGACAGGGGAACCCGACAATGCGCACGGTCTCATCTGATCCATCGGGCTATCAGGCCGGGTTCTCGTGTCCCTCGGAACCTCCAAGCGCTCCTTGTCCGACATCCCGCCGTCCGCGTTATATCTTCGGTCTTTCGCACGCGACGTAATAACCGTGCAGTCTGAATTGAATAACTCCCCTCAGTCGGGAGTCTACGCCGCTGTAATTCTCGAATTAATTGTTCGCGACTTAACACGAAGATCCAGTCATCTTCTGGGTCGACTTGACTCATACGATTCTCAGAAAAAAAAATCAGCGAAAAATATAATCGAGAAAAAAAATTGAAGCTAAAAGCGAAAAACGTAATCGAACTGAATGATATTTTAAAGACCGATAATCGTCGATAATCTCAGTTTTCGAATCGATCAAAATTTTGACAATAGTCCGACAGAGGTTAACAAAAAAGAGGAGAAAAAAAAGAAATTTAATAATCCTCGCGAGAGTATCAGCTGAGTCGTTCAAGAACAATAATATTTGCACACAGCCGTTATACTCGACATCGACGCGTTATTCTCAGTATTATTCTGCCGATATTATCCCGTCCAGCGACCTTGTTTTTCAGTTCCCCGAATATTTACAAAATTTCGAAACGACGAAACGTACGTTGAAATCCTTCTCGAAATTTCACTTACGAACGTGTTAGCAAAAATTTTCAAACGAAACGGACAAAAATAATTTCAACGAAACGGAACTACGCGCGCGACAAAGAAAAGAAAAAAAGACAATGGACGAAATAATGCCGTCCGCGAAACGACAGTCTAGTTATGCGAGTTCAAACGTTCTGTTAAGATGCCCAAAAAAAAAAATTTTCCAAGATGCGGTTCCTCCTAAATGTTCCCCAGCGAAACCTTCTAACGTTTAGCGATTCAAATTTTCAACGCGGTGGCCCCACGTTGGGCGTCAAATTTTTGCGACGAGTTTTTCAATTTTAAGTTAAAAGGTATTTCTCGGATGTTAGAGAGAAAGGTGGGGAATAAAACGTCGTCAAAAAGAGAAAGCGGAAAAGGGTACTCGCGTACGGGGGAACCAGGATGGAGGGTGTTCTCGCGCGAGCCGCGGCGAAGCGAAGGCCGTTGCCGATATCTCGAAGCTGGGCGCCAGATACGGTCTTTCACGTATCAATCCGCGAAACGCGAAATTCGCGACAAACACGGGCCTTTTTCGCCACGGGCCGACTAGCTCGCCTAACGGTAGAGGGGCGGGATTATTGGAAGTTTTCTATAATCTTTGATTAAGAGGCTCCTCGAAACGGGAGAGATTAGGCGGGCGAATCAACAATTAAACAATCACAGTGACATTCGAATAACTTACGGGAATTTAGAATAACAAACAAAAAAAATAACAAATTTATTAAAATAAAAGTAACAGAAATCAATGAAAGTTAGAGGCAGATACCATAGAAAAAATCATACAAAAAAAATACAGAAAGTGAGAAAAATAATAGAATATCAAAATGTAATTAAACCTGCAAATAATAGAAAACTGACGGATTACAAATATTAGCCGGAGCGCGACAACGATGATCAAAATAGTCTGAAATTCGCAGAATCGTTCTTGCGGTTATCATTCGCCGAACGCCGCCTCGCCGTAATATTATATTTTCGCCTTGCTTTTACTCGCTGCGATAATTTCAATGATCCGCAATCGCGACAACGAGAATACTTTATGTGCAGGACTTACTCAATAATAGGCGAAGACGAGAGAGAGCTCGTTGACGATGAGCACGGGCGTAGCGATCGATAATCGATCGCCGTCGGACGCTGATTCCGCCGCTCACAACATAAAGGGTTCTTAAAAATTATTCCGACACGCGTGAATTTCTCGAATTCGCGACCTACCGCAATCTAATGCGCACCGCGACACACACACACACACGACACACAAGCCAATGAGCTCGACAAAGACAACGATACGCTCGACCACATACACACGCACACAACACGATTCTTACTTGCACACGGAGTATTCACTCGATATTTGATTGCGGGGGTATTTTACGCGGTCTCCACGGTCTCGTTACAACTTTACCCGTACCTCGAACGCCTTTATTGCGCATCTACCGCGCACGCGGTCGATTGACGAGAGCCGTGATCTACGCGTGTTCCGATACCCCGAATCCCGGAGAGACGAACGGTTCCTCATCGTTTCCAGCCGCCGTTACGATCGCCGTCGATATTCCGATTACTTGACTAAGGTCGCCCCGAATATTCTATAACGAAATTTTAGGGCTGAGCCCTCATCAACGAAAACGCGATAATGGCGACCACGCCAGAATAACCGGCTCGCGAATGATAACGCGTACGTGGCTCACAGAATTTTAACAATGATGGGCAACCTCACCGACACGTCCTCGATGCTCGTCCAAAGAGTGGTCCTCGGTGCCGTCCTCCCCAGATCCTCACAATCCGACAAGCAATCTCGACACACGACACACCAAAATATAGCGAGACTTCTTGAGCCGAGCGCCCGCGCCAAAGTGTCCCTGGATCTCGCGATCCAGAGTCGATAGCGGCGTCAATCCTGCGCGCAGGGGTGCGCGGATTCGCGGCCAATAGCGCCGCGACACGCGAGATATTAATGCGCCCCGCAACAACGCTGTATCGGGGGCCGTTACCGCCCCGACAATTCGAAAATCATAATTCCGATGACCCTGCTATCGGCGGTCTTCTTTTATGCCGATGGTTTGTCCTCCATCCTTGGGCGGTAGCGCCGACCGGGCCCTGCTATTCTGGTCCTTGACAACTGTTTGGTTCTCCGCTGTTCATCCTCTTTTCGCGGGGGAGAATTCCACCCGCGACTCTGTGCTGTCCTGATCCTCGGGCGCTATCCCCGCTCTCAAATCGAAGGTCGTAAATGTCATACTGGTTGTCGCTAGAAGGATTCTTCTTCTGCCTCTTCCGGTTGTTTTCCGGCGGGTTGCCCGACGTACAAAATAATACAAAAAAAAAGGAATTATTAATGACGCAAAATTATAGCTCGCCTCTCCGGAGATTTCGATACGGCTCTCGCAATCTGTTTCTGGCGCGGCCGCTCGGCTCACGCCCCGTCAAGATTTCCGGGGCGGATGGACGCGCGTAGGGACGGCAACGTCACAATATATATATAATTATACATGTATTTCTGCGTAACTATATTTGTGTCTACGCAGGCAAATATAATAAATATCTATGTAACTATAATTATGGTTGCGCAGTCAAATATGTAAATTTCTACACACACACACTATATATGTGTGTGTATGTGTATATATATATATATATATATATATATATATATATATATATTAGATTAGATTAGATTAGATACTTTATTTACCCCAAAGGGGTCTTAAAGGGCGTTTTTAAGGAACGTACCCAAACCCTTACAACCAATCTCCACAATGGCGCTTTTTCGGGGAGCGTACCTGAACCCCTTACAACCAATAAACTTTTATCCTCCCGGCCTGGCCCTTGTGCGACCTTTACAAACTACATTCCCTCACCCTCCCTACGTACCCTCCCCCTCCTTGTTCTCCCTCCCCTACCCTCCTTTTCTCCCTCCTGCCTCCTGTCCCTTCTTCTTCCACACCATACTTCCTTTCTTGCCTTTTCTCTATCCATCCATCAGTCTCTCTTCCCTCCTTCTCCTGTTTATGCTTCCTCCGTCCTATCTCTCTTCTTCCCTCACGTCCATTCCTCTCCTTCTTCCTCTTTTCCTTTCCTTTATCTCTCCTGTCCGAAACTGTAAAATCAAATAAAATCAAATAGGACAGAAATTCTTATACCATCATAGCAGTTAACGACTCCCCCTCTCCATATCCTCCCCTTCCTTCAATTCCTTCCTCTCTCTCCCTTTTCCTACCTTTTTCCCTCTCTCCCTATTCTCTCCCTCTTGCCCTTATTCTTACCCCTTCCTCCTCCCCCCGTTCATCCTCTCCACATTCTACCTTCTTCCCCTCTTTTCCCTCTCATCCCTTTCTTCTATCCATCACTCTCCTCCTCTGTCTCCTTGTACCATTTCTCCCCCACCAAATCCCATCCCCAAACCTTTCCGTCAATCCAAATCTTTCTGTTCGTCGTCACTACTACCCTTCCCCTTGCTCTCTCCGTCCTAGCCCTTTCAACCAATTTCCATCTTACCCTCCTTTCCTCCATTGTCAAATCTTCGTCTACCCCCACCCCCAATTCTTCCTTATTTCCCATCCCTTTTCCAACAAATCCTTCTTGTCCCTCGCCCTCCCCATACTTGCTATCAGCACCATCCCCGCGCTCCCCCTCCTTTCCCGAACCTCCTTGATCTCTACCTTTCTCCCCAGTTCCTCCCTCACTATCCCCTCTATCACCCTCTTCCTTTCCTCCGCGCTACCCCCCTCTACTCCTCCCACACTACATTCCTCCTTCCTTCCCTCCTCTTCTCCGCCTCCTCCTTTCTCTCCATTCTCTCTAACTCCTTCCTCTCTCTTTCCCTCCTCACTTTTTCCTTCTTTTCTTCAAACTTCCTCCAGATGTCCTCTCCAGTTGTCCTCTTGCCCTCCCCTCCTAAAACATCTCCTATCTCCTCTCCTTTTCCCACCTCCGCCTTCCTACTCTTCCTTCTCTCCTCCTGTTCCTCTTCCATTATCTTCCACCATTCTTCCTCCCTCTCTCTATCCTCTAAACTCTCCTCCACTCTCCCTGTCCTTCTCTGCCCCCTCTCCTCCTCCCTCTCTCCTGCCTCTTTCATCCTCTTCCTCTCTTCCCGTATCCTTTCCTTCCCCCTTCTCTCCTGTGCCTTCCCTTTTTCTTCCTTCTCTTCTGCTCCTCTTCTTTCATCCCCCCCCTCATTCCGTTTGTTCCTCTTCTCACCGTCTTCACTCTCCTTCCTTCCCCTTTCTTCTCTCCTGTCTCCTTTCTCCCCTCTGATATCTTCCTTTTTCCTATCCTTGGCTCCTCCACCTTTACTTCCTTCTCTCTCCTTTCTCCTTCCACTCCACTCTCTTCCCCTCTCTTCTCTCTTGTCTCCTTTCTCCCCTCTGTTGTCTTCCCTTTCCCTATCCTTGACTCCTCCGCCTTCCTACCCTCCTCTCTTCCTTTTCTCTCTTCCTTCTCTCTCCTTTCTCCTTTCTCTCCGCTCTCTTCTCTCGCGCCTTCCCTCTCCGTTCTAACCTCCTCTCCCACGTGCTCCCTACCAGCCTCCCCTCTCGTCTCCATCCCCCTCACCATCCTCCTTAACACCAGCACCAACTCTATCATCACCTTCCTCAACTCTCTCACCTCCTCCACCAACTCTCCACCTTCCTTCTTCCTATCCATTTCTCACTATGTCACTGTCTATTCCGTCCACTATATCCCCTCAATCGATCTACGCATCGATCTTGCTATCCCCTGCTTCATTTTTCTCATCCCTAGAGCCATCTATCTGCCGCTCGCTTTCTACCTCCAGCCTCTGACGCCATCTCCACTCTCCGTCTCTGCCGTTCCTCTCGCTCCTTCTGCCTTCAACGCCATCTTCACTCTTCCTTTCCATCACTCTTCCCGCCTCTCCCTCCATCCGTCATATCCAACTCAGCACTTTTTCCGTCGGCTTTTCTCTTTCAAAAAACTCCCTGACCTTTCTCTCTCCATCTCTGCCTCCACATCCTTCCAATTCCCCAGTCTAACTCCACCTCCTCCTCAACTTTCAGCTTCCATCTCCTCCTCCAACCATCCTCTTTTCTTTCTCCTCTCAGCCCACACCTCCACACCTGTCACCCCAACGATCGCCATTTCGTGTCCAACAACTTATTTAATTAATAATTTACAAAAAATTACTTCAAAACATATCTAAAATTGGGGTTTTAAAAATTTAATTAATGCGCATTTTTTGTCCATTGATATTCATTTGTGATCAATTACTTAGTCTATATCTCGTATTTAATATTAATAACATATTAATATTAATATGATCTAAGAAAGAATTTATATAATTAACAATTCTTTTTTTATGATGTTTGCTACATGCATTTATTTCATCAAACAAAGCAGTATATTCTTTTTATTACAGTTGCACACAAAAAATAATTAATTTAAAATAATTTAATTTATATATATTACTAGAACAATACAGGCGCGCGCTACGCGCGCGCTATTTATTTCTTACAATTGATACTGTATATATATATATATATATATATATATATATATATATATATATATATAGTAGCAATTATATATACAGTCAATATTATTTAATGATCATAAAATTATATTGCGCTCATTTTTACATGCTCATACATGAGATATAATTGAAGAATTAAAAAATACAAACAAGTTAAAATTTTAATATTTAAGATGAGTAACAAATTCGAGCAAATATGATTTAAATATATTACCTTTATTGTTTATTTTAATTTACCAAAAATTTTTCTTTTTATATATGTATATATAGTTATAGTTAGTTATTTTATTTCTTGCCTTTTGGCTTAGAATGAACTTTCGGTTTACATCAAATCACAGTTGATTAACTTAAGATACAATAATATAATAAAATAAAATGATAGTATAAATTATATAAATGCAAATATATATATACGATTCTTTCTCATCAGTTTCTTTTACGAGCATAAAACATAAATTTACGCCAATAAAAAGAATTATGCAGAATATTACAGTAAAATATATCAAAGTATATAAAATGATACAAATTTTAATGAAAGGTAGTTTACAATATATCATCAATTGATTTGATTAATCAAATTATTAAATCAATTATTAATTTTTATATATTCATCGCGGATATAATAGTATTAATAATTTGTAACATTTTATAAAGGTATTTTATAATAAATTATTGATTAATATTTGTAAAAATTGTTTCAATACTCGTAAAAGAAACAGAAAGAGTCCATATAACACAAAAGTTTGGAATAATAACATTTTGGCACATCTTAACATAAGTTTTTGTGACAGTTAAAAACTAAAAAATATTAATAAAGTTGGAAAAAACTAAAAAAGAAATAAGAATATTACATACATAATCTTACTATTATATAAAGATAAAGCGTGTTTTTCTTGTCCACGTTAACTGAAAAAACTACCTTATTAATCGGTACCAAACCTTTTTTACATGATTGTGGGCATAACGAAGAAGGACATAGGATAGTTTTTATGTCGATTAATTAATTAATTAATTAATTGATTAATTATCATTTTTAGAGAGATTCTTATCTTACTATCAGTATCAAACTATTTCAAATAATTGTGGGCATGACAGCGAAGGTCGTAGAATAGTTTTTATGTCAATTAATTAATTAACATTTTTAACTTAAATGATTGTGGGCTAAAGAACGTGAACACAGAACAAGATTTGTCGGCTAAAGAACGTGAACACAGAACGTGAACAAGATTTGTCGGCTAAAGAACGTGAACACAGTTTCATATTTCAACCCAATTTTGGAAATGATATTGATCGGCCACATTCTAATCTCGGGCGAAGCCGAAACGGGGCATGCTAGTATTATATATATACAGGGCGATTCTGAACAAACGTTTGTCTTTAAAATATCAAATTCTTGAATGAATTCTAAAACGATTTTTCCTCTTGCAAAATTTTGCCCGGAGCTTAGTTTTTAAACTATAAAGGAAAATAGTTAACTACTTACGGAACGAGTACAAGAGGTAGGCAGGGATGGCGCGATATAGGCGATTACGTGAAGTACTCGCCGCGATCAGCTGATTGCTATTCGCGATGACTGCAACAATCAGTGTGTGTACGCGCGCGCGCGCACACACACACACACACACACACACACACACACACACACATTGATTGTTACAGTCATCGCGAATAGCAATCGGCTGATCGCGACGAGTGCTTCACGTAATCGCCTATATCGCGCCGTCCCTGCCTACCTCTTGTACTCGTTCCGTAAGTAGTTAACAATTTTCCTTTATTGTTTAAAAACTAAGCTCCGGGCAAAATTTTGCAAGAGGAAAAATCGTCTTAGCATTCATTCAAGAATTTGATATTTTAAAGACAAACGTTTGTTCAGAATCACCCTGTATAGTACAATATTATTATATTATAGATAATAATATTATATATATTATAAGATATAATCTATAATATTATATATTATACAATAATTCTCTCTATAATTCTATAATATTATATATTATATAATATTATAGATTAAAAAAAATTATTAGATAGAAAAAAACACATTTTTAAATATACATAAAAAAGTTTCGTCAAATGGATGTTATAAGTAATGAAAATAATGACCGTATTTTAAATTTAATTATCACACACGCTGTTTTTAGCTACGACAAACACTATTTTTTATAATAATATATAAATTTTATACTAATTCTATACTAATTTCATACTAATATAAGAAATAAAATAAATCCATATTATTAAAAGTTTGAATTATGTAAAGTATATTACATAAAAAAATCACAAGTACAATATATCACAAAAAAAATATTTTTATCAATTTTTTGTTGAGAAGATAAGGTAAAGTAACAATAACTATGACATTATGTGGAAGTTGGATTCCTCTTATTCTGATCCTATAAAAAAATATATAAATTAATTTTATATTGTGTGTGTGTGTGTGTGTGTGTGTGTGTGTGTGTATGTGTACTATATAATTATATAATTATATAATTATATAAATATCAAATTATATATAAGTATCAAAATAATGCGTTTCACTAATTGAAAAAATGGTTAAAAAATATGTATTCTGTCAATACAAAGTGTTTGTGTCTGTTTGATCACAAAGCAATTAATTGACGATTAAATTAATTGAAGCTTAGAAAAAGTCATCCTTGATACGTCTGTATAGCTGACTTATTACTATCATTATAAATATTAACTTATACATTTTTATAAGAGTTTTAACAATATTGTCTATTCAAGAATAGAAGAATATTTGATTAAACATTTTCTTTCAAATAGTGAAAAATATATAGATATTTATTTTTAATCTATTCCCACTTTACTTCAGAAATTATAATCCTTTTTTTACAATTTTTATCAAAAAATAATTTAAACTTACGAATGTTATTAACTGTCAGACTAAAAATTTAGAGTGAAACTTTGAGAGTTTCACCACTCTCTTTAATAAGTTTTATTAAAAAGTAATAGTTTTAATATTAGTTATAATAATTATACCTGATTAGAAACTATCTCTTCTATTTTTCTATTTAAATTTTTTGTACCATTTCTCAATGTTAATAATGGCATATGTCTAGCAATTTTTTTTATATCTTCCATATTATTAATAATTAAATACGACGGTATAACTAAAAAGTATAAAAATATTAATAAATAAATATAATAAATATAAATAATATAAATAAATATAAATATAAATATATATATATAAATATATACACGAGGTCTGT
Source organism: Camponotus pennsylvanicus (assembly GCA_023638675.1). Taxonomy (NCBI): domain Eukaryota; kingdom Metazoa; phylum Arthropoda; class Insecta; order Hymenoptera; family Formicidae; genus Camponotus; species Camponotus pennsylvanicus. The sequence goes on along the minus strand of JALHBL010000491.1, from coordinate 371,887 downwards.
AAATAAAGTAATGAGACTTTTTCGCGAGATGAACTTTTATTTATAATTTAACTATAATTTAACTCTGTCTCCTTCAAAATAGTTCCCTTGGGAAGCCACGCAGCGCCTGAGACGTTGTTTCCAGTCTTCATAGCAGTGCTGGAACTCAGAAACCCGAATGGCCTTCAGCTGGTCGGTTACAGCCGCTTTTACGTTTTCGGTCGTATCAAAGTGATGTCCTTTGAGATGAGTTTTCAATCTCGGGAAGAGAAAGAAGTCACAGGGACTCAGGTCAGGCGAATACGGGGGCTGGGGGACGACAGGAATGTTTTCCTTAAACTTGTAAACTTGTAAACTTGTAAACTTGTAACTTTCGATTACGAAGTTTTTGGCACGAAAAAACATTCCTGGCGTCCCCCAGCCCCCGTATTCGCCTGACCTGAGTCCCTGTGACTTCTTTCTCTTCCCGAGATTGAAAACTCATCTCAAAGGACATCACTTTAACCAAAACAAACGCTTCCCCACAACCATTCGGTTTCTGAGTTCCAGCACTGCTATGAAGACTGGAAACAACGTCTCAGGCGCTGCGTGGCTTCCCAAGGGAACTATTTTGAAGGAGACAGAGTTAAATTATAGTTAAATTATAAATAAATGTTCATCTCGAAAAAGTCTCATTACTTTATTTACAGATCTCGTATATATATATATATATATATATATATATATATATATATATATATATATATATAATATTACAAAATTGTAATTATTTATTAAAAATATTTTCATTTATTATAATATACTATATAGCATGAGGTATCTATTAATTTATATACTTGAGTTTTTAATTTGTAAAAAATTATATGTTATATGAAAAGTTATTACATATAAAAAAAATTGAATGATTTTGAGCAGATGTTAATTACGTATTATATTTATTTTTTATAAGTAAAAATTTATAACTTTTATAAGTAAAAGTTTTATATTTTAGAGATTTGAAGATTAAAAATTTCATTTTTTTAAAATAAAGCTCTTAAAATGGATCTTCCTTTTTTATATAAATTGATTTTGTAATATTTAAACAATTATAAGGATAAAATAAGTAAAAATTTAATAGTTTAGTTTATTACCTGTAGTTTGCATAATGCCAATGATTTCTACATGATCACCTTTTTTGATATCAAGTAGAAAGTAATCATCGTTACTAAAATTTATTATGTGAACTTCCAGTTTGTATGTGCCATCAGTTATTGCACCACATCCAATAATTTTGTTCATGTTATTGTTATATATTTCATCAAAATTTGTCTTTACGTATCCTCTCAACACTAAAAATATTTGACGAATATATATTAACAAAAATAATAATAATTATATATAAAATATATTGTGCTATTTTAAATAAATACAATAAAATTCTAAAAAATATAAATAATATTTTATATTATATTATCAATAATCATGTTATTACTTTTTAATAAATTTCTGATTTTATATATATACGCGTATACTATATATAGGGTGTCCGAAAAATTGCCCGCAATACTTCGAAAAGTGATTCGGGACCCAAAAAGAAGGAAAAAAGCTATATAAATATAAGTCCTGCAATAAGTCATTTCCTAATTATAGCTATCTTTATGTTAAAAACATTGTAATTTAATTTTTATAATTATAATAATCATAATCATAGTTTATTTCATAGTGTTTTAATATAAATAACTTTATTGTGTGTGTGTGTGTGTGTGTGTGTATATATATATGTATGTGTATGTGCAGGGTATCCAATAATAACTATATTATCTCTCGTGTAAATAAAAGAAGTTAAACAGAAAAAAGAAGAATTTTCTATCATTTTATGATTTTTATAACAATTAATGAGAAATTAATTAAGAAAGATTCACCAATTTACGTAAGTATTAGTCCGTGATGAGAAAAGATATTCCATTATTACTACATAACCGTTGTCATTTGTAGAGCGCTTCTTTTAAAATTTTAATAAGTGTTTCGCATAATTGTATTAAATAATAATAGAACATATTATCTATGTTTTAAATCTTTTAATAATTTAAAATCAAATTTGCGTGGATCACTTAATATCTGAATCACTTATAACGAATAAATTTTTTTCTGATATCATCTAAATATCAATCATTTTCATTTATTCAATTTCTTAAAACCATATTTTTTAAATAGATTTCAATTATTCAAAATTTAAAAATACCAAATAATTGAAGTTTATGGAAGAATAGTTTAAAATATAATTTTGAACAATTTAAAGTTTGTATGCTTAAGGATGTTTTGTACAATCCCAGCAAAAAGTAGCTGAAAATCATTATTGACGAATATATCCACTTTTGGTGTATTTTGAGTATGAGAAATTGCGTGGAATATATATATATATATATATATATATATATATATATATATATATATATATTTTACGAATATATGTAAATAATCATTATTGGTATATAATGGATATCATAGATATGACATTAATACGATTCAAATACACGTTACAGACATATATAAATAAATTATATATTTCACATATACAGGGTGTCAGGGAAATTTTAGCCCATACGAAGTAAGGAGGTAGATTGGCTCAAATTAAGAAGGAAGGACTTGTACTGTTTTGTGATATTCGCAATAATTAACGAAAAATTAATTAAAGAAGATCGGCCAATGCGCGTGGCTAGAAGCACACGACGGCGAAGGCGGTCTGACTGTAACATAATGGCGGCGCGCGGCGAAGCGGTGATTGGGGAGGGGAGGAGCGATGAGTGTGTAAGCGCGTGGCGAAGGCTCCTCCTCTCCCCAATCACCGCTTCGCCGCGCGCCGCCATTATGTTATAGTCAGACCGCCTTCGCCGTCGTATGCTTCTAGCCACGCGCATTGGCCGAACTTCTTTAATTAATTTTTCGTTAATTATTGCGAATATCACAAAACAGTACAAGTCCTTCCTTCTTAATTTGAGCCAATCTACCTCCTTACTTCGTATGGGCTAAAATTTCCCTGACACCCTGTATAATATGTAATTTTTCATTGATAATTTTTGTCCCAAAAATCCTATTTTATAATATATATAATATTATAATACAAAGAATATATTATATAATCTATAACATAACAATATATTATAAATATTATTATATTAATGATAATATTTTATATAATAATGTGCATAATAATTATAATAAAATTACATATATAGTGTTATACTTTTAAACAAATAATGTGTGTATTTTATCTATTACTCTTTTTATAATCTTTTAATTTCGATATTTATATTAATATAATTATACACATTATTATATTATTTTATTAAAATATAAAATATTTAATTTATAACTTGTAATTGTTTAAGAATTTGTGTAAAATGTATGTATAATTATATTTTTAATATTAAAATACATTTTATAAAATAGATTATTCATTTGGATGGTACTCAGGCACGTCCGCCAAAAATAGCTCAATTCAACAATGGTAGCATGCCATATGAGTTATTAATACAATTGAATAGTACAATTTCAAATCTTGGAAAATTTGAACCAATGGAAATATTAGATACCACACCTAAAAAAATTGAATTATCTGATGTTTTAAATGCTACAAAAAATCGCATTAGTGAGTATTCTTTATATAATTTCTTTTTTTTTTATCAATATAATATTATAATATAAATACAATATAATAATATAAATATTTTTTATATAATTTCTTAACCCATATACTTTTTTTTAATTAATACGTTATTAGAATTTGAAATAAATATAGTACAATAAATAAATATTTTCTCTTATATCAATTGTTTACATATTAAGCATTCAAATTTTAAATTGTTCAAAATTATTTTTTAAACTATTCTTCCATAAACTTCAATTATTTGGTGTTTTTAAATTTTGAATAATTGAAATCTATTTAAAAAATATGGTTTTAAAAAATTGAATAAATGAAAATGATTGATATTTAGATGATATCAGAAAAAAATTTATTCGTTATAAGTGATTCAGATATTAAGTGATCCACGTAAATATGATTTTAAATTATTAAAAGATTTAAAACATAGATAATATGTTCTATTATTATTTAATACAATTATGCGAAACACTTATTAAAATTTTAAAAGAAACGCTCTACAAATGACAACGGTTATGTAGTAATAATGGACTATCTTTTCTCATCACGGACTAATACTTACGTAAATTGGTGAATCTTTCTTAATTAATTTCTCATTAATTGTTGTAAAAATCATAAAATGATAGAAAATTCTTCTTTTTTCTGTTTAACTTCTTTTATTTACACGAGAGATAATATAGTTATTATTGGATACCCTGCACATACACATACATATATATACACACACACACACACACACACACACACAATAAAGTTATTTATATTAAAACACTATGAAATAAACTATGATTATGATTATTATAATTATAAAAATTAAATTACAATGTTTTTAACCTTTAGACTGCCGGAAATCCTATATATAGGCTCTAAAGGAAAATTAGTATTTTTTCTGTAATTAACAATATCTCATGGGTTTTTGGAGTCGCTGATCACGAATCTAAGATCAGAATTGATCAATTTATGTCCGGGGGCCTCAATCCCCCCCCCCCCCCATAATGCTCAACATATGACATTTCTGAAACTCGGTAAAAACGTGATCTGGGGGTTTTTTGGGTCGCTTATGACGAATCTGGGGCCAGATTTGATGAGAAAAGATAAAACAAATATCGTAGGGGTGCTGAGTTTGATGATAGTGTCCAATATATAATAAAATCTTTTTACCAAGTTTCAGAAATGTCATATGTTGAGCATTGTGGGGGTGGGGGGGGATTGAGGCCCCCGGACATAAATTGATCAATTTTGACCTCAGATTCGTGATCAGCGACCCCGAAAACCCATGAGATAAAGTTTTCACCCCCAGATCACGTTTTTACCGAGTTTCAGAAATGTCATATGTTGAGCATTATGGGGGAGGAAGGGAATTGTGGCCCCCGGACATGAATTGATCAATTCTGACCTCAGATTCGTGATCAGCAACCCCAAAAACCCCTAAATAGTGTTTTTACCAGGTTTTAGCAATAAAAAAAAATTTCTGTACCCTTCCCTGCCGGATATCCTATATATAGGCTTGACCTCTGACATGAACTTTGTATATAGTTGATAGATGATACAAGGCACAAATTTGACCACTTTTGAAGGGCAGTTGAAAGGTTCAAATCCCGGCAGTCTAAAGGTTAAAATTTATATTTGTAAGAAATTTTTATATATTCCCTGAACAAAAATTATTATTATTATTATTATTACTTTAACAAAATTGTTTTTTTTTCACATTTAAAAAACAAAAAATTAAATATAAATTTCTTTATATACATAATTTTTAACAAATTTGTTATTTCGTTGATTACCAAGATAAACTTTTAATGCTTGCCAAGAACGAACTCGCGAAAAAGCAACATAAAGTTGTCCATGATTAAAAACATCTTTGCGAAGATCTAATCCAATTCTATCAAACGTCTGTTCTTGTGATTTATTAATCGTCATGACAAAAGCTAATTTTATTGGAAATTGTCTCCTAGAAAAAGTAAATGGAAGTACATTTTCGCAATATAACGTTATACGATTCAAAAAAACAATGTCTTCTATTTTGTCATCTGTTAAAATCTTACATTTTAATAAATGATCTGTAAGCTCTATAATCATTAATTTAGTGCCATTACAAAGACCTTCATTGATACTTAAATTTTTAATTAACATAATAATACAATTTGGTTTTAAACGCAATTCATGAGGAGGAAGAGACGATGGAGATAAACTATTTAAATATTCTGGTAACAATGCTTCACTCATGTCACCATTGTCATTATTCACGATAGTATCTACACTTGTATAAATTCATTCTTCATTTATATCTAATAATTCCACAACTTTCTTATTAATTTCATCTACATCAACATTTCTTGCAGAAAGTATGGCACATTTAGACATTTGAACAAACTCTTTTTTCTTATTAATCACCATATAATCTTCCACAATATCAGCATTAATAGATGCTATACAACATTCAGGAATTTGTATATTATCATTAAGATCATTTAATGTACCATCTCCAACATTCAATAAAAACTTTACAAATTCAATTTCTTCTGGAAGAACTCTCATATTTTGTATTAAAGAGAATTTTACGAAATGTTTCCAAAGAGAACTAAACTTAATAGAAAGATTTACAATTTCACTTCGAGTAGTATGTACTTTAATAGGCAAAAGTTGTCTAAAATCACCACCTAATAAAACAATTTTTCCACCGAAAGGAATATCATTATTCATAATATCACGCAATGTTCGGTCCATTATTTCTAAAGCATATCGTGGTGCCATTGGTGCTTCATCCCAAATAAAAATATCAATTTCTTTTAAATGTTGAGCTTCTTTTGATTTTAATAGTTGATGCTGAATCAGCAAATAATGGAACTGGTAATCCAAATATCTTATGGACTGTTTTTTCCAAAAGGTAATAATGTAGCTGCAATACCTGTAAATGTCATTGTACATACACGTTTATTTTTAATTCTAGCTAAATAATAGATAGTTATGTATATATATGTTTTACCTGATCCACCTGGACCATCAATATAAAAACAATTATTAGAGATAATATTATTTTCTAATTCATTTAATATAAGATCGACGATCTCTTTCTGCTTATTATTTAATTGTTTATATTGTTTGGTACCTATTTCCATAGCTTCTTCAAATGTCATGCAATCCTCTTCTTCGTCATTTTCTGTTAATTGTTCCATTTGTGGAAAATCAACAAAACTTTTACCTTCAGCACGAAGCATACTATTAATATGCTTCGTGTACTGTACATATGTACATATGTACATGTTACTGTACATATGCTTTATTTTGTCCTTGTAACGTACCAAAATGTCGAATATAATCCTCAGACATTGCTACTTTAAAGTTTTCCCACAACTCTTCAGGATGTAATGGTTGACAATGTAATAATATACGTACAAATAATCTACGAAGTTGTCGTGGCATCATCCATCCAACAGGTTCATTTATAGCTCTTTTCCATTCATCATCATCTTCGATTAAACCTAAAGCTAAACATACCGCCGAAAATGATTGACAAAATTCTCCATTTACAGTTCTTAAATCGTTAAAACTTGTGGCCCCTTTTACTGTGAGTAACAATAATCGTAAATGAAATAATTCTATTTGTGCTGGACTAATGGAAAACATTCGTCCTATACAATTATAATGACTTTTGCGTTTGACCCAACGTAATACATTTTTACCATTAACTTTCTCTTTTTTAAATGTATAATAACTTGGAATTTCTATATACAAATACTGTTTTGCTTCTTCATCGCGTAAGTTTAATGAAAAATAATCTATTAACATAGTAACTTGATCTATAAAGCAGAAGTCATTGCATCGTCAATATTTTCACTTTCAATTATAATATTTTGCTCATTAGGAAGATGAACTGGTAAACGTATTATAGCGTGACTTTTATCTTGTAGTTTTTTACCAAGAATACGCCAGCTAGCTTCAACAGAACGAGAATACGCCAAGAATACGCCAGCTAGCTCCAACATAACGAGCTTCGATGTAATTATGTATCTCATCATGATCAATAACAACACTTTCTGTTATTGGTTCAATAGTTATAGCAGCAACATCATGTCCTTTATAAATATATTTATATAGATATTTAACTGATTTAATACTTGAAACTACTTCAACATTTATATGACTATTAAATATAATTGATAAAGTAGAACAATATGGAACAACATAACAATTATCAACTACATATCCAGGACGTTCAAAATTTCTTCCATTATTTCGTCGACGATAATAAGGATAAGCATCTTCATCCATTCTAGTTTCTTCGAGAAAAGGTTTCGGATAATGTTTCGAACAACGTCCATCTACCAAACACCAATCGCTACAAGGTCCATGAATCATATGTCTCATAACTATATCATGTAAAATACGATTCTTATATGGATCAGGAATTTCAGCAGAAATGTATTTATCAACAATTTCTGGAGTTGTTATTTTAAAATTATATTTTGAAGTAATTAACACATGAACATGTGGCAAACCACGTTTTTGAAATTCAATAACATATACAAACGCTGCTACTTCACCAAAAAATTTTGATTTAACAATTAAATCAATTAAATAATCTTTTTTCATATTAAAAACACGAGCACAAATATCGGGTCTATCAAAAGCTTGTTGACCGGGTAAAAGGTTTTCCTCAATTTCACGTCATTTTGAATTGCAAGTCATGGTAATGAAAAGATCTGGTTTACCAAATTTACTAACAATTGCATCTTGATAATTTTGTAATATATTACGTGGCGATCCAATAAATGTGGAAGGAAGTATGACCATTTTTCCAATACGCCCATTTAAGTTATTCGCTGTAGTTTGTAAATAATCTCTTAAACCTTGATATGTTTCACTACGTAATTCTTTTTTATGATTTTTACAATAATCAATTCTATCTTTTTCAATTTTTACATAACTGTCTACAAGCCACTGCTGAAATAAACGACGTCCTAATAAAAAACTATTAAATTCATCGCGAATAGCTATACGGTATTTAATATATTGTCCTCTAGTTATTCGTCTATTACTATTTAATTTTTTTAAATCACGATGCCATCCTTGAGTGCCGTGTGGATAAAATAAAGGATATACCCATGGTTCAACATTGGAATCCATAATACTAACTTTTTGTAAACTTTTAATATTTTTATTACATATAGTAATGTATGAGTCTGGAATTTCTCCATCAGCAGTTGTATAAAAAACAGCAGTAACTTCATTAGTTCTTTGAGCATTGTATCGACGTCGATCCATATTTGGTCTTAAAGTAAACGATAATTGTAATTCCGGTAATAATTCACCAGATTCCATTTCTAAACGTCGTTGCTTTTCTAATTCTTCACCCATCATTTGATAAGACTGAACAAATACATTAAATTCCCGCATTATTTGTTCAAGGTTTTGTACAATTTCAAAATCTATGTATGAATTTTGATTAAGACGATGATTTATTGCTTTATTTGAATCTACGATAAAAAGTTGGCCATAAGTAGGACTTTCGTTTTGTGCAGCATATAATGCTTTATTAATTTAATAATAAACCTGTTCTTATAAATAATCTGTCCTTATATTTTAAAACAATATGGACCAGGTCGTCTACCTTGAAAGTTAATTAAATTAGCGTTAAATGAGGCAAATGAAAATGAACTGTTATAACTACGAATATTTTGAAAAAAATTATTAGATTTTATGTGACTACCATCAAATAAACTACGTATGAATTGAGGAAATTCAGGCAATGGTTGCACAGATATTGCACCATGATTACAACAATCATGAAATGAATATCCTCTATTAGAAACTTTTTCAGCTGCAAAGTGTTTTGCATTACAATGAATACAATACACATCCATAGGACCAATATAATATTCAATTACATCAGTAAGTGATAGTGTACTAATATTATTTAAACGAGATTGTTTTTTTGCCGTGATCGATAACGAGTTTGATATTCTACAGATGATTGTAATGTTGATCTAACACTTAAAGAATTTTCTTCAATTTCTCAATCTAATTCTATTACACGATTATCATTTGATGTACCAGCAATACAAATAGTTTGTTGATTTGACTTTTTTGAAGAATTTTCAACTAATTTGTTATTTTCACGACGGCGTCGTTGATTCTCCCTTCTTTTTTCTCGATGTCGTTGTAAAAATTCTTTTCTTTTTTCTAAAGTATGTACAACTTTACGTCTTGTCATTTTATAAGAATTTCTATATTAATATACTATATATGAGATCTTAAATATATACACATAATGTTATTAATAAATATTAATAAAGAGAAAATAATTTATACAAAAAATTTTTTACTATTGAAATATCTTTTACTATTTAAATAATCTACATACTATTATTATATTACTAATATATTATTATTATTATTTATATATTATTATTTAAATATTATCATTACTTATAAATTATTATTATTATTAGATTAAATTCAATTTAAAATAAAAATTAATATTCTCTTTAGGAATGGAATCTGACGAATTATTATCGGAGTTACAATTATCATTTACTTTAAGACCAAATATGGATCGACGTCGATACAACGCTCAAAGAATTAATAAAGTTGCTGCTGTTTTTCTCACTTTAAATAAATTAGCTTACATAAATAAGTTAATTATTATGGTTATTATAGTTATTGTTAAAATTATTATTTTGTTATCATCATTATCATCATTATCATCATCTTCATTATTACTATTATCGTTATCATTGTTGTTATCGTCAATATTATAATATCATCAAATTTATATCATCAGTATCATCATTTATATATCATTCATATCATCGATTATCATCAATATCATAATTATTATTAATAATAATATCAATACTTCTGAATAATATTATTTATTTATTAATTACACATACATAAAAAAATAAAATAAATTACAATATATAATAATTAATAATACCACTGTAATAAAATTAAATATTAATTAAATTTTTATAAATACAATATAATGAAATATATTATAATATAATAAAATTAAAATATAATTAAATATAAAATACTAATTGTAATAAAATTAAAATAACAATATTAAAAGTTTTCTCAAATAATTTTCTTTCTTCACTCTTCCTTCTTCTTTTCCTCTTTTTCTGCTATTTATTTTGTCACTTTTTATAACTTTCTCGCCTTTCCTGAAACAAAAGAAATAAATATTAATAATTTACATTTATTTTAAAAAATAATATATAAGAAATTATACAAATAATACATACATACATACATACATACATATATATAATTTATGTATACATATCTATATGTATACAGGGTGAGTTTTTTATCCTGAGACATCGAAATATCTTGTAAAGTTTAAAAGATACGAAAAAATGTTTCAGACAAAAGTTGTATGGTTTCAAGGGGGACATAAGAAGGTGTCATTAGTTTGACCTTGAAGAGTGACCTGAAGGTCACGTGAAGATCACCATCAACTTCTTAAATGGGATACCCTATATGCTTTATATATTCTTGTAGCTTATCTCGAGAGCTTTCCAAAACAGTATAATTAAGTTAGTTTTCATTAAGTACTTTCCGAGTTATGAGACTTGAAATCATTTCTTAATTTTACATAAACCGTAAAATATCTTGTAAATTATTCATTTTTTTATTATCTTACCTTAATACTTTTATGTACAAAATAATGAGAGGAATCAATTGGTGTAAAGAAATCACATAATTGTTTCGAAAAAAAAAGTAATTTGCAATTACAATTACATTTTTTTTTTCGAAACAATTGTGTTTTTTTTACACCAATTAATTCCTCTCATTATTTTGTACATAAAAGTATTAAGATAAGATAATCGAAAAATGAATATTTTACAAGATATTTTGCGATTTATATAAAATTAAGAAATGATTTTAAGCCTCATAACTCGGAAAGTACTTAAAAAAACTAACTTAATTATAGTGTTTTGGAAAGCTCTCGAGATGAGCTATAAGAATATGCAAAAACATATAGCATGTCCTATTTAAAAAGTTGGAAGTGACCTTCACGTAACCTTCAGGTGAGTCTTTGAGGTCAAACTAATGACACTATCTTATGTCGCCCTTAAAACCATACAACTTTTGTCTAAAACATTTTTTCGTATCTTTTAGACTTTACGAGATATTTCGATGTCTCAAGATAAAAAACTCAACCTGTATATAAATTATATTATATATATATATATATATATATATATATATATATATATATATATATATATAACAGGGTGTATAAAAAAGGTCGGAACCCTTGAATATTTCGAAAAATATAAGTTTTATCAAAAAATGTTTCAGACAAAAGTTGTAGGGTTTAAAAAGTTCTATTTACTGGCAATATCATTTTGACCTTGAAGAGTCACTGGAAGGTCACGTGAAGGTCACTTCAATTTTTTTAAATGGAACACCCTATATATTTTTGCACATTCTTGTAGCTTATCTCGAGAGCTTTCCAAAACACTATAATTAAGTATCTTTTCGTTAAGTACTTTTTGAGTTATAAGGCTTGAAATAATTTCTTAATTTTACATAAACCGTAAAATATCTTGTAAAATATTCATTTTTCAATTATCTTACCTCAATACTTTTACGTACAAAATAATGAGAGGAATCAATTGGTGTAAAGAAAATACATAGTTGTTTTTAAGAAAAAATATGTAATTTGCAATTAACAATTCCATATTTTTTCTTAAAAACAACTATGTATTTTCTTTACACCAATTGATTCCTCTCATTATTTTGTACGTAAAAGTATTGAGGTAAGATAATTGAAAAATGAATATTTTACAAGATATTTTACGGTTTATGTAAAATTAAGAAATTATTTCAAGCCTTATAACTCAAAAAGTACTTAACGAAAAGATACTTAATTATAGTGTTTTGGAAAGCTCTCGAGATAAGCTACAAGAATGTGCAAAAATATATAGGGTGTTCTATTTAAAAAAATTGAAGTGACCTTCACGTGACCTTCCAGTGACTCTTCAAGGTCAAAATGATATTGCCAGTAAATAGAACTTTTTAAACCCTACAACTTTTGTCTGAAACATTTTTTGATAAAACTTATATTTTTCGAAATATTCAAGGGTTCCGACCTTTTTTATACACCCTGTATATATATATATATATTTAAATTGTATTATATTAATATATAATTTTATATAAATAATTTTATAGACCTTATTGTTAATATTATATTAATAAGATCTTAATCATAAATCTTTTCTTGTAATGTAAACTTATGAAAAGTTAACGAATTCAATATTTGTGTCAATAAAATTTTTCACTATTCACGAGTTCATGCTAGAGAAAAAGATTTATGATTGAACTCCAAGTAGCGAAAACATCATACCACTTGTATCATATTTATATTTACAATTATATTTACAATGTATATAGAATATAAACTATATTGTAGTGTATTTATTTATGTATATATATACTTTTATATATATACAGGGTGTCAAAAGTATGTTTTAAAAATTTGTGAGCGTGTTCCTGGATAAAAAGGAAGAACAAATGTTCATATGAACATATGGTCGCAAATGCTTTGTTGTCGAGATAATGGACATAAAAAAAAAAAAAACAATAACAAAATTGTAAACGTTCAAATAAAGCATTATTTGATACTGCTGATTTATGTCCATTATCTCGACAACAAAGCATTTGCGACCATATGTTCATATGAACATTTGTTCTTCCTTCTTATCCAGGAACACGCTCACAAATTTTTAAAACATACTTTTGACACCCTGTATACAGGGTGGCCCATTTTAATCCATCCAGTCGAATATCTCGAAAACCAAGTCCGGGAGAGAAAAATGTTTCACACAAAAGTTGTTTGGTTTCGAGGGGGCCATAAGATGGTACCATTGGTTTGACCTTGAAGAGTCATTTGAAGGTCACGTGAAGGTCACTTCAATTTTTTTAAACGGAACACCCTATATATTTTCGCACATTCTTGTAGCTTATCTCGAGAGCTTTCCAAAACACTATAATTAAGTACCTTTTCGTTAAGTACTTTTTGAGTTATGAGGCTTGAAATAATTTCTTAATTTTACATAAACCGTAAAATATCTTGTAAAATATTCATTTTTCGATTATCTTACCTTAATACTTTTACGTACAAAATAATGAGAGGAATCAATTGGTGTAAAGAAAACACATAGTTGTTTTTAAGAAAAAATATGGAATTGTTAATTGCAAATTACATATTTTTTCTTCAAAACAACTATGTGTTTTCTTTACATCAATTGATTCCTCTCATTATTTTGTACGTAAAAGTATTAAGGTAAGATAATCGAAAAATGAATATTTTACAAGATATTTTACGGTTTATGTAAAATTAAGAAATTATTTCAAGCCTCATAACTCAAAAAGTACTTAACGAAAAGGTACTTAATTATAGTGTTTTGGAAAGCTCTCGAGATAAGCTACAAGAATGTGTGAAAATATATAGGGTGTTCCGTTTAAAAAAATTGAAGTGACCTTCACGTGACCTTCAAATGACTCTTCAAGGTCAAACCAATGGTACCATCTTACGGCCCCCTCGAAACCAAACAACTTTTGTCTGAAACATTTTTCTCTCCCGGACTTGGTTTTCGAGATATTCGACTGGATGGATTAAAATGGGCCACCCTGTATATATAATTAAATATATATATTATAATATAGATTATATTATTTTTATTTATAGTTAAATTACATTAATAATTTTAAACCTTCTCTCCCTACATTATTACATATATACTTCTTAACCATTAGTGTGTATGCAAGATAATACATCGTATAATACATTGATTTATTAAAAAATAACAAGAATTGTACGTATCTTTATAGAATTACATATATATAACTATGTTCATTAAATTTTTATTAACATAATAAATAATAAATACTTTATAAATATTTTCTACTATAATTCTTGCTATTTTTTAGCTAAGTTATTTTTAAATATATATGTATTATCTTTACTTATACTTTATCTTATATATATATATATATATATGTATACAATAATAATTATTTAAGAACATCTTTACTATAATGCAAATAGAGTTCAACATTCTTAATCTAATTTAAATATTGCAAGAAAAATTGCTAATAAAAAAAGTTTGTATAAAAAAGTGATTATACATTTTCTGGATTATTATTGTTTGCGCAAGATAATTTTTATAATATATAAAACTAAAAATAACGATTCTTTGAAAACTAAAGAATTATATATAGGAAATATTTATAAAATATATATTGTTTGTTTTATTGATAAAAATTTAGTGAATATATTTAATATATTTTGAATATTTTTTAAATATTTTTTAAATATAACCTATACACAATTCTTATTAGTTTTTTTCAATAAACTAAACTATTTAAAAAATATATATATATTACATATATAAGTTATCTTGTATATGCAATAATCTAAAAAATGTATAGGCACTTCTTTATACAAGCTTCTTTATAAACAAACTCTTCTTGCAATATTTAAATTAAATTAATAAATTTAAATCTATCCACATTAGTACATTATTATGGTATATATAAGATAAAGTTTAATACATTCTTTTTTTTTATAAATAACATATTGTAATGATTTAAGAATATACGTACTAACTTAAATAGAATTCAACATTATTAATCTAATTTAAATATTACAGGAAGAGTTTACTTATACAAAGCTTAAAGGAATAGCTATATATTTCCTGGATAACAAGCTTGTTGTACAAGCTTTTTTATAAGCAAATTCTTCCTGCAATATTTAAATTAGATTAGTAATGTTGAATGCTATTCGCATTAGTACATATACTCTTAAATCATTACTACGCAATAGAATTCAACATTATTAATCTAATTTAAATATTACAGGAAGAGTTTACTTATACAAAAGCTTATATAAAGGAATAGCTATATATTTCCTGGATAACAAGCTTGTTGTACAAGCTTCTTTATAAGCAAACTCTTCCTGCAATATTTAAATTAGATTAGTAATGTTGAATGCTATTTGCATTAGTACATTTACTCTTAAATCATTACTACGCAATAGAATTCAACATTATTAATCTAATTTAAATATGACAGGAAGAGTTTACTTATACAAAAGCTTATATAAAGGAATAGCTATATATTTCCTGGATAACAAGCTTGTTGTACAAGATTCTTTATAAGCAAACTCTTCCTGCAATATTTAAATTAGATTAGTAATGTTAAATGCTATTCGCATTAGTACATATACTCTTAAATCATTACTACGCATATAAAATAATGTAGAACATATAATACATATTTACAAATAACTTGAATTGTTGAAAAAAATAGCAAGAATTAGGAAATATTTATGAAATATTATTTGTTTTGTTCTCTAATTTAAATATTGCAAGAAAAGTTTGCTTATAAAAAAACTTATATAAAGGAATAGCTATACATTTCCTGGATAACAAGCTTGTTGTACAAGCTTCTTTATAAGCAAACTCTTCCAGCGATATTGAAATTAGATTAGTAATAATGAATGCTATTCGCATTGGTACATATACTCTTAAATCATTACTACGCATATAAGATAACGTAGAACATATAATACATATTTACAAATAACTTCCATATATTATCTTGAGAGAATTTAAAATTATTAGTGTAATTTAACTACAAATAAAAATAATATAATTTGTATTATATTATTTTACATTTTAACATATATGTGTACGTATGTATATGTAATGTATATATATTATATATATGTATATATATGTACATACATATAATTACAATATAGCTTATATATTTTATACACATTGTAAATATAATTGTAAATATAAATATATACAAGTGGTATGACCTTTTCGCGATCAAAGTTTTTCATACTTTCTTTTAAAAAAAGAACATTTATACACATATTTACATACCTTCTTTATTCGATTTTTCTTCTTTTTCTCTTTCTCCTTTTTCTATCCTCTTCACGAGATTCTTTTTACTTCTTTCTTAACGAACTACGTAGCACGAAAGACCAAACCCTAGTAGCACAACACATTGGCAATTCATTGGCTAAATATTGGTTTTATTGGGAATATCTTGGCCAATATTAACCAATGCGAAGCTAATATTGGTTACTAACGAAATGCAAGTGTACTGCCAATATTGCAATGCCCATGATGACACCAATATTGGTTATCAATTAAACGTAAATGTGCTGCCAATATTGTTACACCCATGACAATACTAATATTGGTTATAAAATAAATATAAGTATAGTGCCAATATCTTACATCCATGATGACACCAATATTGGTTATCAATTAAACGTAAGTGTGCTGCCAATATTGTTACACCCATGATAATACTAATATTGGTTATAAAATAAATGTAAATATAGTGCCAATATCTTACATCCATGATGACACCAATATTGGTTATCAATTAAACGTAAATGTACTGCCAATATTGCACGTTCACACGTTATATATGAGCTTCGCGCGTCGCCACTAGGTGGCGAAAAGGAAAACACCTAACCCGAGAGTGGGACTCCATCTAAAGCAGTATATAAGGCCACGGCACAGGTCCCACGAGTCACGACTTATCAGTCAAAGAGTGCGGACTATTATAGCCGCATCTCCTCTAGCTTTTGCGAGGACCTCCAGAGCTCCATAAATTAACCTCAGATGGTTAATTTTTTTTTGGTGGCGAATTCCGTCATATATTAGAAACTGATCTATATCCAATGTAAAAATATTTGAGTATGTATAATTAGTCAATCTTGGTTAAAGATGAAAATAATTTATTGGTCCAATATTACAATACAATATTAGCTAAAAAAGAGAGAGCGTCTACTTTACAATATTGGACCAATATATAAGAACCAATCTATACCCAACATTAAAAATTGGATATATATTGTTAGCCAATATTGCTCCAATGCAGTTGTGCTACTAGGGAAGTAACAAATAGGTTATGGATGACGAAGCGCTCGAGCGCCACGCTACTTACCGCGAATATATCGTAACGCACCAGCATCCAATCAGCATCGCAGAAAAGGAGGCTTCAACGTTTCGATATATTCGAGTAATCGACTTAACATACACTTTTTAAGGTAGGATATATATTATAATTTCATATTTTCTTTTTCTGCTATAATTTTAATTTTTAATTCCAGTACTTTAATTTTAGTTTTTTTATATAATCTCCCATTATATAACCTCTAAATACCTTGTATGTTGAAGCAAAAATGCTATTATATGTAATCGATTGTTTTTGCATTTAAAATATCCTTCTTATCGATTACTCCTTTGGCACAAATGTTAAGATCAGTGTGCTCTTTGGTGATATGGGCACTTTGTTTGAATATAACTTTGTCCTCACTTCTGTGTCTCGAACGTAATTGGGACTATACGCAACTACAGTGATTTCTTCCGATATTTGCGGTATTTCAGACAGATCTATGATCGCCGACTCATGTCCTGTCTGGTATGCCACCAGATATCCGGGATTGCCGCTTCTTACCCTCGCATATACGAAGACAGTTTCGTTTATTACCCTAAACGTCGTACTTCCATGAAGGAATGTCAAGCCTCTTCGAGCATTTGATAAGATTGCAAACGTGTCTTTCAAGGACATGACATCATCTAATCGTAGAATTGGCGTGCCCGGCAATAGCATCGTCATTAACGTGAAGCTGTTGGCGACATTGTTAGGCATACGATGTTTCAAAGGATGTTGCTTACCATTGAGATCCCATGCAGGCCATGGTGTAATTCTGAGCCACTGTGATATACTTTTACGCAATACAGTCGCATTGATGCTCTCATTGGCAGTAGTAAGGAAATGTGAACTTTGTGGTAAGTCAATTATTGCCTTCTTTTCATTGTAAACTTGCAAGATATCTGCACTAATGTCATCTTGTAACGTGAATAATCCTTTACCATCAGTCTCGTTACGAACTATTTCTTGCCATTTCGTTAATATTGCAGCGTTTTCCGGACGGTCGCGCGTATAAACGTGTACCAATGATTGATAATTATTTGTTTCTACAGGAAGAAGACTCATAGACTCATCACGAAGTTGTGGATCTTCTGTTAAGAATGATGTATTCGCTAAACGAAAGCCGCCAATTCCCAATTTCAGCCAATGAATTAAGATATCCCCAAATTTTTTCACCACTGCTGGATTGTTGTAATTCAAGTCAGGTTGTGACTTATTGAATTGATGAAGATAATATTGTCCTCTTTGTTCATTCCATTCTCATGCAGATTCACCATAGACACTCAACCAATTATTCGGAGGACTTTGTCTTTGTTTCCCACCATCAGAAATAGTTATTCCATCAGCCCATACATAATAAGAAGTATATGGATCCTGTTTCTCTACAGATCGTTTGAACCATGGATGCTCTACAGAAGAATGATTGGGATCCAACTCCAAAGATTTGTTGATCTTTTTCTGTTGCAACTTTGATGAAATTTTCCAAGTCACTAATGTTTCCTAATTTTGATTCGAGAGCTTTGAAATCTTCGGTTGTTCCATCTGCATCTTCCTTCACTATTGATGAGAGAGAGATAGCTTTAATGTGTCGAGCTTTCAAGTCATTTAAGATAAGTTCCAGGCCTTTCAAATCATTGGTAGGAGAATCTGAGATATCCAACTGAATAATTGGACTTTCTTCCCATAATTTTTTTGGCTCAGGTGCTGCACATTTTGGTGCTATCATAACGATAGCTATAGCAGCAGCCAACATGCCTGCCCACAATAGCCAAAAAAAGATGAACAAGCCCCATCTCAGTCTTATCCAAAATGGATCATTGGCAAATTTCATCAATTCTTCCTTGCTCATTCCTGCGAGAGTATCTTTACTCGGTTCGATATCGATTTTGACATCACCATTCTCAGAGATAAATTTCACCTCGATGTTATCTTTCTCGGTGATCTTCGCGTTGCCATCGTCCCCCTGGAGCATTCGCTCTTCCGCATCCTCGTCCAAATCCTCGTCGTTCTGCTTGCCCATGTTGGCTACGTGCTGTTGCTGCTGCCTTTCGTCACGAGGCTCCTCCGACTTGGAGGTGTTAACGACTGAGGACGGCGTTTCTTTCACATCGCCATTCACCTCTCCGCCGTCTCTCCCACTCTCCATCTCGCGCGAATAATCAAGGATGAGATTATCTCCACTACCTGTCCACTCTCGCAAAAAGCTTACGCAGTATACGCACTATCTATAGATATATACTTATCCGCGTAAGAGATCCTGCAAACGCGGCAGACGCGATAACGTGCGAATAAATGGCAGTCGCTCCAAGAATCGCGATGAGGGACGCGGTGCGGGAATCCGGAGGAAGCTATATATATATATATGTATATATATATGCACACATACACATATATATATAACTATCATTATACATGTAGGGAATATTTCTGCGTAACTATATTTGTCCACACAAGCAAATGTAATAAATGTCTATGTAACTATAATTATGGTCGCGCAATCAAATATGTAAATTTCTACACACATACACACACATACACACACACACACACATACACACACACACACACACACACACACATATATATATAATTATAAATTACATAATTATACAGGGTGACCCATTTTAGCCAAATAACTCGAAAACTAAGCCCAGCAAACAAAAATGTTTCAGACAAAAGTTGTATGGTTTCGAGGGGGCCATAAGATATACCATTGGTTTGACCTTGAAGAGTCATTTGAAGGTCACGTGAAAGTCACTTCAATTTTTTTAAATGGAACACCCTATATATTTTTGCACATTCTTGTAGCTTATCTCGAGAGCTTTCCAAAACACTATAACTAAGTACCTTTTCGTTAAGTACTTTTTGAGTTATGAGGCTTGAAATAATTTCTATATTTTACATAAACCGTAAAATATCTTGTAAAATATTCATTTTTCGATTATCTTACCTTAATACTTTTACGTACAAAATAATGAGAGGAATCAATTGGTGTAAAAAAACACATAGTTGTTTTTAAGAAAAAATATGTAATTTTTAATTAAAAATTACATATTTTTTCTTCAAAATAACTATGTGTTTTCTTTACACCAATTGATTCCTCTCATTATTTTGTACATAAAAGTATTAAGGTAAGATAATCGAAAAATGAATATTTTACAAGATATTTTACGGTTTATGTAAAATTAAGAAATTATTTCAAGCCTCATAACTCAAAAAGTACTTAACGAAAAGGTAGTTAATTATAGTGTTTTGGAAAGCTCTCGAGATAAGCTACAAGAATATGCAAAAATATATAGGGTGTTCCATTTAAAAAAATTGAAGTGACCTTCACGTGACCTTCAAATGACTCTTCAAGGTCAAAATGATATTCCAGTAAATAGAACTTTTTAAACCCTACAACTTTTGTCTGAACCATTTTTTGATAAAACTTATATTTTTCGAAATATTCAAGGGTTCCGACCTTTTTTATACACCCTGTATATATATGTATATATATATGCACACATACACATATATATATAACTATCATTATACCTGTAGGGAATATTTCTGCGTAACTATATTTGTCTGACACAAGCAAATGTAATAAATGTCTATGTAACTATAATTATGGTCGCGCAATCAAATATGGTAAATTTGCTACACACATACACACACATACACACACACACACACAACACACACACACACACACACATATATATATAAAATTATAAATTACATAATTATATATATATATATTCCACAAAATGATAACAGTTTATTCTCTTTATTAAGATTAATGTATAATATGTCAAAATATATTATGTCTAAACAGATAATGAAAAAAATTTTACATTTTTACTTTTTGATGAATTTTTCACAATCCACTTGATTGTTGTTAAGTGTCACATACACAAGTCTGTGTTTTTATTATATAATAAATGTACTTGGCGTCGCGACGCTACCGCGTCGCTTGATAATAACCTTTAATATTGTAAGGGCGCTCCGAATTTAATTAAAGGATGACAATTAATTTAACAGACATTTATTTAATATACAGGGTGTCCCATTTTAAAGGACCCACTCAAATATCTCAGAAACACTGCGTTAAATCGAAAAATGTTTCAAACAAAAGTTGTGTAGCTTCAAGGGGGTCATAAGACGGTGACAATGATTTGACCTTGGAAAATCATTTGAAGATCATGTGAAGGTCAACTTTAAAATCTTAAATGGAAACCCCATTTTTTATTTATTATTCTTGTAGCTGACATCGAGAGCTTTCCAAAACATTATAATTAAATGTTTTTCCATTAAGTACTTTTCGAGTTATAAGGCTTGAAATAATTTCTTAATTTTACATAAATCATAAAATATCTTGTAAAATATTCATTTTTCGATTATCTTACCTTAATACTTTTATGTACAAAATAATAAGAGGAATCAATTGGTGTAAAAGAAACACAGTTATTTTTAAGAAAAAATATGTAATTGTTAATTGCAAATTACATATTTTTTCTTCGAAACAACTATGTGTTTTCTTTACACCAATTGATTCTTCTCATTATTTTGTACATAAAAGTATTAAGGTAAGATAATCGAAAAATGAATATTTTACAAGATATTTTACGGTTTATGTAAAATTAAGAAATGATTTCAAGCCTCATAACTCGAAAAGTACTCAATGAAAAAATACTTTATTATAGTGTTTTGGAAAGCTCTCGATGTCAGCTACAAGAATACTAAATAAAAAATGGGGTTTCCATTTAAGATTTTAAAGTTGACCTTCACATGATCTTCAAATGATTTTCCAAGGTCAAGTCATTGTCACCATCTTATGGCCCCCTTGAACTGCCACACAACTTTTGTTTGAAACATTTTTCGATTTAACGCAGTGTTTCTGAGATATTTGAGTGGGTCCTTTAAAATGGGACACCCTGTATATCAAAATCGCACTCTATCGCTTTTCTACTTTAGACTATTCTCTCGCTTGGTTCGCACTTCTCACTTCGCTTTCGCTCGCTTACGTCTGTCGACGTGTGTCCTCTGTGCCTCAATATATACACATATCCCTACTTTATAACAACGCGGCTACAGAAATTTCTAGAGTTATGTCTATATTTGGTATCGTCCCTTATGATCTTACAATATGTCACTTCTCTTCCTTGTTCCGCACTATAGTTTTATTTATTTACTTATTTATTTATTATTATTTTTATTTTTATCATTTTTATTTATTTATTGTTAATCTGTGTTTAATAACCTAACTGCTTAACGTGTCACTTCTCTTCCTTGTTATACACTATTCCGCACTATACATTAATAATTTCACACAACATATAACTTGTTAAAGCCTTTTACATACCGTATAACCGTATACGCACGATGTGAACGCCGCTTGAGGGACAAACTCGCTTTGCTTGTGTGCGTGCGAGCATACGTACGTGAGACTGAAGAAAATCCGGCAGAACGTAAAATGTCACAATTTTGATATGCGATCATCATTTCTCGGGATTGATTGCACCGATTTTATTCAAACTGATCGCAATCGAAAGCTTGTATCCACATTATATAATAAAAGTGCCGTTAGATTTTTTCTTAAGGTCTTAGTTTCTGAAGTATCTTAATCGAAAGTTTATATGATGTGAAATTCCGGATAAGCTACTTGGTAGCGCCGCGTCGATCGAGAGCAGTGACTCTCAATGCTCGGATCCTATTTTTTATGTACTTGGCGTCACGACGCTACCGCGTTGCTTGATATCTTACTTCATTCTGTGTTTATTAAATGTGTTCATTATTTTGTTAGTCCATTAAAATATTTTCTATTGCTTACTTATTATTCTTTATAATAAATATTTCTGCAAACACAAAATGGATAATAGACGAATTATAAAAGAGACACACACACACACACACACACACACACACACAAAATGATTAGGATTAGAAATTAGTTCAGTATCTCATGCGTTATGCTTATGCAACCACCTGCAATCCACCAAATAAAAACCTTTCCTGTATAGAAAGAAATAACGAGATAAAAGAAAACGAATCACAAGTTCTCAAATCCTTAATTTAAATTTCCATAAAAATACTTGAATATAAGTTAATATTACACAAATGATAGCGTGAATGATAAGTTTAGAAATACGCATGCATTTAGAAAAAATAAAATACGAACCTTTAAGTTTATATAAAACAGTCTTGGTCCGAACAGGAGTATGTATGTACAATGTACAAACTTTGTATTGTACCTCTCCAAGTAATAATAAAATACGTCATATAGAACAGTCTCGATTCAAACAATAGAGAAACTTTGTATTGCATCTCTTCAAGTAATAGTAATACGCTAAATTAGATTACATGAAAATTATCTGAAAAATAAATATGCAATATTATGTTACACTCACTTCAAATCATAACTCAATTCATTTTTTAAATAATTTACAGAAACAAACAAATTATAGCAAAAAGAATAAAAAACTACTAAATTGCTTTACAATTCTAATAAAACATAGGACAATAAACTACAGTAAGAGCAAGGTGAAATACTTATTCGCAGTAATATATTTTATACTTTATTTAATGAGATTATCGAATCTTAAGTGTTCAAAAACAAGAGAAATATCCGAACGCCAATTAACGCGAATAATTACTTGCGCAATAGATTTCGCGCGAAAGCGCTAGCGCCCGCTCCGAGACCACGCGGACCGCTTCGCTGCGAATTCGAATTTCAACCGACTCGGAGAAATAACAAACACGAGCGACCGCCGACTTTCGAGAAGATTCTCTGTTTTCTTCAATTCAACTCAAAACTGATTCCTTATCGTTGAGAATCTTCTCGAAGGACGACGGTATAAAACCACGCACCCGATGCCGTGTCGATTACTTCGAGTTTTCCGCCAGTCTAAAACTACGTCGCATGAGTATTAACGAGTAATAGATTTTCGCGTCTTCATCGCACTGAATCGGCTATTCTCGATACTTGCAAGGCAGTGTCTTGCTTGCATAGCATTGTTCGCCGTTTTTCTTTACGTTCAAATTACATTTTTTTGTACTCTTTTATGTGTGTGGAGCAAATATAGTTTTGTCAAGTAATTCTTTGTCTTCACTTCCACCTTCTGATGAGACTACTCGGATCGCGGGTACATATTCGTACATTTTTTTGGTCCTTCGAGCCGGATATATATATATATATATATATATATATATATATATATATCTCGTCGGGTAGTCGTCGCTGCTGGTGGTTCTGGTTCAATTAGTAAATTGGTAAGAATACTTGAGTGTCCGTGAGCCAGTGTTATAAGAGTACGGCACGTGAAATTTTGTGAAAGAACAATGGAGAAACTAATCGATCTTCAATATGAGCTCCACGGGCGCATCGCTCGCTCATGCGAAAATCTCCGCAAAGCAAGGGCCTCAAAATTGTCCATTGCTCTTGTGCAGTCTGCGTTGAAGATCCTCGATGGCAAGTGGGCCAAGTTCGAAACCCAGCATGATCGTCTGAGGGCGGAGTTCGGTGACCGCCTGGAAGATCACGATTACACCAGAGAGGATCTCATGGGTGAAGTTGAAGCGACCTATCTTCAGCAACGTGCAGAACTTCTGGAGATGGAAGGACTCGGAAAAGCAGTCGATTCGGGCAACCAGGACGTAAAGGCGATAAAATCGGAGGCGTCGGCGCTCCGTAACATGCTTCCACGGATACAACTACCGCAGTTTTCCGGGAAGTTCGAGGAATGCCCTGCATTTCGCGACCTCTTCCGTTCGATCATCACTGAGGAGGCTTCCCTGTCGAAGGTAGAGAAAATGCACTATCTAAAGACAAATGTGAAGGGAGACGCCAAGAAACTCATCCGAGACCTGCCGTCGACGGATGATAATTTTGAGCGAGCCTGGCAAACCTTGACGGAACACTTCGAAAACAAACGACTCCTAGTGCGGTCGTATCTAGCTGCTTTTACGGCGCTGCCGCGCATGAAGTCCGACCCCGCTACCGACCTTCGCCGTATTTTCCACGGCGTTTCCACCGTCGGAGCTTTGAAGGGAGTTGGACGTCCGATTTCAAGTAGCACGGATCTCTTCGTCCACTTGGTGGTCGAACACTTTGACGCCAAAACTCGCAGAGAGTGGGAAAATTCGCTCGGCAAATCTTCGGAGCCGCCGTCATACGAGGAGTTGCGCGAGTTCCTGAGAGAGCAACTGATGACGCAGGAGGTGCTCAAGGCCGCGGTCGGAGGGTCACCCGGGAAGTCCGATGGGACTGGTCGCTCCGCTCGGACAAATCATGTCAAGGGGCGAGGAATCGATTCCAGCCGCAGTTGTCCGCTGTGCAGGAGGGAGCATTTCTTGGCCTTCTGCGACCAATACAAGCGGAAGAACCAGCAAGAGCGTCGAGAGATTGTGAGCACCCATCAGCGTTGTTGGAATTGCCTGGGGCGGCATATGATCGGTGAGTACTCCTCCTCTAAAACATGCAATAAGTGCGCGGGCCGCCATCATACGTCCTTGCATGAGACGTTTATGAGCATGGCCACAGTGGCCTTACCGGCGGCCTCTTTGGGATCGACACCGACGGTACACGTCGCGAGGGAGTCGCTCGCGGAGTGCTCGACCGTATTGTTCGCGACCGCTAGAGTCTGGGTGGTAGTTCGAGCTGGTGCCCGGCATGCTGTTCGTGCGCTCGTCGACCCAGGCTCAGAGACCTCTCTTATAGCGGAATCCTTGGCGCAGCGACTCCGCTTGCCACGCACACCGGCTTCCGTGGCTATTTTCGGCGTCGGTGGAATTCAGACGGGATTCTCGCGAGGACGCGTCGCGATTACTGTGACCGCGCGGAACGGACAGTTTTCATTGGCAGTCGCTTCGTTGGTGTTGCCGGCGCTCTCGGTATATAGTGGCGTAGTTCAAAGTGGATCGCGCTCTTGGCCCCACGTAGGGGATCTCGAACTCGCAGACCCAGATTTTTTCGCTCGAGACCCTGTGGAACTGCTGCTTGGCGCACCCGCATACGCCAGTATAGTACAGCCTGATCTCCGTCGAGGGGGTCCCTTGGAGCCTATCGCACAGCGAACGCGGCTCGGTTAGATCTTACTAGGAGCTGTCGGAGCCGAACATATCGCTACAACCGTGTCGGTGCTACAGTGTACTTCCCAGGATGACCTGTCCACCGCCGTACGCCGCTTCTGGGAATGGGAAGAACTCCCACGCGCCGTCTTGCCTCTCTCCCGCGATGAGCAAGAATGCGAGGAGCATTTCGTGAAGACCCATCGGCGTCTTCCCGATGGCCGTTATCAGGTGAGTCTACCTGTTTGGCCTGATCTGCCGGATCTGTCTTCGACACGATGCGCAGCCTCGCATATGCTTAGCTTGATGACACGCCATTTCGAGTGCGATGGCGATTTCCGTACGCTGTATTGCGATTTTATGCGAGAATATCGTGCCTTGGATCATATGTCGCCCGCCGAGACAGAGCCCCCCGCCGTGAGGAAACGAATCTGCTATCTACCGCATCATGGAGTTCTACGTGGTTCTGGTGCCACCGCCAAGATTCGCGTGGTATTCAACGGGTCTTCACATACGACTACTGGAGATTCCTTGAACGACTTCCTGCTCACCGGCCCGAATCTCTTGCCGTCTCTCCCGGACATCTTAATGCGATGGCGGCGTCACCGGTATGTGTTCGTCGCAGATATCGAGAAGATATATCGGATATATAAATTCAGATACATCCCGATGACCGGTGTCTGCAGAAAATCCTGTGGAAGGAAGGCAGTCAGACTACTGAATACGTGTTAAACACTGTCACGTACGGACTAGCTAGCGCCCCGTATCTCGCGATCCGAACGTTGTACCAGCTCGCGACTGATGAGGAGGATCGATGCCCGCTGGGGACGGAAGTGCTACGGCGAGACACTTACATAGACGATATACTTGCCGGAGCAGCTACCCTGGAGTCCGGATGTCGCCGTCGAGAGCAGGTATTAGCGCTCTGTAAGGCGGGCGGTTTTCCACTCAAAAAGTGGGATGGAACCCGACGACTGACGACTTCGCGCTGGCTGTGCAAAAATCCTCAGGCACTCCGCCGACCAAGCGCTCGATACTTTCACAAACCGCTCGACTGTTTGATCCTCTGGGCTGGCTAGCGCCGATAATCATCCGAGCGAAACTCTTGATCCAGACAGCCTGGTTGCAACAGTTGGAATGGGACGCTCCGTTGGCCGCTGAAGAAGCCACTGCTTGGATGACACTCGAGGAGGAGCTGCCCCTGCTGGAGAGGATTCGGCTATCGCGGTGGTTTCGAGGCGAAATCCCGGGATGCGCTGCCGAGATCCATGGCTTCTCGGATGCTTCGGAGAGCGCCTATGCTGCCGTGGTTTATCTGCGCGTGGTGATGGAGGATCGACCTTGCGTCTCTCTGGTGATGGCGAAGACGAAAGTCGCTCCGTTAAAACGTGTCGCTTCCGCGACTAGAATTATGCGCTGCCGCCTTGCTTTCCAGACTGACGGAATATGTGAGGACGACACTGGAATTAGGATCAATCCCGGTCTATCTTTGGACGGATTCGACGGTGGCGCTTGTTTGGATCCGCGGACATCCTGCCAGCTGGACGACGTTCGTGACCAACCGAGTGGCAGATATTCAAAGGACTAGCCAAGAGGCCAAGTGGCGGTACGTGCCTGGCCGCGACAATCCTGCAGACTGCACTTCTCGGGGAGTATCCCCGCGGGAGCTTCTGGAGCACCCTCTTTGGTGGTGCGGCCCGAGCTTCCTCAAGAAAATTCCCATCGCCTGGCCGATTGAGCCCCAGCCAGGAGATCTCGTTGATCTTCCGGAAAGACGAGCCGCGCGGTGCTTCGCCGCCACCGAGCTACAGGAACCGGAGGAACTGCTCGGATTCTCCTCTCTTTGACGACTACTTCGTGTGTCAGCCTGGATCTGGCGCTGGAGGAAGTGCCGTCCAGGTGACAACGCGCACACTGCACCGGGGACCACGTATCTGACCTCGGAGGAGCTTGACGCAGTGTCACAGGAGTGGCTGCGGGCCGTGCAATCTATCGCCTTTCGGAAGGAGCTAGCTGAAATTCGAGCTGGGCGGCCGTTGCCGGGGCGGAGCCCCCTCCACCGACTCACACCGGCACTTGATAACAAAGGCCTTCTACGAGTACAGGGTCGAATCGGTCATTCTCTCCTCGACCCTGACCAACGAAATCCATTAATCTTACCGCCGGACTCGCACTTCACGAAGCTGGTCATCGACGCCAGTCACCGACGCATCCTGCACGGGGGAACTCAGGCCACTCTGGCGGCGATCCGAGAGCGCTACTGGATACCTCGAGGAAGACAGCTAGTTCGCCGCCATATCCACCAGTGTCTTCCATGCGTCCGATGGCGGGCGGCCTCCCCGCAGCCGATGATGGGAGCACTCCCGCGAGCCAGGGTCGTTCCTAGCCGACCGTTTCTACACACGGGGGTGGATTTCGCCGGCCCCATCTGGCTCCGGACGTCCAAGGGGCGCGGTCAGAAGGCCTTTCTGGCCGTATTTATCTGTTTCAGCTCCCGAGCCGTCCACCTGGAGGTCGTTAGCGACTATTCCGCTGACGCATTCCTCGCGGCATTCCGCCGCTTTGTTTCCCGACGGGGGATGTGCCAGATCATGTATAGCGATTGCGGCACCAACTTCGTCGGCGCCGACGCACAGCTTAAGGCACTCTTCCGGGCAGCTGGTCGCGAGAGTCAAAAGATCATCGGTCGCTTGGCGGACGATGGCATTCGTTGGTCCTTCAACCCGCCTGCAGCACCTCACTTCGGTGGATTGTGGGAAGCCGCCGTAAAAGCTCTAAAGCACCACCTGAGGGTCATCGGGGAGACTAAGCTCACATTCGAAGAAATGGCGACTTTCCTCGCCGAGATTGAAGCGTGCTTAAATTTGCGTCCGCTCCAGGCGCTATCGGACGACCCTGAGGACCTTGGCTCCCTTACTCCAGGGCACTTCTTGATTGGAGGTCCGCTAACGGCGATACTCGAACCATTCCTCCACGACATACCGGCGAGCCAACTAACCCGCTGGAGATTACTACAGCAGATGCGAGACCATCTGTGGCGACGATGGGCCAGTGAATACCTCCAAGAGCTAACTCCACGACCGAAATGGTGGGCGGTCCCCGAAAATCTGAAGGAAGGCTAGTTATGTCTCCTTAAAAACGAGTCGACACCGCCTTGTCGCTGGCCGCTCGCCCGTATCGTGCGCCTGCATCCTGGGGGAGATGGGTGCGTTTGAGTAGTAGACGTGAGGACGGCCGGCGGGAAATTCACCCGTCCTGTCGTCAAGATCGTACCGCTTCCGGCGGCGAAAGCTGACGAACGAGAATCGCGACCATAAATTTAATTTCGTTACCGCTTAGCCGCGCAGCATGCCTCTGCGCTATGCATACTTTGTAAATATTGTAAATATTTAACACTGTACATATAATCATCGCGCACTTCATTGGAATTTCAAAGGGAAAATCCCCCCCTTCTAGTTCGATTTCAGGTTCTAGTGAATCTCTTACCAAGTCAATATCGTCGCGTACGCATTCGGCATCACCGCAAGTTATCGTCATCGACTTCTTCGATGAGGCGGGCGGGATGTTCAAAAACAAGAGAAATATCCGAACGCCAATTAACGCGAATAATTACTTGCGCAATAGATTTCGCGCGAAAGCGCTAGTACCCGCTCCGAGACCGCTTCGCTGCGAATTCGAATTCCAACCGACTCGGAGAAATAACAAACACGAGCGACCGCCGACTTTCGAGAAGATTCTCTGTTTTCTTCGATTCAACTCAAAACTGATTCCTCATCGTTAAGAATCTTCTCGAAGGACGATGGTATAAAACCACGCACCCGATGCCATGTCGATCACTTCGAGTTTTCCGCCAGTCTAAAACCGCGTCGCACGAGTATTAACGAGTAATAGATTTTCGCGTCTTCATCGCACTGAATCGGCTATTCTCGATACTTGCAAGACAGTGTCTTGCTTGCATAGCATTTGTTCGCTGCTTTTCTTTTTGTTCAAATTACATTTTTTTGTACTCTTGTGTGTGTGGAGCAAATATAGTTTTGTCAAGTAATTGGAATAAATTATTGCAAATAAGTATCTCGCATTGCTCTTACTGCTATTTATTGTCTTGTCCTATGTTTCATTATCCAATTATAAATATAAGTTAAAAAATATGCTTGTTTTATAAGAAGTAATGTAAAATACGTACCTTTCATTAGAATATTCTTGAACAAATGGTTGAACAGTTAAAACGTGACTGTGGTAACCGCTATTTCACTATTTTCATGCCCGCTGACCGGGTCAAAAAAGTAATGCACAACAAGGAATAAAGAACGAAGAACACGCGTAGTAACGCTTTTCAACACGTGCGTTATGCCCGTATCACACTAGCGGCTCGCGGTCGCGACTGCGATTGCGTCTGCGATTGCGATTCTGTCTAAACCAATCAGAAACCAATGGCCAGCGATTGCGACTGATGATTGCTATTTAGCTTTCCATCTATTTTTTTAAGTCGCAATCGCAATCGCAATCGCAGTCGCAACCGCGAGCCGCTAGTGTGATACAGGCATTACACGTGTTACAAGTTTTAAGGTTAAAGGTGGAAGCACATAAAATTGCAGGAGCCATGGGCAGAATGCAGAAGCCATAGCGCATGCGCTATGGTATCTGCATTCTGCCAATGGCTTCTGAATTTTTAATCTACATAAAAATACATAATACATAACCACGGGCATAACTCATTGCCGGTCCTAAAGTCAATTGCGTTTTCAAAAAGAAAATAACAAGAAGAGTTAAGAAAAAACGAATTTATTGATTAACACGTAAGTATTCTCATTATTTAATTATCAATATAATGAAAATACAAACTGACAATGATCATATATAAGTATTCGTGTGAATTATCTCAGTTTTATTAGTATTTTGTTAATTTGATTTTGTTTGTAACTTTAGGACCGGCAATTATGCTCGTGGCTATGTATTATGTATTTTTATATAGATTGAAAGTTCAGAAGCCATTGGCAGAATGCAGATACCATAGCGCATGCGCTATGGCTTCTGCATTCTGCCCATGGCTCCTGCAATTTTATGTGCTTCCACCTTAAGGATTGCGTTGTGCGTTCGGAAATTCAGTAATTCAATACTGATGCCAGTATAAAATATCTATAATATTTCCAATAGTGGCAGCAGTGCTGGCAGTAAATTTCGGAACGCAGTCAAGGATGACAACATTTCATGATCACGACATGACTAGTAATAAAATATAGAAATTAAATATTAATGGCTGCGAGTGGGATGTGGGAAGGCATTGGGATTGATCAATCAAGTCAAACATAGTGAAAATTCCTTTATCCTGATTGGTTGAAGCTTGAAGCAATGCTTAAAAACATTTCTAAAACAAATCTTTTATTAACGAATCGAAAAATCGATTTCGTCTTAAAATAATCGATTTATACAGGGTGATTCTGAACAAACGTTTGTCTTTAAAAAAATAAATTGTCGTCTATTCTAAGACGATTTTCCCTTTACCAAAATTGTCTACGAGGCTTAGTTTTAAAATTATTAAATAAAGTAGTTTGCGAATTACGGAACGAGTACAAGAGGTAGACAGGGACGGCGCAACTCACCGTCCGATACAGGCGATCATGTGGGGCGCTCGACGCGATCAGCTGATTGCTGCACACGATGAGTGTAACAATCAGTGTGTGTGTGTGTGCGCGCGCGCGCGCGTGTGTGTGTATGGTGTATTTATGCACGCGTATCCACACATACACCGTACTCTCTCTCTTTCTCTCTCTTTCTCTCTCCCTCTTTCTCTCACTCTCTCACTCACTCACTCACTCACTCACTTATTCTTACCTTAATAATGAGATTCTTCATACTGCTCATAAATAGCAGTGCCCAGTGTGTTACACAATAATAATCGTCGTCGACGAGACGTCGTTTCTTCAACACGCAGTCTGACACATCGTCAAATAAGCGAAGTTTTTTCTTTCATCACTTTCGACACTTTTACAAATTTACTCGCGCACTTAATCACTCGCGATTGATAAAAGGAGGAATTTATCAACGGTTACGGTACGAATTTAATAAACGGTTAACGCATTTAATTATTAATTACACACTCGATTAAAAAAACGCGTTAACAGAACGCGATACTCGATGCAAAGCGCGCGACGCGACGACCGACGACAAGCAGGTCAGGTTAGTACTAGCGCCTCTAGCGCTGCCAAACATAAACGTGTAGCATTACGCGCGAGACGCTACCGTGTGTCTTATAATTAGCTGCAGCTTCCGCATTGTGAATGCGATAGTTTGGAAAATCCAAAATCTGTAGTATTATATTCGGTTTGTGTAAATAATTTATTAATATTTATTTTGCTTTATCTCCTTTTTGCAAGCAAAATGTTCCATGTAAAAATATGTTGGTCGCTCTGAAAAGAGTGGATTATCTTTGATCGCTCTGAGAAGAGCGGATTGAAATATGATTTATAATAAGTGCTCGAAATGAGCACCATCCATTCTAACGCATGCTCTCATGCGTTTCACTAAATTATTTTGGACGTTCTCCATCATTTCGTCTTCGATGGCCCAAATAGCATGTCGTAATCTTGTATCTAATTCGTCGACATCTTCGGGAAGCGTTTTGTAAATTACTTCCTTACAATATCCCCATAAAAAAAATCGAGAGGGTTGAGATCCGGGGATCTTGCGGGCCACCGTATCGAGCCATATCGACCCATCCAACGTCCAGGAAATTGCTCGTTTAAATAATTTGTTACAACTCTGGCGTTGTGTGGTCCAGCACCGTCTTGTTGAAAAATAATCTTGTGTCTGTCTAATAATAGAACTTCTTTTAAAAATTCGGGCAGATTATCTCTTAAAAATTCGGGCAGATTATCTCTTAAAAATTCTGCGTATGTTTGGCCTGTTAAAATATCTGGCAGAACAACTGGGCCAAGTATGTGAGTTCCCATTATTCCAGCCCACAGATTCATCTTCCAGCGAACTTGGAAATTTCTTTGTCGCGTGAGTCTGGGATTTTCTTCGCTCCAAAAATGCATATTATGTGTATTAAAAATTCCTTCTTGTGTAAAAAACGATTCATCGCTGAATATTACATAAGAAGGAAATCTAGGATTTTGATCCACTTTTCGTAGAAAATTTTCACAAAACGTTCGTCTTGTGTGGTAATCTTCTGCTCGCAAATGTTGCACGCGAGTATAATGGAATGGATGCAAGTTTTCTTCTTTCAGTATTCTTTGTATAGTTGCGTAAGATAAATTGTATTTTCGAGCAATCACCCGAATACTTGATTCGGAATTATTCTCGAAAGCACGCAGAACTTGCTCCGTATTTCGTACATTTTTTGCATATGTCTCCCAGTGTCCTGTTTGTTTAAAAGGACACTGCCAGTTTCGTACAGCCTCTGAGCTGCTCGAAGTATTACGGCAGCGGATGGATGTCTTGCTCGATTCGGATACAATTCTGTGTATCTTCTCGCAGCTACATGATATTGCCCATGACACTCGCCAAGTGCCATCAGCATATTGTAATATTCTTCGTTTGTGTACGCCATATCGTTCTTTTAACGCTTCTAATGATCGAAGGGTTATTGATTGCAGCATCGATCGCCCGACCGTATTTATACGATCCTCACAGGGGGTCCATGCCCCCTCCGCGTCTCCCGCGACGAATCCGCGTGTCGCGAGTCGCGTGTCACGAGTCGCGTGGACAATAAGATACCTAACGAAAGATGATTAGATGAGCATTGAGTAACAACAGTGGTTGGTGTATTTTCATTTTGAGAAACAGATTGTTCTGAGGCTGGTGCCTTGTCCTGAATGGCTGTATTCGATAAATGCAATAACGTATTATGCTTTTTACTACATTCGCGACAAGAATCAGAGTTGCATGTTTTAGCTTGGTGCGTTGATCTCAGGCAGTTATTACATAAATGTGCCTTTTTTACAGTTTGTATCCTTCTTTCTACTGGCAATTTAAGAAACGCATCTTAATGATATAGGTGATGATTGCCCTTGCATTGCGGACAAATCAAATTAGATGTAGCAATGTTAGTGACTAAGTTACCTTTAGCCTTACTGGCGGACCTTTGATGTCCATTGTTAAATTGATTGTTAATGTACTTACTGCTGTGTATTGCTTCGAGAGCTTGACAACGCTTCGAAAGAAAATCCAATAACGATTGTAACGATGCACCCCCTGCACGTTACTTTTTCCCGACATGCGATCCGCCGGAAGCTGCCGCCCGGCAGAACACCCGCCGGGCATAGGCAGGGGCACGGTGCGCCCACATTTTTAAACAATTACACGTACCGCATATACGGCTTTAAGCCGTTAGGCTAAATTAGCCGAACACCGCCGAGCGTTACCGATGCGGCCCGAACCGCCGACCGGCGAAAACCCGCGTTCGGCGCACCTCCCGAATTCCTCCGAGCGGGCCCGACCGCACCGTTTCCCGAAACCCGTTCGGAAGGGGTAATACCGCCGCGCGCAATTAACCGGTATAAAAAGGCCGCATTCGGCGAACTAATCACCTATTTTTCCAAATCTGCTCACGTAAGTGAAACGATCCGAAACCTAGACCGCTCCTAAAGGAATAGCCAATATACAAGATCCGGAGGTAGAGAGAACTCTTCCTCCATCGAGCACTCTCGATTCTTGCTACAGGTTCCTTCCATCCGAGCATTTTCCGACCGAAAGAAACCGAATCAGAGTGCACTCCGGTTCGATCGAGGGATCTCGATATCGATCCAAACATCCGACCGCCTAACGCCGGTGCATCAAACTCGAGGCAGAGAGGAGAGTTACCTCGGACGAGACGTTTTCGTCGGCGCACGGCGTTCCCGGAACTTCCTATCTCAGCTAGGAAATACTCGCGCATTTCCGAGAACCATACGCGTACTATCCGCGTAAAAACGGGGCTAGACCGAAAGCCCAGACGAGCAACAAAAACGCGAGTCACGCTACGTCAAACGGTCATTGACCGCGCCCGTTTGTAAATACACGCGGTATACGCGCATTCCAACGTGCGAACCCGCGAAATATATTGAAGCACGGGTTACTTGTGCATCTCGAACGTGTATGCACTGTTGCATCGTACCGTCACACCGTACACACGCACGCC
The DNA here is from genome assembly GCA_023638675.1 of Camponotus pennsylvanicus. Lineage (NCBI taxonomy): Eukaryota > Metazoa > Arthropoda > Insecta > Hymenoptera > Formicidae > Camponotus > Camponotus pennsylvanicus. Next base: position 336,113 of record JALHBL010000491.1, on the reverse strand, counting down.
GAACATTTATACACGCTGCATCGTACCGTCACACCGTACACACACACATCGAACATTTATACACGCTGCATCGTACCGTCACACCGTACGCACACACACCGAACGTTTATACGCTTTCGCATCGTGCGGTCACATCGCTCTATCAGACAATTATAACTCATTTTTTGTACACACACTCAACGTGAATAAATCATCGCTTTTATTTTCTGACTTAAAACCCGTGAGTAATTTTTGAGCTTGCCTAACTGAAAACCGAATCCTGATTCCGGCTGCGATTATCCGCCGGCAAGCGCAGAGTTCGTCCGTGACACGATTTTAAATCTGGCACGTTTGTGTCAGTAATACTAGTTTCCCATTCTTTATTGGTTGAGATATCAAGTTTGGATATGATTATGTGAATAAATAAATCATCCCAATTGTCAGTAGGACGACTAAGAGCCTTAAGATCTCGCAAATGTTTGAGAATCGTGTAATAACTCACGTAAAGCTATGTGATTTTCTTTCAAAAGCGCTGGTGATTCGAAAATAGCTCTAACATGCTTTTGGATGATCCATCTTTTGTTGTCGAAGCGCTCTTTTATTGAAGCCCATGCTTCTTGATAATTATCTGTTGTGGTCTCTATTGATTTGATAATCTCTGCAGCCTTGTCCTTTAATGATGAGCGCAAATAATAAAATTTCTCAATATCTGCGAGCCTGCTGTTAGAATAGATTAATTTATCGAAACTATCATGGAATGAATACTAGTACTCATAGGAACCTAAAAAACTGGAAGATCTATGTTGGGAAGCTTAACGTGCGATTCCCTTGACATAGGTACAGAATTATGCGACGATTCACCAACTAAAGCGGGGGCTGATGGTCTATTAAAATGTTCAAGAGCTGCTTCTTATAGCGATATTAAATTGAAATAAGTAGTTTCAAAGCTAGAGCGTTGTTGTATTTGTTGTTCAAGTAAAGCTTATCAATTGAAGGCTCCTGATTTTCTAACGATTCTATGCGCGATTGAAGAATATCAAATTGTTTCCATAATTCTGTTAATCTTTGTCTGTGCTCAGTAATATCATGGCGCGAGCCTTGAGATATATCGAAATTTTCTATAAAATTCTTCAATCGTGTTACAGAGGCCTTTATGTGAGTTCTTTTATTCCTGGCCTCCACTAATGTGAGAGATTCCGTATTAATAAATTGAATAAATATGGGTTAAGGATGCATGCAATGTAGCCACAAAATGGTGGGAAAGAACGAGCAGACTCTCAATATGGCTGCGTAACTACGCGAACAAAGAGAACGCGGCAAGAACAATGGCAATATGATCGCGACACTATACAATAAAGAGAAAAAATACAGCAATGATGATTTACTTGTCGTCGTGCCAATACTCGGTTTAATGATATATTTAAAAGGATAGCATATTGTGTTACCTCGTGATATGAATAGATTTATTCACAACCTTGGCGGTTATCGTAATAAATCCGGCTCGAAGGACCAAAATGTTTTGTGCGGTACATGTGCCCGCTGCGTATGTGCACGCTATTGTCTCGTTGGATCGACTTTGTTGGTCTATCCCATGGAGGGTCCAAAATGAAACAATGACTGAGTTGTCTTACTAATTAGGTAATATATTTTCGTTGTACAAGACTGGAATTGTACTACATTATAAGTAGAGACTGACTACTTTTACTGACTCGAACGAAAACGACTGTCTCGTCGAGCATACAGAGCACACTGTTTCAGCGCCAGAGAGGCGCGATAATCGCTAGACTAATCCAGTCAGAAGTAGCGCCAAATAAGAAATTAGTCATAGTAATATTGTACACGGCGTGTACACAATCTGTTATTATTATGAAATTCATGCCATACAGGTAAATGTGAAACCGTTTGACTACGCGTACTATGGCAAGCATCTCTAGTTCGAAACTGTGATAGCGTGTTTCTGCTTGATTCGTTGCTTGACTAAAGAAGGCTATCGGTGTTCATTTCGAATTTACCTGTTTTTGTAATAATATTGCGCCGAGCCCTTGAGAACTCGCATCCGTATGTAATTCCGTGGGAGCTGCCGGGTTATATAAATGAAGTACTGGATACGCGGTCAATTCTTTCTTCAATGTATCGAAAGCAGTGATACAATCTTCGTCGAATTTAAATTTAACCGACTTTTTTAACAAATTATGCAACGGTCTAGCTTTTGTGGCGAAATTTTGTATGAATTTACGGAAGTAACTGGCTAAGCTTAAAAAGCGTTGTAACTGGTGTACGTTTTTTGGAACTGGAAAGTTTTTAACAGCTTCCGTATGCCGATCGCTCAATGTGAGTTGATTGTACCAAATATCCTAAGAACAGTGTTGCCAACTCGCTTATATATAATAAATCTCTGAATCAGAATTTAAAAATCTCTAGAAATCTCCAATTATTCACCAGAAAATTAAAAAATCTCCTTTTATTAAAAAACTAAGAAATTGCTCACATAAGTATATTATAATAACAAATAGAATAAAAGATTTCGTAATAAGTATATTATAAAAAGTTTATTTAGAATCTTAGAGCATATTATTATCATATTATTGGGTATGGGAATAAGTTTTAATCGTTTTCCCATAGACGGCATTAATAGTATCGCTTGCATCTTTTCTAATCTTTCAATAGATGGATTTAACAGGTGTGTATGTCAGCTGTTAAACGCAGTATAAGACTTCTGTTTGGAGTGTAAACAACAAGTATTCGTATCGCATCGAAAATGTCGGAATTTGTTCCAAAAAAGCAGCATTTGCGGGAAGTTCTTCTCCACTACTATTTTTTGAAGAAAAGTGCTGCGGAAACGTGCCGTTTGCTTGTGGATGTTTACGGCGACCATGCTCCATCGGAGCCAACTTGCAGATATTGGTTCCAACGCTTCAAAAGTGGTAATTTCGATGTCAACGACAAAGAACGCGATGGTGCCCCAAAAAAGTTCCAAAATGAGGAACTTGAGGAATTGCTTGATATTGATCCAGGTCAGACACTTGAAGAATTGTTTTGAAACGTTTGAAACAAGCTATTCAAGTAAAACGGCCGGAATGGCGCGATAGACACGAGAAGCTGATTTTGCAGCACGACAACGCTAGACCACATGTTGGTCAACCCGTCCGAACATACCTAGAAGGGGTAAAATGAGAGGTCCTACCCCACCCGCCGTATTCACCAGACTTTGCCCCTTCAGACTATCATTTGTTCCGGTCGATGCAGTCGGCACTTACTGGAGAGCGCTTCACTTCATATGACAGCATACAAAAATGGGTCGATGACTGGATCGCATCGAAAGACATAGAATTCTTCACTCGAGAAATCCGTTTATTGGCTGAAAGATGGGCGAAGGTCGTCGCTTCAGATGGAAAATATTTTGAATAAAATCATTTAATATTTTCATATTCAAACTATGCTTTTGTTCTACATAAAAAACGATTAAAACTTATTCCCATACCCAATATATATTTAGGATATTATATATTAGCAATATTTTATATATTATTATAAGCATACAATAATTATAACAATAACTGATCTATACTACTTCATAATCATATTCGGCCAATTTCAGTCTCCATCTTAATATCCGCATATTTGCATCTTGAGCGTTTTTAAACCACATTAGTGGTTTATGATCTGTAACTAAAGTGAATTTTCTTCCGTACAAATATGGTCGGAAATGCTTAACGCAATATACTATTGCAAGTGCTTCTTTTTCGTAGGTATCGTACTTTAATTCGTTGTCCGTCAAAGTTCGTGAGGCATAAGCTATCGGTCTATCTTTGTTTACTTGTCCTTGTGATAGGATTCCTCCCACAGCTATGCCAGAAGCGTCAGTGGTTAAAATAAATGGTTTAGAGAAATCTGGGTATTGTAATACTGGTTCTTCGCACAATTTTTGTTTTAAAGTTTCGAATGACTCCTCTTGAGTGGCCGTCCATTCGAATCGTACATCATTCTTTAATAATAATGTTAATGGTTTCGCTAATTTAAAAAAGTTTGGTATAAATCTTTTATAATATCCGGCAAGTCCCAAAAATTGTTTAATATTTCTTGGCGTTTTCGGTCTTGGAAAGTGTTGTACTGCTTCTAATTTTTTCGGATCCAGTTTTACTCCATCTCTGCCGATTATATGTCCCAGATATGTTACTTCAGATTTCAGAAACTCACATTTATCAGGTTGTAATTTCAGATTAGCTTCGCGAAGGCGTTTAATTAATGCATTGTACTTCCTTTCGTGTTCTTCCAATGAAGACGCGTAAATGACGATATCATCCATATAAACAAATAATTCTTCACCTTGTAATCCAGTCAACACTAAATCCATCAGGCGTTGAAAGATCGCTGGAGCGTTTTTAAGACCGAAAGGCATTCGCTCGAATTCATAATGTCCAAAAGGCGTTGTAAATGCAGTTTTATGACTATCCGCAGAATCCATTTTTATTTGGTGAAAACTGGATGCTAAATCGCATACTGAAAAATAACGAGCTCCTCCTAATTGATCCAATATATCGACGATATTCGGAAGAGGATATGCATCTCCTATAGTTTTTTCATTTAAAGCGCGAAAGTCTAAGACCATTCTCCATCGTTTATTACCCTTCGAATCTTCCTTTTTTGGCACAATCCATATAGGCGTATTGTAAGTTGATTGTGAGTGTTTCACGATTCCTCCTTCTAGTAATTCTTCTACCTGTCTATTTATTTCTTCTTTGTGTATTTGTGGGAAACGATACTGTCGGGTATTTATTGGATGGTCATCTGTGGTCGGAATTTGATGTAGTAATACGTTTGTCGCAGTCAATCTTTCTCCGGGAATGTGAAACCGATCCTGACTATTCGTTATTAACTTTATTATGTTGTCTCTCTCCGTTCCATTTAGATGTTCTAATCGTAGAGATTCTATTATTTCAACGAGTCGATCCTTCATTTTTCTTTCAGTGACCACCAAACACTTAGAATTTGCAACATTAATTTGTTGGCTTTCTTCATGTTTTGATTTACGTTTTTGCATAAATTTATTTACGATCTCTTGAGATTTGTTTAACAAAGACGTGGAAATTTTTGAAGACGGTCTGTGTTTTTTGAGACCTTTAATTTTTAACTTTTTATTTTTTCGAGTCAGCGTTTGAACTTTATTGAGGAGATTTTTTAGAGAAATTTCTAATTCGTTATCGTTATTTTTTGAAGACAATTCAAATTCCGGGAATTCGATATCAAAGGGGGATAAGGAATTGCTCCCCTTTTTAAAATAAGAAGGTGTCGAATTGTGTAACGAGGTTTGGTAACTTCCCTCCTCACAATTGACGGAGCTAGGATTTTCTGTCGAAGTTTGGAAATTTCCCTCCGAAATCCTAGAGTTAATTTCCCCTGGAGAGGTCTGGTAATTTGCCTCTTCTAGGATTTTTGAATTTATTTCCCTATTTTTCTCTTCATGGTTGTTTTTATTTTTAATTTCTGTTTTGTTTTCCCTTTGGTTTAATATCTCTTCTTTATTTTCATTCAGTATTCCATTAATAGTAGGATTATGTTGATGGTTTTCATGTTCAAATTCCGCTCCATTTTTGTAATTTCCTCTTCTTTCTTCTTTTTTATTTTGATTTTATTTTTATTCTTATTCTTGATTTCATTTTTTCCTTGATTTATTATTTCTTTATTAATTTTGTTTTGAGATTCCTTGATGCTAACTTCATTTTTATTTTTATTTTTATCTTCGATTTCCATCTCACCCTTGTAATTGAGCTCTTCAGTCATTTTGTTAAATTCCTTATGTTTAATTTCTTCCTCTATACGGACTGATTTTTCTAAGTCGTTTCGGTCTTCCAATGTAGATTCATGGTCGTCAAGCACTTCATTCAAGGTTCACGGTTCGGTTCAACGGTTTTAAACGCAAGATCGGAACTTGTACTTCCGTTTCTTCGTCTAGGGTGCTTATGATGTTTAAATACGCTTTTCCGGATGTATTTTCGACAATGGTGTCCCCTAGATAAATTCCGTGCGTTAATTTTAATCTGGGTATATATCCTATTTTTATTTCTGGATTTTTTATCCTCACATAAAATAATGACTTAGATCGTGGAGCCACTACGATCATCTCCGTCGTAAAGAAAGGTATGTTAATTCCGGATGCAACCAGGCATTCTTCCGCATAATCTATTTTCGAAAAAGTGTTTAAAAAATTCATTGCCTAATATTCCAGATTGCGGAATTGGGAAATCGTTAGATACAATATGAAAGATGACCGGTAGTTCAAAAAGAGTTAGTACGATTTCACCGAGGGTGTAAACAGGATAATCGTTTATACCATTTAATTTTAATATATTTCTGTAATTGATATTAAGTCCCTCAGGTGCGAAATTTTCCTTGATAACATTAGGTCTAGATCCTGTATCTAACATAAGAGTTATGGAAGTCGGCATATCTTTAACGTTAACCCGGACAGTGGGCACTAGGCTTTGCTTGTTGAGATTTACTGTCACAGGCTGTATATTTATGTTATTACTTCCTACTTGGCCGCTTGAGATTGTGACGGGTGTGAGGTCTGCCCGGCCCCCTGCTGCACACCCGACGTCGAGGGGCCCTTGTAGTTTCCCTGACTATTTTCCTTGCGACGGTTGTTACTCGCGATACGTAGTTGGCAATCATCGAGAAGATGACCTCGGTCTTTGCAATATCGACAGAATAAATCGTCCTTAGGCGTCGCTTGTTGACTAATTTTGGTACGGCATTCTTTAGAGGTGTGTCCGAATTTGTCGCAAGTTTGGCAAGTAATTCTCGGTTCATTTTCGAGGTTTTTCTGTTCATTTTGTTTCTTCCAGCAATTATTGGCGGAATGCCCTGGTTTATCACACCACTGGCAAATTACAGAGACTTTATTGGGTTGACTATTAATATTTTGTCGACAGGTTTTTGCATTATGTATAAGAGTGTGGTTATTCCTCAATTAATTCGAGAGCGTTTTTCTGTTCAAACTATTATTTATTCTTATATGCTTTCTCTGCTGTTGCTTCTTGTCTACTCTCTCTCTCACGCCATCTACTCTACTCTCACGCCATCTATCAGAGACGATACATTCGCCTACTACATCAGTAATGCTATGGCGCTAACTTAAAATATCGGTGTAAAGAGCATATCCTCTTATAGTTCGGCCATTCTGACTAAAGATCGTCCTCGTAGTCAACATCTTGAAACAATCGGGTTGCAAGGGTTTATTACTATCTTGCAATGCATTTTGCAAACATTTTATATGTCTTCCTGCGCCTTGAGGTACAGCACTGCAATATTTGCTGACATCCACTGCACAAGCTTTTTGCAGCAAGGGATCCACATTGATGTCAGCCCTTGTTTGTTCTATCTGATCAGCGATTTCCAAACGACATTCTTCCTTCATGTCTTTATTCCCGGCATTGAATTCTTTCTTGAGACACTCCTCGACAGTACCAGGTCGCTCATTTTCATCCGATCGACATATAGTTTCAATCTCATGTGCACACATGGTTGCTAATAACGGATTTAAATGATAATTCAATGCAGCTTCTCTAAGAATGTTAGCCATTTGATGCTCGCATTTAGTCGTCAGTTTCGATTCCCGAAATTTGATTTTCAAACATCTAATTACCTTTCCTTCCAGTTCTTTGTCAGTACGCTCATGTACCAATACTTCTTTGCAATGCCTATCGATATCGGAACCACACGCGTTTTGCAACGCAGTATTAAATCTGTAATCTGTATTCTGTTCAATCATTCTTCGAATCACAATATTCTTGCATTTGTCATCAAAAGTAAGCTCATCTTTGTATCTCTTAAGACAATCCAAAGTTTGCGATTTGCTCACATCGTGGCAAAATTGTCTAATCATAACTCGACAAGTGTTCAACAGAGGTACATCGCTGGAACTATCTTGAAACTCTTGTTTCCTCACCTTAAACAGCTGCTTGTGACACATGTCTGTTAACTTAGACTTGTGCGATGCCAAGCATTCTAGTACCTGCGAATTGCCTGGTTGAATATTAGAACAATATTGTTTAATGTCTATTGTGCAGGCCGCTTGTAAGATAGGATCGAAATGTTTTCTCGTTGCTGATAAAGTTGTGCAACCTTGAATTTGTTCGGATCAGACATTTCAATTAATCTTTCCAGAAGTTTTTCAAAACAATTCCAGCAAATAACAATGGCCTTTGTTCCACGTTACACTCAGCCAGGCTTACAATATGTATTTCTTAACAATCTAATACCCGTACAGTACTTATAATAACGCACAGATATTCTCGAATCCCACTTCTGAAAATTACTATAAGAGTGTGGTTATTCCTCAATTAATTAGAGAGCGTTTTTCTGTTCAAACTATTATTTATTTTTATATGCTTTCTCTGCTGCTGCTTCTTGTCTACTCTCTCTCTCTCACGCCATCTACTCTACTCTCACGCCATCTATCAGAGACGATACATTCGCCTACTACATCAGTAATGCTATGGCGCTAACTTAAAATATCGGTGTAAAGAGCATATCCTCTTATATATGTCTTGGTTTTGAACATAATTGACAGGTGACAGCTTTTTCCTGTATCCTGTTTATCGTTTGTCGAGCTTGAGGATCGCGAAATCGACATTTGTCAGCACTGTGCCCTCGTTTTTTACAAATCTGACATATTAATATTTCTATGCCTAGATCGGATTTATGGTGATTTTGTAGTGAAAATTGAGAGAGTTTTCGACAATTGTTTGCTACATGCCCCTCTTTGAGGCAGATTTGGTATGTTTCCCGCAATCGATTAGTAGGTAATATTTTTGTTCTGTTTGAGTCACTGCTCTGTCCCTGTCGCAAGTCTGTCATTACCCGCAGTTCTCTTTCTAACCTTAAGGCGTCGGCGACCGTTTCTTGTACATCTAAATCCCTCGCTATTCTTTGTTCGATTTCGGGCTTAAGTCCCCTTATAAAACATTTACTCATGTCTTTTTCCAACGATATCTTAGTAGTCTGGTCCGGCAATGTATTTCCGGGTCCTCTATACGCCTCTAATATCTGTTTCCCTAGGATCTTGACGCGGTTAGCATAAGTAACTACATCCTCGTCATTTTTCTGATAAATACATCCTAGTTCTCCTTGGAGTTGATAGGCGGTTTTTACCGGCCCATAAATTCGATTTAAATAGGCAGTTAGTTGTGATACTTTATCAAAATCTTGGTCTTGAATTGTTCTGCGTGCTTCGCCTACTATTCGAGTTCTTAAAATTTTAGTAAACTGCGGTTCGGCTTCCTTAGGAAGCATCGATTTTGCTTCTTCGCAGCCCTCAATAAAATAGTTAAGCGGAATGTTGCTGCCATCGAAGAAGGGGACAGCGTCAACCGCATATTTCAGTGTGGCGAAAGGATTTTGTTGCGCCATGATTATAGGGTTTTCAGGATAATTTCCAAAATTATTGCTATCAACTATTTTACTTATACTAGCGTTTGCGGCGGTTGATTCGGAATCATTGGAAGACGGCTCAGGCGAATCGGCAATTAGGATATTTTCAGTTAAATTGGAAGAATTTTCCTCAATAAATTGGACTTGTTTAGATGTCGCTTTAGGGGTAGATGTGTGTAGGGGAGTAGAAATAGATCGAGTGTTTTTCGGTTTACTATATCGCTCTAATGCTGTTTTGTAAAGATCTTCTACCTCTTCTTTATTAACTTTACTTCGAGTCCCATCACTCATTCCGGTTTCCAAGATCGCACATTTCAATCCCGGACGAACCCCCAAAATTTCAGTATGTTACGTCCAGACCCTTGAAAGGTCGGGCCATCTGGAAGGACGCAACCTACTTACCCGGTGACACACTTTTCGGGCGTGTGTACAGATCGGGTCGAGCGCACTGTCAGGGGCCTGGCACAGGTCAGTGACCAGAATGGTCCCTTTAACTCTGTGAGTGTCCTAGGCTGTTACGCTCGTCGGTCCCTTTTCGGTAAGAGAATCGAATCTCTTTTACTCGGGACGGGACCCTGTGCGATTTCGGACTTCAAGGAATGAGAACGGGTAGAAAAATAAATGAAGATTTTGTCATAAATTAGAATTTATTTTTTAATTAATTATTTGAGAGATATGAAACATATTTACAGGGTTATATAAAACTTTTAAAAATACAAATATAATTGAAAATTTTATGTTTTTTATCTTGTAAAATATTCATTTTTCGATTATCTTACCTTAATACTTTTACGTACAAAATAATGAGAGGAATCAATTGGTGTAAAGAAAACATAATTGTTTCGAAAAAAAAATGTAATTGTTAATTGCAAATTACATTTTTTCTTTTCGAAACAATTATGTGTTTTCTTTACACCAATTGATTCCTCTCATTATTTTGTACGTAAAAGTATTAAGGTAAGATAATCGAAAAATGAATGTTACAAGATATTTTACGGTTTATGTAAAATTAAGAAATTATTTCAAGCCTCATAACTCAAAAAGTACTTAACGAAAAGGTACTTAATTATAGTGTTTTGGAAAGCTCTCGAGATAAGCTACAAGAATATGCAATGAAAAATAGTAGCTTCCATTTAAGAAATTAAAGGTGACCTTTATGTGACCTTCAAATGACTATCCGAGGTCAAATTCAAGGTCATGGTCATACGTCCCCCTCCTTGCCCAACAACTTTTGTATAAAACTTTTTTTATTATTTCGCTTACCGGTCGAGTTATTCTCCATTAAAGGTTAAAATGGTCCACCCTGTGTATATATACAGGGTGATCCATTTTAATTAACGCACGCAATTATTTCGGAAACAAAGCATTTTAGAGAAAAATATTTCAAACAGAAGTTTTATGGTTTCGAGGGGGCCATAAGATGGTATCATTGGTTTGACCTTGAATAGTTATTTGAAGGTCACGTGAAGGTCGCTTCAATTTTTTTAAATTGCACCCCCTATTTTTTATTACATATTCTTGTAACTGACCTCGAGAGCTTTCCAAAACACTTATGATAAAGTATTTTTCATTAAGTATTTTTCGAGTTATGAGACTTGAAATTTGTATTATTTTGACATAAAATACAAAATATTTCGTAAAATATTCTTTTTTCTATAGTCTTACCTTAATACTTTCATGCACAGAATAATGGGGCAAATCAACTGGTATAAAGAAAACACATAGTTGTCTTAAAGAAAAAAATATGAATTTGCAACGAGCAGCTACACATTTTTACTTTAAGACAACTATATGTTTTAATTACACTAATTGATTTGCCTCATTATTCTGTGCATAAAAGAATCAGGGTAAGACTATCAAAAAAAGAATATTTTATGAGATATTTTGTTTTTTATGTCAAAATACTACAACCTTCAAGTCTCATAACTCGAAAAGTACTTAATAAAAAATACTTTATCATAAGTGTTTTGGAAAGCTCTCGAGATGAGCTACAAGAATATGTAAAAATATATAGGGTGTTCCATTTAAAAAAATTGAAGCGACCTTCACGTGTCCTTCAAATGACTTTTCAAGGTCAAACCAATGGTACCATTTTATAGCCCCCTCGAAAACATATACTTTTGTCTGAAACATTTTTCTCTAAAATGTTTTGTTTCCGAAATAATTGCGTGCGTTAATTAAAATGGCTCACCCTGTATATATATATATATATATATATATATATATATATATATAAATTTCTTTTATATATTGGGAAGAAGATTAAGGGAAACTAATGGGATAGTCTGCTGCAAAGAATCTTTGGAGAGTAGGGAAGTATTCGTGAATTCCAATTCTGAAATCCGCAACGAATAGATAAGAGGAATATTCGTGAATTCCAATTCTGAAATCCGCAACGAATAGATAAGAGGAATATTCGTGAATTTCAATTCTGAAATCCGCAACGAATAGATAAGAGGAATATTCGTGAATTCCAATTCTGAAATCCGCAACGAATAGATTAGAGGAATATTCGTGAATTCCAATTCTGAAATCCGCAACGAATAGATAAGAAGAATATTCGTGAATTCCAATTCTGAAATCCGCAACGAATAGATAGGAGGAATATTCGTGAATTCCAATTCTGAAATCCGCAACGAATAGATAGGAGGAATATTCGTGAATTCCAATTCTGAAATCCGCAACGAATAGATAGGAGGAATATTCGTGAATTCCAATTCTGAAATCTGCAACGAATAGATAGGAGGAATATTCGTGAATTCCAATTCTGAAATCCGCAACGAATAGATAGGAGGAATATTCGTGAATTCCAATTCTGAAATCCGCAACGAATAGATAAGAGTTATGTGGAAAGGAGAATTGAATTGTTAACGATAAATTACTATTGATGGTTATTATGGAATTCTAACTGATCGAGAGTATTGTTGATTAAATTTTTATTACTTTAAGGATCTATAGCTCAAACTCTTTAATTACCTAAAGATCGTTTTTGATATCGCCAGTCGAATGGGAAAGAGAAATAAGGACTGAGAGAAAATTTAAACTTACTACTTATTGTGAGCGTTGCAATACGTAAACAAAATTCAGCCCGGCCGGACCTGGAGGCGCAGGTGTCTAATTGCTGGCTGGTGATGAGGAAGGGCTCGGTTGATCCGCAGTGTACCTCACTCACTTCACTTTACTTATTGTGAGATTTAGCCGCACGTGAAGAGTTTGTTTACCGATAGATATTAGAGGTCGCACTTTTAGAAAATATATATATTCTTTCTTTTTATTGTATGTGAACTGGAGAAAAGTATAACCGGCGAGAGAATCTTTCTAGTAAGACTGTGAGTAAAGACTCTGAACTGCACGGAAGAGCTGGCGTGATATTTTTTAAAGAATGAACTGTGTCTCCGCGCCTTCGGCTCTCGAGTTTTAAGGTTTTTACTCCTCCTCCCTTCTGGATGGTGGGGAATCTTTTTAGACGAAGAAAATAATTTCTATTACTCCCTTCCTAAGGTCAAGGAGTTTGATTTTTAGGAGGAGAGGGGTCTCTTAAGATTTTAATTGGTTAAGCCCTTTGGCTCGAGACTTAGCTCCATCCAGTAGAGAGTGGGAGTGAGCTGATTATCTTATCGCTTGATGATTTGGCGATTCGGAGAACGCTTGAGGGTGGCCTGTCGAACGAGCGCACGTGCACTATCAATTTCGAAAGGTTTGTCTTACGTTTATTATTTGTCACTCTCCCGAGGACCAGCGGATCTTTGTTTTAATAATCCCTGAGATAGAGCGGTTTCAAGAGTAAACTATACAAATGAATACGGCTGTTGGAATTTCTTATAATAGTTTCGCGTCTCTTAATTCAAGAGTTTATCTAGTGTTCTGTTAGCGCTATCTCGACTGGCCATTCTCTGAATTGGATTTGTTAAAGTTTAATGGCGATACCCGCGGGTTAGGTTGCGTTCTTCTAAGCGCTATCTTTATTTCTAAGAAGAATCGCTTTGCATTCCGAATGCAAGTCGATCCTTGATTTCTTTCTTTCACGAAATCGTTTCGAGGAAAGAAAAGAATCGTGGAGTCCACCGGACGTAACACAGACGTGTGATCGATTTTCGGCCAGGAACTTTATACAGAGGAATTGCTGTTTTAACAAAATGTTGAAATCCTTCGTCTTCCACTATTTGATAAGGCTGGTTATCCTTCGCTATCATAAATAAAATAGCGTTTGTGATTTGACCAGCTTTGGAACCTCCTTCTGAAAAAATAAATAACATTTATTATTATATATATTTATTATATTTAAATTTATTATGTATATATACATTTATTATTATATATATATATTATATTTATTATTATTATATTATATATATGTATATATAGTACATTATATTGTTTTGATATAAAGAGCAGGTACGAAATTACTCAAAAAACAAGGCATGAGAAAAGAAATAAAAATAATTTAAATTTTTACCACGGAAGGATTGTACATCTTGAAATGTACTGTCAATCTTCGGTTGTTTAGATTTTGACTGAAATGGTGACAAAGCTTCAGATCTAGATGCAGGCCTGAATGTGGTTGGGACATTTGACGAATCTGACAGTAGTGCGGTAATCTCACTACATTCTACCTCTTTAGTTTGTACCCTGTTAGGATTATCAGCATCACTTTGTTCGGCCTATATTAGAATATAGAGAATATGAGAGAATATATATATATTAAAATAACCAATCAGTACTTTCACTATTTTCAGTCTTCAAATAATTAAAACTGTTCATTAAAATATACAGAATGAGTCATATCATACATTAGATTCTGAATTCAGACACATTTTCTTGATTACAGGCTCTGTTTCGATGACTTCGAGATGATTTCGTTTAAGGTGGTTCATCAAATTCGTCGTGTTGCCGCTTGTTTTAACGTTAACATGACAAATTTTGCATTTAGCACTGCCATCACCACTTATAAAAAATTTCCACGTAGAACTATTCTTTGGCTTAACAGACACTGCAAAGTGCAAAAACAATCATATTTTAAAGCAGTAAAAAGAACGTCACTTCGAAAGATAGTTTCTCATTAGTGCACTAAGCTAAGCAATGTTTAGTATTATGTTGAGTATTTTTTTCTATATGTAAAAAATTTATTTAAGTAATGTTGAGTAGGTCATGCTATTCGACATTACTTGAAATAGATATTTTTTTTTGCTTACTGCTTACTCTAGTCAGAGACAAAAGACAAACCAATGAAAACCCAAAGAGTCCAATGAAAGTTAATAAAAATTCCTTCTTCCTTCTGGAAATTAAATTCAGAGTTCCGTGCACATGCACACACAAAACATATCATTAGAACCTATCAGCCCATAACAATCTGCTGTATTAATATGAAAAATAGGGTAAAGCGCTATGCTAAGGATAGTAAATTTGAGGTTAACGGCATGCATTTAAACTTTATTATCTATTTAAAACTTAGTACCCACTATTTAAAACTTAATATTCACCGATATCAGTAGAATGTCAGAACAACGATGACGAATAACGAATAAAACTTGATGTACGTATCATTAACGAGAATCCATCAGCCTACGACGATCCGCTATATTTAATACGTCTTACGGAAAGTGTGTGTTAAAGCCCGTTACATTATACTTTGTATGTCGCAGTCGGATATGGGAACGCAGGCGATCGTCCAATGAGAGACGAAAAAGAAATTTCCTCATTGGACTATCGCTTACGTTCCGATATCCGACTGTGACATACGACGTATTATAGAACGGAGCAAGGGTGAGCTTCTACTGAACGCGTCACGCGTCGCGTTATTCGTCGCGTGACGCGCTCAGCGGAAAGTAGATACTCACTAACGGCATGGTTCAAACATCATTATTTATTTAAAACGTAGTACTCACTGACATCAGTAGAATGTCAGAAAACAGCACAAAAAAATAATCGATTCTAGCTTTAAAAAATCGATTCTCTAAAAAATCGGGTATTATGGAATCGATATAAAAAATCGATTTTTCTCGTCGAGAAAATCGATTTTCATGAAGATCGATTCAGAATCGCACATCACTATATGAGCTTGCAACTTCCTTTCGATTGCAGCTGCCCATTCTTTTTCATTTGGTTGATTGCCTCACGATACGTCTCCGGAATTTTGTATTCCGCGAAGTCCACCTAATATCTTTGCGGTACTCTTAGTGACGTGCGATCTCGTAGTTGACGTTGATTACCAGCCGCTACACGTTGCTCATCTCGTTCTTCTTCTCCTCTTCTTTGGAATGCTGGTTCGATGTCTTCGAGATCAGCCTCTTCGTCGTCATCTCCATCGTTGTCATCATTAGTTTCGATGACTTTATCAGCTTCTCGCTCAGCCTCAGTTTTTCTTAGAACGAGCACTCTGTCGTCCGGACTTGCTTTATTTGCGCCCTTTGTGCTCAGCGTCTCGTCAAATACTACATCTCTTGACATGGACACCTTCTTTGACACAGGATCATAGAGACGATAATTCGATGACTCTCCTTGGTATCCCACCAATATCAGTTTTTTTGCTTTGTCATCGAGTTTCTTTCGCAACTGTTTTGGCACATGTGCGTAAGCGGTAGACCCGAAAATCTTGAGGTGTTTCAGATTGGGTTTCCTTCCAGTCCACATTTCAAAAGGAGTTTTGACGTTTTTTTGACTTGAATGAGTAGTACGATTAAGTACATACACTGCCGTGCTCACGGCCTCAACCCACAGATTTTTAGGAAGACTTTTCGCTCGCATCATTGTGTGAGCACACTCCATAATCGTCCTGTTCGCTCTCTCTGCTTTCCCATTTTGTTGAGGAGTATGCGGCGCTGTGTTTTTCATGATGATTCCACGTTCTTCAAGATATTCGTTCATTTTTGCATTTTTGTATTCTCTTCCATTGTCCGAACGTACTATTTTTATCTTCTGTCCAAACTTGTTTGTTATCATATTTTGATAAAGTTTGAACTTTTCCAGTACTTCATCTTTGTGTTTTAAGAAATAAAATAAACGTAGCAAAACCCTGAAGCATCATCTATGAAAGTCACGTAGTGATTTGCACCGTCCAGCGACTCGACTTCGATTTTTCCTCATACATCAATATGCACATACTCGCCTGGTTTTGTGTTCCGCTTGTCTGGTCTTTCCTTGAACGGCAGTCGATGAGATTTTCCGTACTGACACGGTTCACAGATGAATTTTTCTGCTTTCTTTATTTTTACACCGTCAACAAGACCGTTCCGCACAATGTCACACAATGCACGATCACCAACGTGTCCGAGTCTTTCATGCCATACTCTTAAATCAGTCTCTGAAATATTTACTTCACTATCGACTTGAGGTTGTATCACTCGAAAGAACATGCGATAGATCGCATTTGTTTGTTTCGCATCAACTGCCATTAAGAGGATGCCGGAGTCGCGGCCGAACTCCGACGGGTAGGCACCCTCATTTTAACATAACTAAAAGCGTCGGTACATTACCAACACTTATAGTTATGTTACCGACAGTATTATCTAGAGTAGAAAGACATATGGCACATATTTTAAAAAGAGCAATGTGAAATACAAGCTTTTTTTGTATTGTGTTTAATTGTATTTATATTGAAACAAAAAATATGTTGCATTTCTACTGCTCTATCGTCTCGCACAAGCAACGATTTTAGAGTATAGATCTGTCTTTATTGCATACATATTTAAATACAATTCTATCATTGCTCTCATTAGCTATGTCTCTTTATATATATAATAAAAATATATTGTGAAAATATTTATAAATATTATTTATAAATTTTATATGAATATACGACATTACATCAAACAATTTGCATAATACATTTTATATTGTTAGTTTTTGATTATATCGATTTAACAAACGTCGTACATAAATTGTAATTTGTAGAAAGTTATATGCAAATATCCTTTTTATTGTATGTATACAGAATGTTGCAGAGTACTATATATAAGCGCTTGTGAGGAGCGCAGTAAATTGAACAAAAAAGTCTCATAGCATTTTACAATTTTCGTAATAATAATAGAAATTTAAATAAAATCGGAAATATGTATCTGTGTGTGGGAGAGAGAAAAAGAGAGAGAGAGAAGCGCTCGGCCGTTCGAGCTATCGCATGATCCAGTGTGTTTGGCATTTTGTCGGCGCGCGACAAGGGGAGGGACAGCAGGGCACGCCGCTACTATCGGTTACACCGTCATCGTTGCGCCGCGCTGTCCTTGCCCTTGCCGCGCGCCGACAAAATGTCTATCATGCTAGACCGTGCGATAGCTCGAATGGCCGAGCGTTTCTCTCTCTCTCTCTCTTTCCCTTTTTCAGACACGCAAAGATACACATTCGTCCGATTTTATTTAATATTTCTATTATTGCGAAAATCGTAAAATGCTATGGGATTTTTTTCAATTTACTGCGCTTTCTTCACAAGCGCTTATACATATATAGTACTCTGCGACATTCTGTATACATACAATAAAAAGGATATTTGCATATAACTTTCTACAAGTTACAATTTATGTACGACGTTTGTTAAATCGATATAATGAAAAACTAACAATATAAAATATATTATGCAAATTGTTTGATGTAATGTATATTCGTAAAATTTATAAATAATATTTATAAATATTTTCACACTATATTCTTTGCCTCAAAAGCATCGAAATAATAGATTTATATCGATAATATAATGGGCCCCTTCATCGCCCATTCCCGTGAGACGCAACCATAATATGTGTAATTTTTTCGTCTCTCCGATATATGCAAACGAGATTGAGGCATCTTTTTCTAACGATATTCATTAGAATATCGTGATCAGATATGATAAATTTAAAATATGATATATGAATAATTTACCAATACATTTTGGAAAAGGTAATTAATTTTCTGCTATAATTTAAAAAAAAATGTTGCTTCATACATTTTACACATTATTGAAATATTTTTCCTTACAAGGATTTCCTTCTAAGGCTATAGTTTATAGTAGTGTAGCGAAAGCTGCAGCATAAATTTCGCAGCATATGCTATCAGGTTGTTAAAGCTTTTTAAATATTATATTATTTGTAGGCAACGGCGATAAAAGTAATTTTTTTTTAGGCATCAATTTATCATATGTACAGCCGGGTAGACTATCGTACATTCGAAGCTTGGTGTCATCAAAAAAAATCGCCAGCAATCACTATAATTTGCTCCAATAATTTGTTAGCTTTTGTCGCTATGTGACATGCTGCAATTATATAAGAATTATCAAAATATAGCACGCTTTCAAAATAAGAATCATATCTTATGACGCGTCCAATGATTCATCTCATCTGGATTTTTATTCTTATCAAATATGCCTTTTAGTTGAGGCAGTGTCTTTATGATCTCTGAATTAAATTTCGTTTAAATTTCGCTACCAGAATGTACATGTAAATCGTATCTGATGTAAAACATTTTTAGTAACCAGCACACAAATTAAGATCGCTTCTCGAATTTTTTTTAAATAACCAGCATACAAATTAAATTAGATCGCCTCTAGATTTTTTTGAATAACCAGAACACGAATTAAATCGCCTCTGGAAGACTTCGAATAACCAGCACACGAATTAAATCGCCTCTGGAAGACTTTTCGAATAACCAGCACACGAATTAAATCGCCTTTGAAATACTTTTCAAATAACCAGCACACGAATTAAATCGCCTCTGGATGTTTTTTTCTTTTGAATAATCAGCTCACGAATATATCGCCTCTGAAATAAATATTTTAATAACTAGAGCGCACATGCAAACCGCATCTGGTAATAAAATATTTTTAAAAACAACTAGCCCACGAATAAATCGCCTCTGGATTTTTTTGAATAACCAGCACACGAATTAAATCGCCTCTAGGTTTTTTTACACCAGCACACGAATTAGATCGCCTCTGGATTTTTTAAAAATAATCAGCTCACGAATTGATCGCCTCTGACATAAATATTTTAATAACCAGAGCGCACATGCAAACCGCATCTGGTATAAAATATTTTTAAAAACAACCAGCCCACGAATAAATCGCCTCTGGATTTTTTTGAATAACCAGCACACGAATTAAATCGCCTCTGGGTTCTTTTAATAATAAATTTTTAAAAACAACTAGCACACGAATAAATCGCCTCTGGATTTTTTTGAATAACCAGCACACGAATTAGATCGCCTCTAGGATTTTTTTTTTTTTTAAAATAATCAGCTCACGAATAGATCGCCTCTGACATAAATATTTTAATAACCAGAGCGCACATGCAAACCGGATCTGGTATAAAATATTTTTAAAAACAACCAGCCCACGAATAAATCGCCTCTGGATTTTTTTGAATAACCAGCACACGAATTAAATCGCCTCTGGGTTTTTTTAAACCAGCACACGAATTAGATCGCCTCTGGATTTTTAAAAAAATAATCAGCTCATGAATAGATCGCCTCTGACATAAATATTTTAATAACCAGAGCGCACATGCAAACCGCATCTGATATAAAATATTTTTAAAAACAACCAGTCCACGAATAAATCACCTCTGGATTTTTTTGAATAACCAGCACACGAATTAAATCGCCTGTAGGTTTTTTTACATCAGCACACGAATTAGATCGCCTCTGGATTTAAAAAAAATAATCAGCTCACGAATAGATCGCCTCTGAAATAAATATTTTAATAACCAGATCGCACATGCAAACCGCATCTGGTATGAAATATTTCTAAAAACAACCAGCCCACAATATATATATATATATATATATATATATATATATATTTGTATATATATTGTGTATAACTTACATAGAATATTTTCCACGTAACATGTTGTAACGCTGTTTTCACGCAGCTTGTTACGCGTACGATTGTTACGGCGCCGCGCGACAGCGAGTATCTATGACGCGCAATACGAGAAAAAAAACGCAAGAGTATAATGCCTTAGTGTGCGCATATATGTATACTGACATATACTATTACACGCGAAATGGAAGAGAAGGATGGTACGAGATTGTCTCTCCTTGTCACACAAACCGATTCTAGCGCCGTCTGTCTCGATATCGAGCAACTAATCTACGGGCCTGTTTTACTCTCGTGCCTCGATCTCGCACACACACATATGAACGAAAACTTTGTATACCGAAATATTTTTTACGAGGCTTCTAAACTCATTTCTGAAAGTTCACTGATACTCCTTCATGCAATTCTTCATGCGAAGCATTCTTATTTCGTACATATAAATTGTAAAACTTTCATATTAAGCAAGTATTGTTGTGACCTGACGACAGAAGCCGATAAAAAAACTGTAATTTTCTAATTTTTTGTGTTTTTACTATGAATTTGGATCGCTCCGCGGTTAATTGTTATATGCAATTTAATCGTGGAAAAGCATTTGTTATTCTATTAAACCAATAAAAAAATCTCGGTCTAGAAAAATATTATCGTTTCGGTCGGTAAAAAAGTCAGTCCGGCATCCTCTTAATTGTTTATCACGAGAAATTGTTACTTGATTAATATCAAACTAGACTCTATAATCTTTTTCGGTACACGTACCCACAGAAAATAGATTCTTGCGTATGCTTGGCACATAGAGTACAACTTCGATGCGTCCTTTACTCCAACGGCCGTTGACAAACTTTTCGTCATGTATTATGCCGACCCCTTCGACTTTACACTCACCGTCATTGCCGAAGACCACTGTACCGCCTTGACTAGGACGAAAATCATCGAACCATTCTCGTCGATAGGATATGTGTTGTGAAGCTCTACTGTTGGTAAGCCAGGCGTCTTCCTTACTGACCGCAAGAAATTGGTGCTGTTACGTCCCGGTTACAAAATAATAGAAAACTACAATACCGAGATGTGGTTAATTTAATTATTTTATTCAAATGCCTCCCGTATTTTTCAGTCACCCTGCATTCACCGGGTTTACTGGGGATAAGGGAGATTATGATCTATTATCAAATTTAAAATTAAATTCTAAATGAGGATAAGCAGAATAAAAAGATAAAATAAAATAATATAATATAACTAAATGATTAGATTAAATAAGAAAACACAATTGATCATAAAGTAATGCCAAAAGAATGAATAAAATTAAAATAATCAAGATTAATATAAATATTATTAATTCAATCATTATATTTATTAATAAATGATGATAATCAAGTAATAATAATGAACTCAAATAATAGGATAATTAATAATTATAAATCGAAGTAATAATTATAAATCATAGTAATAATTATGAATCGTACAAAATAATTATATCAAGTAAAGTAATAATGACAAAACTATGTTAAATAATCCAATGGAAATTAAATTAATAACATTAATTATAATAATAATATGATAGAAAAAAAGGATTAAAATAATCCTCTCACCTAATTTCTAATTTCCCCTTACTTACTAGGAGAATAATTGATATTCTTCCTTCCTTCTAGATCTGTCAGAAGTATCGCTCGAAATTCAAAGATCCCGCAGTGTGAATTTTCTAATGGATAATGGATTTTAAAATTCGGCGGTAAAGAGTGGTTCTCAGTAAAATCTTTCGTAGAACTTTCCAATTAACTATACGTTTATATTGTATAGAATAGAAGTGTATAAGTAGTTACAATCAAGTCAGTGAATAATGCAGTGAACAATCAGCGAAAATCAGAGTACGTCTTGACTGTAAGCCGGAGAAAAAACTTCTGGTCCTCCGTGACAATGCCGGTAGACGCTGGTCCTTCTTAGTACGATTTGGTGGGGGATTAGATAATGCAAATTTCGTCATCTTCTTTGTCCGTTGGAATATCGATCGGCCAGAGCTTGGTATGCGGATGTTATGTTTAGCTGATTAGCGAGAGCAAGTCGCCGTGTGAAATATATGTATGAACGAATCCTCTTAATAATATTACAATTCTATTACAGGCTTAGTTCCTTTTTCCAAATTGCTATGTACAATTTTGAATTTTGCTTCTTATTACCTAATTTCGATATTACTTAAGTGGAATATTTAATTAACCGAAAATTTACAAATGATGTCATAACGAGGGAATGACGATCAGTAACGGTCGTTATCTATGATTATGATTTACATTCCATAATAGATAAAAGCGTTCGCCGAATCTTAAAGGCGTTTTAATATCGCTCCTTTGTACAATGCATTATTCGTTGATGAACCTATAATTCTTTTTATATAAGTATCCTTATAAAATTAATACTATAACTCTAATAAATTTGGTTAAAATAATTATTTAAAATAATTACTTAAAATATAATTAAAATTAATTAAAATATAATTAAGGATAAATGTAATTATGATGCTAATGGTAACAAAAGATGATATTTCTTTCAATCTTGCTCTTTTGTAATTGGATGGAATTGCAAAAATTTCAATAAGGTAAAGAAAGAATTCACTTATATGGTAAAAAGAAGAAAATTATTGGTCGGGACGTCACACCACTCTCCTTAAGAAACAAATACCGATATAATTTTATTGAGGGATTTGTTCACTTCCATCTAATTTCGTTCTTAAGTCTCGAAAAGAATAAATTACAGATATGGCTTGCATAGGTTGTGGCTGTGTTTGTATGTTTTCTGGTTGTGGATTAGGTGCAGTTGCATTAAGAGTGGAAGAGAGATCTTCTTTGCGTCGCGTTTCGCTATGTGGTTGTTGGTTGGAATTTTTGTTAGCAAGATATAACAATAAATGTGTGAAAGAACTCCAAATCGCTCCTAACAAGTGTATGCTACATCCATACGCTGTATGTATCGCATATCCGTGGATCAAAGTGTCAAATATGATTTTAATTAATTTAAATATCATGAATATTCCGAGGACTTCGGCTGTTGCCGTACCGAAAACTGTAAAGCCGTTCCAAATTTTTGATAGAGCACTATTGTAAATTTTGTTCAAGGAGTTCTCATCTAATAAGTTTTTTAAAGATACTGTGTCTGAAGGAATTGATTGTCCTGTAAAGCCTCGAGCGATGGTATATAAGACGGCACTCTTTTCGGCGGGAAACATGATATGATCTCTTAATTTATCTAAATCTCCTTGAGAATAAATACCGCTAGAAACCAGGGATTTTGGTGACAAATACTTCCAGGAAAGTTTAGTTAGTGGTTTGATTTCGCGCGGTGATGTTGTCATAGAAGGCATTGGATTGAATTGCATCCATGTTTCGTCTATATTATAAAGTATCGGAAGTAACAAATTACAGTCTCTAATGGTGTGTCTAATGATGTTTCGTGATGATTCGCGATTTTGGTGTCATGTATAATGACGCGTTCCTAAGTGTAATCGGTAATTCTGTATTACAAGTGTTTGTTTTGCGGATAGTGACTTCAACAGGTATGCATTTGATCACGTGAATTGCTTCACCAGCAGCAACTGCCATATAGCCGGGGGTCTTCATGAGCCTAAATGCGAATTCGTCAGGTGGTATCGCAGCCAGTGACAATGTATTTTGGATTACTCGCTTTTCCAATTCACATCTTTGCAGAATGATATCTTGATAGAGAGTAGTTATTTGATTTCTTATATGTCTTTCGACATATACAAACTTCGAATTCACATAGGCAAACATGTCCAGATTTTGTACGGCAGTTTTTGATTTAGTTTTAAAAGTGTTTCCTTTCTGAGTTTCAAAAATAAATAATTTAGGATGTTCAGTTCCTAATAATGTGTATCTGCAAATAGTATGTTTACGTGCTTGCAGAAAAGAGAATGTTGTATCTTGTGTCTCTACAGTGAATATAGTAGTGTGTTGTGTTCCAAGTGAACCCTGGAATTTAGTAGCGGTTCCTTCAAATAAGACGTCATATGCCTCAAACCCACAAGCGGTTACAGGCACACTTTGCCAAAAGGTATATCCATCGTCCGAGTCTATACAGGTTTCTTCACTTAAATCGCAAACAGTACCGGATTTTAGCATCACCTTTCCTGCGATTAATTTTACAGGTATATATGAAGATTTTAACGAAATTTTTACAGTTGCTTGTACGATTACATCGTCTCCTGTACCATAATAATCTGAATATTGGACGCTCTTACATGTTCCGTCTACATTTATTTTTCCTGCCATAGTGATACTACGATAATAAGTGTTATTAGGTTTTAACCCGTCTATTATATTGGAGTCTCCTATTTTAAGTAGTCCCTCTCTATGCATTTGAATGCATTTACTACGCGAAGTTTTTTGTAAGTAGCTTGCGTATCCGTTTTGTACGACAGAGACATGAGAGTGCATACCGCAATAGTATATGGTTCGCATAATTTCTACTTTACATTGTATGACTTCGGTGTGAGTATAACTAGATAATTGTAATAATTGTACATATGTATTGTTAATTATTGGTGTGTCTATAGTTAGATCGCATTCACCTGGTCTAAGTAGAGAGACTGTTGTTACGTTGAGGTAGGTTCCTCCGCAATCGTACGCAATAATGGCTTTTGTACCGGAGAGCAAGGTTGAAGTCAATATAATGACGATTATTGTGTGCCTGCGACTAAAATAATATATGATTAATTAAAGTATCGATATTGATAACTCTTGATGCTACTGGGATTGGGAAAGAAAAATGAGCCAGTCTGACTTTTGCGAAAACGCCTTTTTATTGAGTCTCGAGCTTTACGCGAGAGGGTCTCCGTTCTCTCCTGCTCACCCCGGCGCGCCAAAAAAACACACACAGCCTGTGGCGCCCTCCGGCCCAGAACATGCATGGAAACCAAAAGTAAAAGAAGTAACCAAAGTAACTAGGATCAATTAGAAAAGGTCTCCAGGCTGGGAACGCCTTAACACATGCGAAATTGTCTTATGCTTAACACTCCGCCTCAATTTCGCATTTAGCGTATTTTGCCTTCGCGTGGCCCAACAGATTGTGTTCCCGAATAATTGGTAGACAAAACCTGACGTAGATTTTCTGTCTTCTGTACTTCCCCAGTCAGCATCCGCAAAGCCGATCAGAGGTTCTCTACTTCTCTCGTTTGACTTATAAAAAATTAGTCCATAATTCAGAGTTCCTTGTAAGTATCGCAAGATTCTTTTCAAGCCCCTCCAATGGTTTTCTTTCGGTTCGCTCTGAAATCTACTAAAGAAATTAACGGGAAAACTAATGTCTGGTCTAGTTGTTTGCGTCAAGTACATTAAACACTCTACCAATTCGCGGTACGGTTTGTCTTTGCTCAAATCATCCTGACAATTATTAACAAAGTTACATTCCATCGGCGTTCTGGCCGATTTACAATCACTCATATTAAATTTAGTTAACAATTTCTTATGATATGACTCTTGACTTAGAAA
Source organism: Camponotus pennsylvanicus (assembly GCA_023638675.1). Lineage (NCBI taxonomy): Eukaryota > Metazoa > Arthropoda > Insecta > Hymenoptera > Formicidae > Camponotus > Camponotus pennsylvanicus. The sequence goes on along the minus strand of JALHBL010000491.1, from coordinate 310,430 downwards.
AAGACCTTCACTAGTGTTTGTTATTTTAATTCCGAGAAAAGTTTTAAGTTTTCCTAAATCTTTCATGAAAAATTTATTTTTTAATGCTATTTTTATCTCTTAAATCTTTTTCTTATTATTCCCTGCAATAATTATGTCGTCAACATATAATAACAAATAGAGTTTGGCATTCTTGAATCCGCCAATATATAAACATCGATCAGCTTCTGAGCTTTTCATTCCTAAAGTTTTCATGAAAGCATCGAAGGTACTATTCCAGGCGCGAGGTGCCTGTTTAAGGCCATACAGTGTTTTATTTAGTTTACAGACTTTGTTACCGCATGCATCAACGCCCTCAGGTACTTTCATGAAAACTTCTTCCTCAAGATTACTATGCAAGAACGCATTCTTTACATCCATTTGATATATGAGCAAGTTCCTTTCATTCACAACTGCTAACAAAAATCTCAAAGTTGTTAGACGCACAATGGGTGCGTAAGTTTCACTATAGACAAAACCAGGTCGTTATGAGCAACCTTTAATCACAAATCTCGCCTTTCTACGCTCAACTTTAGCCGAGTCATCATATTTGACCTTGAAGGTCCACATACTGCTGATGACCTTCTTTCCTTCCGGTAAATCACAAAGACTCCAAGTGTTATTCTTCTTCAGAGCACTTATTTCTTTATTAACTGCTTGCAGCCATTCCACCTTGTCTTTGCGGGAGTAAATATCAGCGATGCTTCCTGGTACGTCTGTGAGATAGATTTCAGCGCTATATGCCATCACTGCATAGTCATCTAGATATTTAGGTTTTTGAGTAGTACATCCACTGCGACGGTCCATCCATCGATTTTTCTTCCGCCTTTTGTATCGAAGTGTCACCTTCATTTTCCGCAGTGTAGAACTCATCTTTCGAAGAGTCGTCAATGACTGTATCTATTGAAGTTCGATCGTCAGCCCTTGTCTCTTCTTCACAGCTTTCTTCCACAGGAAGCCAAAGTTCAGTGTCCGAAGTGTTTAGCCTGAACTTTGTTTCGTCGAATTTAATATCTCTTCCATAGTAGATTTTATTTTTCTCCGGACTCCAAAGCTTGTATCCGTTTGTGATGTACCCAATCATTAGACACGGGATAGTTCTTGAGTCAAACTTTCCAACTAACAATTGTTTTGGGACGTGCAGGTATGCCAGACAACCAAAGACTTTCAATTTCTTAAGGTTCGGTTTTACACTATACCACAATGTAGCAGGAACTTCTCCGTTTAACGCACTTGTCGGACTCCGATTTAACAAAAATACTGCTGTTCTTACTGCATCCGACCAGAAACTTTTGCTCAATTTGAAATTCAGAAGCAAACACCGTTGTTATAGTCCGAAAGACTATAACTTTATTTTACCTTACCATTAATAAATTTTATACAATTAAAATGCGATAGAATGTTCGCGAACCGCGTAAAACCGCTACCTCAGCGAACCACGCGCGAGTTCGCCGGAAACGTGAAAATGCCAACGAAGGGATTCGACTTTGAACCTCCTTCGTTTGCACTTGGACTTGACCGCCACAAAAATCTTCCATGACCATATCCATATATGGTCATGTCGCTAGGCGATCCCCTCCAAAATACCCCTAAAAATGAGGTGTTAAAAACCATCCACCGCGGGTCCGCGGCGGACAGTCGTTAATTAAAATTCAATCAATAAAGAGTGCGAATCTGTGGCTAACCGCTATTCTGTGCATCAAACGCTGAAGAAGTTTGTTAACACTCGAAATCTAAGAACGAGGCGATTTAAGGGAAGACGATATTAAGGAGAGAAGGCTTAAAAGAAACCGATCAGAATAAAATAAGTGTATGTATTTGTAAAAGAATTATAATTATAATAATAAAAAAAAGGAGAGATTGAAGTGTAAAAGGTCCTGAGGCCTTGGTTGGTTTTTTCGGCAACCTCCCACATCTCGTGCCGCACACGGCACAACATTTTGGTGGCAGCGGTGGGATTGCCGAGGAAAAAAAAACCCGCCGAAAAATCCTTTTGGACCTCTAACATCTGCAACAAAAAGAAAATATAAAATTAATAAAGTGGACGGAGCAACTGCTATATTAAAGCAGACGGACTCAAGCAGACCACTCAACATATAACGCATAAAGCCAACAAGTGATAAGGGATCACGGTCAAGCAGCTGTATCTGAAAAGGAGCGCCCAAGGACCAACATCGATCCACGACCTTCGCCAAGGCAACGCATCGCCGACGGACAATGCATCGCCGACGGACAGCGCATCACCGACGGACAACGACCCGTATTTACTAGCAGCGTCAGCAGTCAAGTGAACCGATAAGCGACCATTCGATTCACCGTACTACTACTGTAAGTCGAAATTCAATTTAAATGTCGGAACCGTTAAACCGAGTTCGATTTAATAGCCCGCGATTTTTGAGCGTGCCAGCACGATTGGCAAATAGATTAGGTCTTGGAACACCGCTCCAAGTTGCGGAAGAAGCTACTCGCGATATACGAAATAGCGTGCGAAGAAATTTAGAGAACCAATATTCGAGTTCCGAATCTTCCGAAGCGCGCGAACAAGATTTAAACGCATGTACATACGCGGTACAAAATATTAATCCCGCGGACGAAGAATCGCTGATGCAAGCCATTCTGTATACTAAATTAAAAGGAAAAGCCATGCAAGACTTCGAGACGCGAAATATACAAACATTCGAAGATTTAAAACAACAACTTGAAACGTGCTATCAAGCGAAACAAAGCACGTCACATTTACAAATAGAGTTCAATTCGCTAAAACAAAAATCAAGCGAAATCGCACATGCATTCGGGCAACGTGTCGATATACTCGCCATGAAGTTATATGAGTCTATGGTGGAAGGAGAAGAACGACCTCCTTCATTCAAACAAGCTATACAAGAAACTATTAAAAAACAAGCTCTGATAAATTTCCAAATCGGATTACGCGACGAATTAAAAATTCTCGTGCGATCACAACGATATACTTCGCTCCAAGAAACGATAAACGGCGCGAGCGCGGAAGAGAAGCTTATCGGACCATCTGTTATACGAGCTCCTGGCTTTTCTAATAAAAATAAATACGACACTAAACACACGCGACCAACTCGAGACACAAATATACAATGTTATAAATGCGGAAAAACTGGACACTACGGACGCGATTGCCGTAGCAGTAATAAATATGCCTTACCAAAACCGGAAAAATCTACGCGAATAAATACTATAACTAAATTCTGCAAATATTGCAAAAAATCCGGACACAGCCGCGACGAGTGCTGGAATTTAAATGGACGACCAAAAATTAATATTAAAAATAATAAACAAACTAATAAAAATAATTACAAAGACAATACGCGAGAACAAAAGACTTCGCATCGACAGCGGAAAAAGAGCGCCGACTCTGCAAGCAATAGCGAAGAGGAGCAGGAAGAAACGAAGAAGCAACCGCGACCTGCCCTAGAGTATCGCGTAACGCATGTTAAAAATATGCATGCACCATCGAAGGACGAATTATTACAAGTTACACTACCCATCCGCGAAGTAAAAGGAGAAAAAATAAACATGTACGATTCCGGATCAACAATTTCCTTAATAAAATTAAAACATTTAAAGGACAAAACATTAATATACGAGAAGAAGATAGCACTGATAGGAATAAGCGGACATAAAATATATACATTAGGCAAGATGTACGCCACGATAAAAATCAACAAACATAAAATTAAACATTTTATGTAATAACCCAGTCAGAAATGATTCATCGAAATGATATCGATTGAACATCGTTCATATCGAAAAGATGTCGATTCGAAATTTGCGTCGAAATTTTGAATTTTGTGAGCAACATAAAAGTGCGTTTATGAAAAGTTTATTGGAAGTTTCATGCAATTTTTGATATTTTAGGTAAATATATTTTATATATAATTTGATATTCTCTCTCTCTCTCTTTTATTTTTTATTCAGGGATCGAAACGATATCGTTTTGATATCATTTCGACATCATTATAAATATAGGAGAAATTGAATGTTGAAACGACATCGAAACGATGTCGATTCAGGAAAGCATCTGATTGGTAAAATATTGTGCACATGATCCATATATGCGCATGCACATAACAGTATGCGCGCACCTACGGTGATACGTCTTCCCGCCTTCCGTTTGCCTTTGTGTTACTCAGTGAAACTATAGAAAAAGAAATTTACTTTTCTGATAAAACATTCTAACCAGGATTTTGTTACATTATTTATTAGTGTGTGGCATAGTGATTAACTGTTATAACAAGCAATTATAACAAAGTCATTTATTAGCACACAATGGAAGAAAATCCGGTAAGTTTTGTAAATTACTATTTTTAGGTTAGGCTATTATTTTTTATTAGTAATTTTCTTAGACTTTGCGCACAGTGTAGAGAAAATATTAGGAATAAGAATAAATATTAATCATTAGATAGGCCTACTGCACAATACAAAAGTATACACAATAAGAATAGAGAATAAAAATTTCCATTAACAGAAGCAGATAGATATTAGGGAACAATAGATATTCCCTGCTTCTATTGATGAATATTTTCTATTTTTTATTCCTATTGCTTAATTATACTTTTGTATTGTGCAATAAGCTTAATGCTTAATATTTATTTATATTCCTAATATTTTCTCTATTGTGCATAGGGGCCTTAGTCGAGTGTAATATAAGAGATATTAACTCTTGTTTTTTTTATATTTTTTTTATTTATTTTAATATTTTAGTTAGTTATAATACTATATATATAATGTTATATCTATTAGTATTTCTTAATGAAGTGTTATTAAATTCATTTTTTATAATTTGTCACTATCTAAGATTGTTTCTAAGCCTATGAAGAGAAAATTGCGTAGAAGAGCTGCAAAAGCTGTCATGAAAAAACTTGAAGCCGATGAATTGCAAATGAAAATCAATAAGATATATGTACAATCTTCGGATAATAATAGTTCAGAGGTATCATCAAATATTGAAGAAAATTTAGTGTTGTCAGATGTTGCTGACGATGAATGCTATTGTGATGTTCCTGAAGAAAGTAATAATAGTGATACATCTGTACAAGTTGAACAGGTTGCTGAACATATTGTGTCTGATTCACAGAGTGAATTGAGTGAGAGTCCACAGTCTGATAGAAGTGAAGTCGAAAATGAGAATGCGATGGTTTTTAAAAATGTTGCTCAAATAGAGCAATTTGTTATTGAATCACTTCGAGCATGGACTTCTGAATCAGGTGTCCTTTCTATGTTAAAAGTCGATAATTTATTAAAACGTCTCAGTGTTGGTTTCCCTAATATGTCTAAAAGTTACAAAACACTTTTGAAAAGTAATATTAATCCAGAAATAAATATCTGTCAAAATGGAGAGGAATTATGGTACAAAGATGTTAGAGCTAACTTGGATCAGATGTTATTACAAGATTATTTGCAAGTTCATAAAAAGATTATAATTGATATTAATATTGATGGTTTGCCGCTCTTTAAAAGTTCCAAACTTAAATTTTGGCCAATTTTAGGGCATCTTGTTGGGACTCTAAATGAACCTTTTATTATTGCCATTTACTGTGGAAAAAGTGATCCTCAGAATATTGAAGAATATCTAGAAAAATATGTAACTGAATTAGAAGATTTATTTCATAATGGCTATAAATATGAGAGCAACAATTATGAAGTTATAATTAGAAATTATATTTTAGACGCTCCTGCAAAAGCATTTATTAAATGTTGTAAGGGACATTCAGGTTACGCAGCTTGTGAGAAGTGCACCGTCATTGGAGAATACAATAACCACAGGATTACTTTCATAGACCTTAATCAACCCCTCCGTACAGATGAATCTTTCAGAAATCGCGAGCAACCTCAACATCACGAAGGAACGTCACCACTTGAAAGATTAGGAACTGGGCTTGTATCGCAATTTCGTCTTGATGCAATGCACCTTCTATATATTGGTGTGTTTAAAAGATTACTTCATTTTTGGTTGTTTGTGGTTGGAGCATGGAAACTGCATGGAGATATTATTAATCTTATATCTGAAGTTTTTGTGTTTCTTAGGGAATTCTGTCCCCAAGATTTTAATCGAAAGCCAAGATCTCTAAACGATTTTAAACTATTCAAGGCCACTGAATTTCGTCGCATACTTTTATATGACGGCATCGTTGCTTTCAAGAATTTAATTCATCATAATATCTATAAACATTTTCTTCTTCTACACAGCGCTGCATACATTTTGTCTAGTTCTACTCTTATTCGCACTCATCTTCACTTTGCTGAGCAATTCATCAGAACTTTTATCTCTCATTCAGTAGTTATTTATGGAAAGAGTTTTGTAGTGTATAATGTGCACTCACTCAGTCACTTAAGTAAGGAATGTCAAGAGCATGGTACTATGGATAATTTTAGTGCCTTTCGTTATGAAAATCGTCTAAAGTCAATTAAAGATTCCCTGACGTCATGCTATAAACCGTTGCAGCAGATAGCTAGACGTGATCTAGGAAAGGAAAAAATTAAAATTATTCTGGATTCTAAGCCTAATCAGTTTGTACTCTCTTTAAAACACTTTATTGCAAATGAAATTATTCGTGGCTCATAATATCGTAAAGTTGTCATTGGTAATATATGCTTCAGAATAGGTACAAAGGACTCTTGTTTTAAAACATCAAACGGTAATGTTGTTTTGCTAAAAAATCTTGTTTATAGACATCGAACTCTATTTTTTGTTGGTTGTAAGTTTCAAAAACAGGAAGACTTTTATACATATCCACTTCCCTCTTCTGAACTAGGCATTATCTGTGTTTCTCAGCTTGAGGAGAGGAGAATAGCATATCCTCTCAATATAGAATGCAAGTGCTACTTGATTCCAAATCAAGAAACTTGGTTGTGTGTGCCGTTACTTCACACTATTCCCTTAATGAAAAAAGCACATGCAGCACATTACATGAATTAATAATCTAAACATTTTAGAAACATAAATAATCTAAACATTTATAAAACGTAATATATTTATACTTCTTATTTTCTGTTTCACAGTTTGTTGTATTAAAATTTTTGCCAACAAATAAGGATCCAGATACATATTTTGATGTTGGTTTAAGAAAGTGGATTTGCACAGATCTTGATGATGAAATGTGCGGAAAAACATATTGGCCCCCTAATTCAAACTCTGTAACACAACTAGTAAAAACCGAAGAATCTTTTAAAACTAATTGGCCAAAACACGATGTGGAAGTGAAGAGATTTTACAGTAAAATTTTATTTTATTTTTTTGTGAACACACACTTTTATATATATATATATATATATATATATATATATATATACAACCACATTAAAATACTTCAACAATTTTTCTAGATACTTATCCAAAAGCCCGTGCAACTATTTCTGGATTCCTTGCTGATTCTAATTATGAAACTGAGATAGAGCAATACATGGGTCGAGGGAAAAGGAGGAAAAAGAGTCGACAAATTACATCATCAGACAGTGATTCTAATTCTAATGTCTCATTAAAATTAACGACGAAAATTATCCCTGCTCCTCCTCCTGTGTTTCTCAAGAAAGCTTTCTCCAACACTCAACACTGTGATAGTGATTCAAATTCCAATACTTCTTCAAAACTGATGAAGAGGAATGTTTCTGCTTCCTCTACTATTAAGTTAAGTGAGGTTGAAAAACTTCAAGAAGAAAAGTTTGAAGAAACAAACGTAAATAAAAGGGTTAAAACAAAAAGGCCATTCTCTAAACATTCTAACGTGAACTTGACAGGAAAAGAAATTCAAACAGCAAAAGAAATTGCGGCCTCGAAAATGAAAAGGCCAGAATTATTAACCTCATTAAGCAAGACTGTAAAAAGTCCATTAAAACCTGTGTCATCATCTGTGTCAATATCTTCTCCAACTTCTTTCAATTCACTGTTTACAAATAGTCCTGCTAATTCTGATACAAGTGCTGTTCAAGAAGAAGAAAATCTTTTTTCAAATGTACAATCACCGATGCAAAATACAATACCTGAAGACAATTTGTTTATTCATCCAACTTCAACGCAAGATTCTATGACAATCGATAATTTTAATCGTAATTCTAAGAACATCAGCAGTGACTCAAACTGCGAACATTCATCAAAATTATCTAATTCAAGCACTTCCCATCGTACGTACGGACGTACAACATTTAAAGAGCAGTTGCATGATAAGAACAAAGGTAGTTTTGTTGCGATATGAGTGTAAAACCAATATTTGCTTTTAGTGATTCTAATTTTTCTACTATGTTTATTGCAGAGGAGACATTAAGCTTATTCAAAACGAAACTTGACAGAACACTTGTTATAGTGGAAGAAGTTTCTGGAAAGCTAGATATTCTCAACATGAACATGAGCAAGCTCATGAGAGTTATAATACCTTCAGAAAAGAGAATTTCGCGTCCTGAAAAAATGCCAGCATTACCGCTTAACACAAAACAAGATTTAGAAGAATTTAACAAATTCTTGGAAACGGATCATAATTTAGCTGCTGCTGTAAATAAATAATTTCTCTTTGATTTTTTGAAAGAAAATTTCCTTCTATATGTGCTTACTAATGTTTCATTATTTCTCGTTTACAGTGTCATTACATGTCTAGTTATATGAAGTTAAGCGTGAAGAATCCCGAAAGGAAAAGCGCAACAAATATGCTAACAAAATTACTCTCTAATACACTGGCAAGTGAAATAAATTGTGACGGAGGTAATGGGAAAATTGCTTTCAAATCTCTTAAATTTTATGATTTGTTTCAAGGTAATTATTTACATTAATACGTTGGATTTTTTATTATTTTTATGCAAAAAGATGCAAAATCTTTGATATTTATATATGTACATGTCTTGTTCTAGGAACTCTTCAAATAGCTTTTTCGAATAGTGATCTTACTGAAGCAAATGCAGCTTTGGCTGGGTGGTTAAAAGATGCAAAATGGCGCAAGCAGTGTGACGGCAGTTTGGGAAATAGGAAGAAAAAATCTTAAAATTACGACGGAACAAGAGTAGTGTTTCTATAAATAATATATCAAATGTTTAATTACTTATAGGTTTATGAATATATCAACTTTTCTTGCATAAGCATTTTGCACAGAACAGTATGGGATTATTTGTGCTTTGATAAGATTATTTTTATACTTTAAAGAAAATGTGATTGTTGTTATTTTATGGCAGAGTCTTTGATAAGATTACTTTTTATACAACTCTTTAAAGAAAATGTGATTATTTTACTTAAAAAACGCTTTATATTTTTACATTATATTATTATGTTAGTTATATTGGGGCTCTCTTATGGTTATTTTTATTTTCATGTATCAGAGTTAGATAAATGGTTGTGTATGTATAATATTTTAGTTTAGAAAGCGTATAGAGAGATCTTGATATTGTTAAAACATTTAAATATTCTAAGCGATATTTCCAAAGATAATAATATATATATATATATATATATGTACATGTACATATATACATAATATATACACACTTTGGCATACAAAGTACCGACTTTTTTTATAAATTCTAGTTGGTAAATATTAACATATTCTGTTAACAAACATTTATAATAAATAATAATGATAATAGCAGTAATGTTATATGTATTATCAATATATGTATTCACTATTTATAAAACTTACCATTATTGTAGAATTCATATATTTTATCTCTCCTCCGTTTTTTATTATTATATGTAAAAATCAAAATGTCTCCTTCCTGAAGATATACGATATATATAGATAACTATGTAATCAAATTAAAATGCCTATTGTAATATATATATATATATATATATATATATATATATATACATATAGAAATAAGAACAAAATATAAATAAAGAGATTCATCCATTTATATAATTACTATGACAATAGTAACACTCTGAAAAATTTTGAATTAATATACGTAAAGAAATGATTGAATAAAAAAGTAATCATTTATATATACAGGGTGATCCTGAAAAACGATATGTCTGTTAAATGACGTATTCCTGACACCATTCTAAGACAATTTTTCCTTTACCAAAATTTGATTTGAAGCGTAGTTTTTGAATTATAAGCAAAAATAGTTAGTAAATCACGCGTCGAGTACAGAAGGCAGGCAGGAGCGGCGCGGCGTGCCGCGAGCGCGGGCGCAGCTGACCGCCCGACGGGTGATTACCACCGCATGAGTCGCTAACTATTTTATCTTATAACATAAAATTATGCTTTAAATAAAATTTTGGTAAAGAAGAAAATGTCTTAGAATTACGTCAGAAATACGTGTTCCTTAAAATAACGTTATTTTAATAATGAAAAGTTGTTCCGGATCGCCGGCCGTCCGACGTTGCAATCAGCTGATTGCTACACGCGATGTGTGTATGGCGGAGTGTGTGCGTAAGAGAGAGAAAGAGAGAGAGAGAGAGAGAGAGAGAGAGAGAGAGAGAGAGGGAGGGTAGGAGGGACAGACATTCATACACACGCACGCACTTTTTTTCTCGCTCTCTTTCTCTCTTTTACGCAACACTCATACACTCTCTCATTCAGTCTCTCACTCACACTCTCTCGGTCACTCACTCACTCACTCACCTGCTTACTCACTTGCTCACTCACCTTGTAGCAGCGTAGCGAATCTTCATGCTATGTATTGTTGTTATCTTCTGCACGGTTATGATTGCTAGAGATGCGCCACACATCGAAATTTTTTCGATTATTAGTCTCACACTCGATTGACACAATACACATTACACGATAACGAGTTTACTGTTTATTCACTTACTATTGATTTATCGATACCAAAAATTACTTTCAAAGAAACGCGAATGCAAACAGCACATGACTCGACGCGAAGCGACGGACCGCGGAGACTGCGCGACCACAAGAGTTATGTTGCCAGAAACGCGACACGCGACACGCGACATCTAACAAACGACTTGCGCGTGGCGCGTGATTGACGCGAGATAAGACGAACAATCGGCTAAAACCTTCGCATTGCGAATGCGGTAGAAAACATGAAACGTATAATGACATACTTAAAAAATTAATTATTTATTATAAATAATAACTATTTCTAATTATAATAAATAATTATTATTTTAAAAAGCATGTGTTGTACGTTATTACGTTTTCGAAATTATTGCATTCACGATGCGAAGATTTAAGTCAATCGCAAGAATAATGTAATTAAAATTACATTTGGAAAAATTTATTTTTATTCTGCTCACAATGAAATGTTCCAACGTGAAAATGTATTGGTCGCTCTGAAAAGAGCGGATTGACTAAAAAAATTTTAAAGCAGATGCTCAAAATGCCCGCCATCCATCCTAATGCAAGCTCTCATGCGTTTTAATAAGTTTCTTTCGACGTTTTCCATTATTTCTTCGTCAATATTCCAAATAGCGAATCGTAATCTTGTCTCCAGATCTTCAATATCTTCGGGAAGCGTTTTATAAATTATTTCCTTGCAGTATCCCCATAAGAAAAAATCTAGAGGATTGAGATCCGGAGATCTTGCAGGCTAACGTATCGGGCCGTACCGACCCATCCAGCGTCCGGGAAAATTCTCGTTTAAGTAATTCGTAACGATCCTGGCGTTGTGTGGCCCAGCACCGTCTTGTTGGAAGATAATATCGTTTCTTTCAAATAATGGCACATCTTCTAAGAAATGTGGTAGATTTTCTGTTAATAAATCGACGTAGGTTCTTCCAGTTAAGATATCTGGAAGAATAACTGGACCAAGTATTTCAGTGCCCATTATTCCAGCCCATACATTAATCTTCCAACGAGTTTGAAAATTTCGAAATCGCGTGACTCTGGGATTTTCTTCGCTCCAAAAGTGCATATTATGCACATTAAAAATTCCTTCTTGTGTGAATAGCGATTCATCGCTGAATATCACACGAGAGGAATATCTGGGATCTCGATCGACGTTTCGCAGAAAATTTTCGCAAAACGTTCGTCTTGCAGGGTAATCTGCTGGTCGTAAATGCTGCACGCGTGTATAATGAAACGCGTGCAACTTTTCTTCTTTTAATATTCTTTGTACGGTTGTATAGGATAAATCATGTTCTCGAGCAACTACCCGAATACTTGTTTCGGGATTATCCTCGAAAGTACGTATGACTCTCTCCGTGTTCCGTACATTTCTAACATCGCGATTTCTCCCAGCGTCGTGTTTGTTCGGCAGGACACTGCCAGTATCATACAGTCTTTGAGCTGCTCTAAATATGACGTTAGCCGATGGATGTCTTCGGTTTGGATATAATTCGGCGTATCTTCTTGCAGCAGGGTTTTGCTGCCTGTGACACTCGCCAAGTGCCATCAGCATGTCATAATATTCTTGACTTGTGTACGCTGCCATATCTTCTTCGCGCTTATTGATAATCGCTGATAATCGCAGGCTTATTGATTGCATCATCGATCGTGCGTCTAATTTATACGATCTTCGCTGGGGGTCTATGCCCCTCCTCGCCTCCCGCGACCAATCGCGAATGTCGCGGACGCTAATTAGTGATTGGTCGCGGGAGGCGAGGAGGGGCATAGACCCCCAGCGAAGATCGTATAAATTAGACGCACGATCGATGATGCAATCAATAAGCCTGCGATTATCAGCGATTATCAATAAGCGCGAAGAAGATATGGCAGCGTACACAAGTCAAGAATATTATGACATGCTGATGGCACTTGGCGAGTGTCACGGGCAGCAAAACCCTGCTGCAAGAAGATACGCCGAATTATATCCAAACCGAAGACATCCATCGGCTAACGTCATATTTAGAGCAGCTCAAAGACTGTATGATACTGGCAGTGTCCTGCCGAACAAACACGACGCTGGGAGAAATCGCGATGTTAGAAATGTACGGAACACGGAGAGAGTCATACGTACTTTCGAGGATAATCCCGAAACAAGTATTCGGGTAGTTGCTCGAGAACATGATTTATCCTATACAACCGTACAAAGAATATTAAAAGAAGAAAAGTTGCACGCGTTTCATTATACACGCGTGCAGCATTTACGACCAGCAGATTACCCTGCAAGACGAACGTTTTGCGAAAATTTTCTGCGAAACGTCGATCGAGATCCCAGATATTCCTCTCGTGTGATATTCAGCGATGAATCGCTATTCACACAAGAAGGAATTTTTAATGTGCATAATATGCACTTTTGGAGCGAAGAAAATCCCAGAGTCACGCGATTTCGAAATTTTCAAACTCGTTGGAAGATTAATGTATGGGCTGGAATAATGGGCACTGAAATACTTGGTCCAGTTATTCTTCCAGATATCTTAACTGGAAGAACCTACGTCGATTTATTAACAGAAAATCTACCACATTTCTTAGAAGATGTGCCATTATTTGAAAGAAACGATATTATCTTCCAACAAGACGGTGCTGGGCCACACAACGCCAGGATCGTTACGAATTACTTAAACGAGAATTTTCCCGGACGCTGGATGGGTCGGTACGGCCCGATACGTTAGCCCGCAAGATCTCCGGATCTCAATCCTCTAGATTTTTTCTTATGGGGATACTGCAAGGAAATAATTTATAAAACGCTTCCCGAAGATATTGAAGATCTGGAGACAAGATTACGATTCGCTATTTGGAATATTGACGAAGAAATAATGGAAAACGTCGAAAGAAACTTATTAAAACGCATGAGAGCTTGCATTAGGATGGATGGCGGGCATTTTGAGCATCTGCTTTAAAATTTTTTTTAGTCAATCCGCTCTTTTCAGAGCGACCAATACATTTTCACGTTGGAACATTTCATTGTGAGCAGAATAAAAATAAATTTTTCCAAATGTAATTTTAATTACATTATTCTTGCGATTGACTTAAATCTTCGCATCGTGAATGCAATAATTTCGAAAACGTAATAACGTACAACACATGCTTTTTAAAATAATAATTATTTATTATAATTAGAAATAGTTATTATTTATAATAAATAATTAATTTTTTAAGTATGTCATTATACGTTTCATGTTTTCTACCGCATTCGCAATGCGAAGGTTTTAACCGATTGTTCGTCTTATCTCGCGTCAATCACGCGCCACGCGCAAGTCGTTTGTTAGATGTCGCGTGTCGCGTGTCGCGTTTCTGGCAACATAACTCTTGTGGTCGCGCAGTCTCCGCGGTCCGTCGCTTCGCGTCGAGTCATGTGCTGTTTGCATTCGCGTTTCTTTGAAAGTAATTTTTGGTATCGATAAATCAATAGTAAGTGAATAAACAGTAAACTCGTTATCGTGTAATGTGTATTGTGTCAATCGAGTGTGAGACTAATAATCGAAAAAATTTCGATGTGTGGCGCATCTCTAGCAATCATAACCGTGCAGCAGATAACAACAATACATAGCATGAAGATTCGCTACGCTGCTACAAGGTGAGTGAGCAAGTGAGTAAGCAGGTGAGTGAGTGAGTGAGTGACCGAGAGAGTGTGAGTGAGAGACTGAATGAGAGAGTGTATGAGTGTTGCGTAAAAGAGAGAAAGAGAGCGAGAAAAAAAGTGCGTGCGTGTGTATGAATGTCTGTCCCTCCTACCCTCCCTCTCTCTCTCTCTCTCTCTCTCTCTCTCTCTCTCTCTCTCTCTCTCTCTCTCTTACGCACACACTCCGCCATACACACATCGCGTGTAGCAATCAGCTGATTGCAACGTCGGACGGCCGGCGATCCGGAACAACTTTTCATTATTAAAATAACGTTATTTTAAGGAACACGTATTTCTGACGTAATTCTAACACATTTTCTTCTTTACCAAAATTTTATTTAAAGCATAATTTTATGTTATAAGATAAAATAGTTAGCGACTCATGCGGTGGTAATGAGTGGATATAATTTGACCACGTTCGAAATGGCCACGGGTAAATTTGACCACGTTCGAAATGGCCACGTTCGAAACGGCCACGTTCGTAATGGCCACTCGTTCGTAATGGCCACGTTCGAAACGGCCACGTTCGGAACGGCCACGTTCGAAATGGCCACGGATAAATTTGACCACGTTCGAAATGGCCACGTTCGAAACGGCCACGTTCGAAACGGCCACGTTCGTAATGGCCACTCGTTCGTAATGGCCACGTTCGAAACGGCCACGTTCGTAATGGCCACTCGTTCGTAATGGCCACACGTTCGAAACGGCCACACGTTCGAAACGGCCACACGTTCGAAACGGCCACGTTCGGAATGGCCACGGAATGTTGGAAGCACTATCCCCTCACACACGCACTCTCTCTCTCTCACACACACACACACACGGGGGGGTGCAAGGGGGCCTTCGGCCCCCCTCCCGCACCCACCCCGCCCCCCTCGCTTCGCGTGAAAAGTTGTGTGGCCGTTTCGAACGTGTGGCCGTTTCGAACGTGTGGCCGTTTCGAACGTGTGGCCGTTTCGAACGTGGCCGTTTCGAACGTGACCATTACAAACGAGTGGCCATTACGAACGTGGCCGTTTCGAACGTGGCCATTACGAACGAGTGGCCATTACGAACGTGGCCGTTTCGAACGTGGCCATTTCGAACGTGGTCAAATTTATCCGTGGCCATTTCGAACGTGGCTGTTCCGAACGTAGCCGTTCCGAACGTGGCCGTTTCGAACGTGGCCATTACGAACGAGTGGCCATTACGAACGTGGCCGTTTCGAACGTGGCCGTTTCGAACGCGGCCATTTCGAACGTGGTCAAATTTACCCGTGGCCATTTCGAACGTGGCCATTTCGGACGCTCCCGGTGGTAATCACCCGTCGGGCGGTCAGCTGCGCCCGCGCTCGCGGCACGCCGCGCCGCTCCTGCCTGCCTTCTGTACTCGACGCGTGATTTACTAACTATTTTTGCTTATAATTCAAAAACTACGCTTCAAATCAAATTTTGGTAAAGGAAAAATTGTCTTAGAATGGTGTCAGGAATACGTCATTTAACAGACATATCGTTTTTCAGGATCACCCTGTATATCATTAATTTTTTAATTTAAATTTATATATAAAAGTTTAAATTTAATAATATAAAAAAATTAATGATGTACATATAAATTAATTGACTTTTTTCAATCATTTCTTTACGTCTATTTTATTGATTCAAAATTTTCACAGTAGTGTTATTACTACTGTCATAAATTATATAAATTAATGAACCTTTTTATTTATATTTTATTCTTATTTCTTTTAAATAAATTACAAGATTTCTCAATATTGGATTAAAAAGATCGATTCGAGTTTCTATTTCGACGTCGAAAATCAATCGAAATTGGAGTCAAAAATTCATCGAAATCAATAGAAATTTCGAAATTTTTCGATCTCCATTTTCGATGTCGAAACAACGTCTTTTCGACAAATCATTTCTGACTGGGAAAAGACGATACCGCCATAGAACACGAGGGAGTTCTAGGATTAGACTTCCTTAAAAAACAAACAGCTAAATGCGATTATGAAACTAACGAAATAAAAATAAAAGACAGCACACTAAAACTCCATCCTTGCAACAAAATAATTTTAAATCCGCGTAGCGAAACAATAATAAAAGCTGCGACTAATCAAAATCGGATAGGGATAGTCCGAACAGAAGAAACCACACCGGGAGTATATATTGGAAGCTGTCTAGTAAAACCAAAAAATTTTTCATGTCCTGTGAGCGTAATAAATACGACCGATGAAACCATCGAGTTAGCGACTCCCATCGTCACATTAGAAGACATGGAAGACAAAATTAGCACCGTCGAAATAAATACAGTAAAATCAATAACGAAGAATAAAATCAACACTCCGCGAGTCCAGCGCATTTGACAATTATTGCGAACTCAACACTTAAATAAGGAAGAGGGGCAGACACTCTTAAAAATCTGCGAAGAATTCAGCGATACATTCCACTTGGAAGGAGAACCACTGACTTGCACCGCGACGGTAGAGCATGAGATAAACACGCGTGCCGACACCGCGCCGGTGAACGTGAAGCCGTATCGTTTACCCGAGAAACATAAGACAGAGGTAAATAAACAAATTCAAGAAATGCTAAAGGACGAAATTATTCGAACTAGCACGAGTCAATGGAACGCACCGTTATTAGTAGTGCCGAAAAAAGCAGACGCATCTGGAAAACCGAAGCTCCGAGTAGTTATAGATTTTCGGAAGCTAAATGAATTAACGATAGGCGATTCATTTTCATTGCCTAATATAACCGATATCTTAGATCAGCTGGGAAATGCGAAATATTTCACCACGCTAGATTTAGCATCAGGATATCACCAAATCCCAATGGCTGAGAGGGATAAAAATAAAACAGCTTTTTCAACTCCCTACGGACATTACGAATTCAATCGAATGCCGTTCGGATTAAAAAATGCGCCAGCAACATTCCAACGACTGATGAATTCGGTCTTAACAGGAATACAAGGACTTAGATGCCTGGTCTATCTCGACGACATCGTGATATACGGATCGAGCTTAGAAGATCATAATAAACGTCTAAAGGAAGTACTACAAAGACTGCGGAAAACTAATTTAAAATTGCAGCCGGATAAATGCGAATTTTTACGCAAAGAAGTAATTTATTTAGGGCATATTATTTCGGAAAACGGAATATCGCCAGACCCGTCAAAACTAACGGCAATAAAAGAATTTCCAACGCCGAAAAGGGTAAAGGATATCCAATCCTTCATAGGACTTGCAGGATTTTACAGAAAATTTATTGAAAACTTTTCAAAAATAGCTAAACCGTTAACAAAATTAACGAAAAAATCGGAGAAGTTCGAATGGACAACGGAACAGCAAGCAGCATTTGAACTACTTAAGGAAAAATTAATGACCGCACCAGTGTTGAAGTACCCTGACTTCGCACAAGAATTCATAGTGACCACCGATGCCTCCGACTATGCGATCGGAGCAGTGTTATCACAAGGAAAGGTAGGCAACGACCGACCGATTGCTTATGCCAGCAGAATATTGACAAAGGCGGAGCAAAATTATAATACCACTGAAAAAGAATTACTAGCAATTGTATGGGCCGTAAAACATTTTAGACCATACGTATATGGAACAAAATTTAAAATTGTGATCGATCACAAACCGCTAATATGGTTGTTCAACGTAAACGACCCCGGTTCAAGACTAATCCGATGGAGATTAAAATTAGAAGAATACGACTATGAGATTATACATAAGGCCGGACGAGCAAACGCGAACGCCGACGCATTAAGTCGCAACGCGGTACCGGGACCCTCAAATGAAAATAATAATCATGCCGTCTTAATGATAGAAGAAGAAGAAGAAGACGAAGAAGAAGAACAAGAAGACGAAGCAAGCAACGAACAAGCAAAAACATATACAGAAGAGGAGAAAAAGCAAATACTCTTCGAATATCATGATGCACCTGTAGGAGGGCATCAAGGAATAGAACGGACCATAAGAAGAATCCGACTTCAGCACAATTGGAAAGGCTTGAGAAAAGACGTCGAACGATATATTGCAAGATGCGAATCTTGTCAAAAAAATAAATTATCGCGAAAAAATAAAGTACCGTTAATTATTACAGATACGCCTAATAAACCATTTGAAAAATGCGCGTTAGACATTGTCGGACCGTTAACAATTACCAATAATGGAAACAAATATTTACTCACGTTCCAAGATAACTTAACTAAATTTAGTAAGGCAATACCGATTCCGAATCAAGAAGCGAATACAATCAGCAAAGAATTTGTTATAAAAATAATCCTTGAACACGGAATACCGGAAAAAATTTTAACGGATCAAGGAACTAATTTTATGAGCGAAATATTTAAAAATACTTGCAAACTATTAAAAATAAACAAAATTCAAACAACCGCGTATCATCCGGAAAGCAACGGCGCGTTAGAACGATCACATCGCACATTAGCCGAGTATCTACGAGTACACTACATAAACGAAGATCAAACGGACTGGGACGAGTGGATACCGTTCGCGATGTTTACCTACAATACAACGCCGCATACCGCTACAGGATACACACCCTTCGAATTGGTGTACGGACACCAAGCCGAAATTCCGACAGCGCTAACAAAACCGCCTAAACCGACGTACAATTATGACGATTACGCGCAGGAATTAAAAGAAAGACTAAGAGCGACAAATCAACTCGCGAAAGAACACTTAAAAGAAGAGAAACATAAGGCTAAAAAACAATACGATAAAAGCACAAAGGAAACACAATTCAAAGTAGGATACAAAGTATTAGTATACGACGAAACATTACGACGAGGAAGATCAAAGAAACTAGAATCGCTATGGACAGGACCATATACAATTCTAGAGAAAAACTCCGACGTTAATTACACCATTAAAAAAGGAAGAAAAGCGACACGCATGCACGTGAATAAATTAAAATTATTTATAGAATATTAAAAATATAAAAAGTACTTACCCAGGTGAGCGACCACGACCACGTCCGATGGGGGGCATCCTCTCGTTCAGCCGAAAACGATTATAATAAACATTGTAAACGGGAAATATATTGTATTCAAAACAGATATATGTATAGAAAAACTTCGTTTAGAACCTCCGTTTTTCTTTTCCAACGGGGGAGGGATGTTATAGTCCGAAAGACTATAACTTTATTTTATACGCTTTAGATGCGATAGAATGTTCGCGAACCGCGTAAAACCGCTACCTCAGCGAACCACGCGCGAGTTCGCCGGAAACGTGAAAATGCCAACAAAGGGATTCGACTTTGAACCTCCTTCGTTTGCACTTGGAATTGACCGCCACGAAAATCTTCCATGACCATATATGGTCATGTCGCTAGGCGATCCCCTCCAAAACACCCCTAAAATGAGGTGTTAAAAACCGTCCACCGCGGGTCCGCGGCGGACAGTCGTTAATAGAAAATTAATCAAAGAAGCGTGCGAATCCGGAGCTAACCGCTAATTCACGAAAACTAATTGAAGTGCTAACGAGGCGACCTAACGATAGTAAGGGAAAAGACTTAATTGAAATCGAGCAAAATTAATGTAAGTGATTATATTTGTGAAAAATTATAATAAAAGAAACAATAAAGAATATAACACTACGCGACGGTCCGTGACTTCCTTTGGAATCTCCCGGCTACCCCACATCCCGTGCCGCTCCAGGCACAACAATATATTATTATATTATTCTTGAAATAAAACTCAATTTAATTTAAAATCAAATGTCTAATAAAGTAGTTCTTTATTAAATGTGAAAGCATGAGAAAATTTAGTCAAATTAATATATTGTATTTGCCAAAATATACATATGTTAAAAGTTTATAAAAATTTCTTTTATCCTAAGATATATTTTATTATACATATTTTATTAATAAAAAAAAATGATATGATATTTTTTACTTGCTCTATTTATTTATACATAATAAAAGCAAAAATTAAAGCAAATTTTTTATTATATACATACAAATATATTCTACTTATATATTATTTTATTTGTACCTTTGTTCAAGAAGGAAAGATGATTATTTAGATATTTAAGACCAATGAGAGAAAGAGAAACAGTGAGATGGCAATCCTAAAAGTATTAAGTTGCAGTCTAATATTCATTGTCGCGGCGGTTCCTTTTATTGATGCACAATTATATGCACCGCGACATTATAACATCCACTTTATACTACATGACAATCAAGATGTCTTCAATGGCGAATACAATGTCAGCACTTATATTCCTGATGACACGCAACATATATATTTTTATACAGAAAATCTGTTTATAATTGAAGTTACAGTAGCAAACAATACACAAATATCTAAAGAAAATGAAGAGAAAGTTTTTCCCCATAGGCCTAAAAAATTTATCTATGACACTAAAACGTATATAACCACCATTTCCTTTCCGTATGTTTTATCATCAGGAAATTACACTCTGTATATGAAATTTCTCGGTCTTTTTGGTGAAGATGGAGACTT
This sequence comes from Camponotus pennsylvanicus, assembly GCA_023638675.1. NCBI lineage: Eukaryota > Metazoa > Arthropoda > Insecta > Hymenoptera > Formicidae > Camponotus > Camponotus pennsylvanicus. Next base: position 289,526 of record JALHBL010000491.1, on the reverse strand, counting down.
TAAAACTTTCTACATGAATCAACAAAATAATAGAGTGTGAGTAATTTTTAAATAACTTAAGCGTTATAAATACGATTCTTGCTTCAACTTATGCAAACTATTCATATTATTATTATTACTATTGTTGGCACATTTTAACATATATGCGTATGATTTAATAAATTACTATTTAAATATAGTTCTCTTATAATTCACAAAAAATTTCCTTATAAGTAATTAATTCAGGAAAAATCTTTTGCATTGGAAGTATATATAATATTTCTGTTATCAAAAACTTTTTACGAAATAGATATTGATTATACATAAAATCTTAAATATTAAAAATGTTATATGTTACATTATCATCTTCATATATTTATTGTTTTGTAAATGCATCTTTTAGAAAATATTGTGAAACATTATTTTACATACATTTATTATAGATATTACAAAAACTTTTTATGACGTACGTGTATATTAATAAATATACAGGATGTAACTGAAATGATGTACTAAACTTTAGGAGCGTATTCTAGAGGTGAAAATAAGACTTTTTTCCTACAAACATGGGTCCGCAAATGAACCCCCCTCCGAGCCAGAGGCCCCTAAAGTTTGGGGAAAAAATTGAAAATTGTTATTTATGGATGGCCTTATTATTTGACCTTGGTTTTGACGTTACCTATCACCCTCTTTTAAGAGATAAATAAATTTGCGTTGCGAGTGTTTGGTCAATTTCACACATTTTCGAATTTTAGCTCGGAGGGGGGTTCATTTGCGGACCCATGTTTATAAGAACAAAAAGTCTTATTTTGACCTCTAGAATATGCTCTTAAAATTTAGTGCATCATTTCCGTTACACTCTGTATATAATAAAAGTATTATGATAAAATATACATATTAATAATTGTAATATAAAATATACATATTATTCTTTTAATGATATTTTTAACAGTTTTAATATACATTTATATATTTTCTATTTATCTTTCTTTTTTTTTTAATTTCTAATAATTGAAAATATTTCTTTAACTGAAAACATTTTGTTATTAAAAATATATTTTTATATATGCTAAGTGTTTGGCCGCAATGCATTATCACACATTTGGGACTCGAAGATTATTACCACTTTTGAAGGATAGTATATATGCTAGTTATAGTATTTCTATAAAGCATCATACAAACTACACAGCTTTATCAAATATGCCTATGTGGGAAGTAATTATGGATAAAAATAATATGCAATGGACACGCTTCAAAACTACTCCCGTAATGCCCATTTATTTCATATCGGCGGGTATGATTTGTCTCCCCTTTATTGCAAGTGGGAATACCAAATTGTTTTGCAGAACAGACATGTTACCACATGTGCAATTTGCACACACAGTTGCTAAAAATATTACGCAGTTCTTAGATAACGTGTTTCCGTATATCAGGAAAAGTCCGGAAACAAATCATGTCGTGATTCCAAATATTCGCGACTTATTAGGTGAAGAAAATGTAAAGTTGGGATTCGTTCTTTATGGGTAAACATATTTTGATTTAAAAAAATTTCTTCATTAAAACTTAATTTCTACATTAATACTTAATATTTTTTCTCCGTATATTTAAAATTATAAAATTTGATATCTATGTGTGTATATGTATATACACGGTGAGTTATTTTAATATATAATCCCAATTATCTCGTTGGCAAAGCATGACAGAGAAAAAATTTTTTCCCGCAAAAGTTGTTTGATTCCTTGGGGGCCATAAGATGGCACCATTGGTTTGACCTTGAAGAGTCGTTTGAAGGTCACGTGAAGGTCACCTTCAATTTCTTAAATGGAACCTACATTTCCTCATTACATATTCTTGTAGCTTATCTCGAGAGCTTTCCAAAACACTATAATTAAGTATTTTTTCATTAAGTACTTTTCGAGTTATAAGGCTTGAAATCATTTCTTAATTTTACATAAACCGTAAAATATCTTTTAAAATATTCATTTTCCGATTATCTTACCTTAATACTTTTACGTACAAAATAATGAGAGGAATCAATTGGTGTAAAGAAAACACATAGTTGTTTTTAAGAAAAAATATGGAATTGTTAATTGCAAATTACATATTTTTTTTTCAAAACAACTTTGTGTTTTCTTTACACCAATTGATTCCTCTCATTATTTTGTACGTAAAAGTATTAAGGTAAGATAATCAAAAAATGAATATTTTACAAGATATTTTACGGTTTATGTAAAATTAAGAAATGATTTCAAGCCTCATAACTCGAAAAGTACTTAATGAAAAAATACTTAATTATAGTGTTTTGGAAAGCTCTCGAGATAAGCTACAAGAATATGTAATGAGAAAATGTAGGTTCCATTTAAGAAATTGAAGGTGACCTTCACGTGACCTTCAAATGACTCTTCAAGGTCAAACCAATGGTGCCATCTTATGGCCCCCAAAGAAACAAACAACTTTTGTGGGAAAATTTTTTCTCTGTCATGCTTTGCCAACGAGATAATTGGGATTATAGATTAAAATGACTCACCGTGTATATATATAATTGAAACATACATAATACATTTGTTATTACTTTTTCATTTATTGCACTTTTCTTACTATATTTCTAACGGATGTCGCAGTCGCAAAATCTGATTAACACACGAAGTAATTATGAATTATAATTAATCTCTTATATAACTTTTATGTAATTATATTCATAACGATTCTCTAAAAGCGTGTCTAGTGATTGTACAACTGAATAGCGATCACTAAAAAATGATTCTCGACTTTATTGCAATATTTGTGAATTATTTTTAGAGAAGCAGATATTACCTTTAATCAACAAAGAGATGATGAAATGCGCAAAATTGAAATAGTGCGAGTAATAGGATATAAAATGGTGCACGAATGGTTTTATAATGCAATCGATCCATATAAGTGGGAACCCTGGTTAAGCAAAGGTCTCTCTACATTCTTTGGAATTTACGCCGCCGATAAGGTTATTTATATATTTAGCGTTAATTATATTTCAATCTCACACGTAATCAGAGTAATATAAAAATATTCGTATTTCTACAAAAAGTAATACATCTTTATATACTTATTTATATATTAGGTTAAATCAAAATTTTTTTATAAAACTTGTGTCATCTATAACAACAATTAGACAAAACTTGCCACATAAGCAACATAAAAATAATATATATTAATATATATATATATATATATATATATATATATATATATATATATATGGCATATGTACTTTCAAATAACTTTAAAAATACATAATTTTAAATGACATCATTAAATATCATTAGCTACTCTTGAATATATTTTTCTAAACATAAGAAAAATTGAATAAACGAATGTGTGTAATGTGTGCAAATTTTTTTTAACATATTGTAATAGTTTCAATATATGTTGCTTTTGATTAAATATATTTTAATTATATTAAAATCTTTTCGCGCCCAGACATTTCCACATTTGCGAATGCAAGATTTCTTTGTGGTTCAAACGCAACATGATGTTCTCCATTGGGGCACCAAGGACACATGGCCGCTCACAATAAAATCAGAATTCAATAGCTCTTTTGAAATTCCTCGTTACATCAAAGGTATAATTAAGCAAATAAATCATTGCGGATAAATTTTTAATACTATATATAAAAAAACGTTATAATAAAAGAAATAAATTATTTCTAATTTATTTATATTATTGATTATACAGGGTGTCCCAAAAGTCCCGGAACGGTCGAATATTTCATAAACTATGCATTTTAGAAAGAAATATTTCAGACAAAAGTTGTATGACTTGAAGGGGGCCATAAGATGGTGTCATTTGTTTGACCTTGAAAAGTCGTGTGAAGGTCATGTGAAGGTCACCTTCAATTTTTTAAACGGGACACCCTATATGCTTTTACATATTCTTGTAGCTCATCTCGAGAGCTTTCCAAAACACTATAATTAAGTTAGTTTTCATTAAGTACTTTCCGAGTTATGAGGTTTGAAATCATTTCTTAATTTTACATAAATTATAAAATATCTAGTAAAATATTCATTTTTCGATTATCTTACCTTAATACTTTTATGTATAAAATAATGAGAGGAATCAATTGTAAAGAAAAAATATAGCTGTTTTTAAGAAAAAATATGGAATTGTTAATTGCAAATTACATATTTTTTCTTAAAAATAACTATGTGTTTTCTTGACACCAATTGATTCCTCTCATTATTTTCTACATAAAAGTATTAAGGTAAGATAATCGAAAAATGAATATTTTACAAGATATTTTACGGTTTATGTAAAATTAAGAAATGATTTCAAGCCTCATAACTCGGAAAGTACTTAATGAAAACTAACTTAATTACAGTGTTGTGGAAAGCTCTCGAGATGAGCTATAAGAATATCTAAAAGCATATAGGGTGTCCCGATTAAAAAATTAAAGCTGACCTTCACGTGACCTTCAAACGACTTTTCAAGGTCAAACCAATAACACCATCTTATGGCCCCCTTCAAGCCATACAACTTTTGTCTGAAACATTTCTTTCTAAAGTGCATAATTTATAAAATATTCGACCGTTCCGGGACTTTTAGGACACCCTGTATAAGTATTGATGTTTACCGAAAAAATAAAATTAAAATTAACTTTTATTTACGATATATATAAATCAATTATGTTCATGAATTTAGTTCATGAATAATTATATCAAAATGATGTATAGCAAATTTATTTTATACATATTACATTCTCACTTTATGATATCAATTTTCGTAGCAAGCATTATGTTCCGCATGTTGCAAATTATATTCACCGAAGAAATGTTTGAGTTTGTTTATGGTGTGACGTCGTATTTGCGAAATCAGTAAGTAATTTAGATTACAATATAACTATATTATTATAAATTTTATATTATAAATAAATATATATATATTATAAATAAATATATATATTATAAATAAATATATATATATTATAAATAAATACACTACTCAAAAGAATCTAGGGAACACTTTTTGTTCGAGGATGAGCGCGAGAAGTGAGAAAATGAGTCTATGCGAAAGGCGCGAATGAGATAACGTTTTCTGGTTAAGGACACCACACGATTATTTACAAGGACGAGCCACGACACGTAATTTTTTTTGGTTTTTTCAGTTTTATTTTGAACAACACCACAATTATAAAGTATAAAGAAATATATATATGTACAAAAATACTGCGAGTGTCTTTTTCAGACCGGCGAGCAATTTAACTGAAGCGAATCGAAGCGTTTGCCAGAAAGCGGTGTATCGGAATCGTTAGTACAAAGCGGGTGATCGAAAGCGGTTTTAGCGTAAAGCAGAACGTAAAGTGCGAGACTTCGAGGGTGCTCGCGTGCGGTGCCCGTTATATAGAGCGCAGATTTTTGGGCCCCTTTGCGACGTGGCCCAATAATTTTAATTGTTTAGCGGTGACCTCCTTGCGGCGCGCACAATTGGCCGCCGATGAGGTCTGACGTTGACAATTTGTTAATTGTCATGCGCGCAGCTTTTTTCTCTCAGCTGATTGGCAATCAGCTGATTGTGACGTATGGGCGCGCATGCCCATACGCCTCTCTAATTTTGTCGACGGTTGACAATGTTATTGCCAATGTTTATGGTACGCGTTTCTTATGTCCCAAAAAAATCGGAGATAACTCGAACGATCGAGTTTTTCTGGCGGATTGAGATTTCGAGAAGTTTCTCGTCGCCCGTTAAATTTGAATTTTCAGATTGCGATTTAATGAATTTCGAACATCCCGCCCGCCTCGTCAGTACGTGACGAAATCTGTGTGGTGTTCGTGCGCGGGTAGGTGTCACGACCGGTTCGATTAATGGGCTATTGAGCGTGATCGATGAATGGAATGCGGTGACGTCACATGAAGACACATGTCGTTCAGTTCACTCGAGTCTTTCGTGAGAGTAAGTGCGCGTGGATCTGATGAGTCATATGCAGTAAAAAAAAAAAAACGTGAAAATGTACAAGTGAATTTCGTGAATGATCACGCGAGTGTGGTGAGACTCGGGAGTGATTGCGAGCGTTGGAATTGCAACGTGGAGTGAGTGAAAGTGAGCGTTACAATGAACGCACAAAATCGAAAATGCGGAATTGATGATTCGGTTCGCGGATCGCACGAATTATCGACGATATGATAATATGTGAGCATACGAAAATACTGTCAAACGCGGTGCGATTCTCGGAAGCCTGATATAGATAATAATAAACTATGAAACAAGTGAGTATTTACAGTGATCGCATAAAGTCAAACGTGAAAGAGAAAAGAAGAGAGAAAAAAAAATTTCGAATTTAGTCTCACGACTCCGAAGTGGTGCTGGCTCCCGGCAAGAAAATAATTTTCGCAAGTGGCCGGACGAGCTCCGAGGAAGACGTGCGCACGGTGACCACGCGAGTCACGCCGTCGTCTCCTGGATGCAGTGCCGTGATCCTAGCGAGTGGCCATCGGATTGGGGGAGAGATCTCAGAACGCACCAGGCACAGGTCGCCGATGCTGGGGCCGGTCTCGATCCTCTGCCATTTCGGTCTGGACGATAGAGTGTGTAGATATTCGCGCGACCACCGCTGCCAAAAGTGATCGCGCATTTTTTGGACGAGCTGCCACCGCGACAACGTGTTGTCTCTCTCCATGGCCAGCGACGGCCCGGGGATGGCCAGCAAGGGAGCGCCAATCAGAAAGTGTCCGGGTGTCAGTGCCGTCAAGTCATCCGGGTCGTCGGTTAGTGGCTGCAGCGGACGTGAGTTGAGGCAGGCCTCCACCTGGGTGAGGAGGGTGGTCATCTCCTCAAAGGTGAGTGTTGCCTCACCGATGACCCGTCGGAGGTGATGCTTCGTAGACTTGACGGCCGCCTCCCAAAGTCCGCCAAAGTGAGGTGCTGCGGGGAGGTTGAACCTCCACCTTATGCCGTCTGAGGCTGCTGCTTGTGCGATGCGGCGGCCGTCGGCAGTTGAGGCGCGGAACATCTCTCGGAGTTTTCGGCTTGCTCCGACGAAGTTGGTGCCGCAATCCGAGAAGACTTCGTGGCAGAGTCCCCGCCTGGATACGAAGCGACGGAGGGCGGCCAGGAACGCCTCAGCCGTATAATCGGAGACAACCTCTAGGTGGACCGCCTTGGAACTGAGACAAACAAAAACAGAGATGAAACCTTTGCTTGCTCGATGGCCTCGCCCCTTGCTGGTCCGAATGAGAATTGGACCGGCGTAGTCGACTCCGGTGCGAAGGAATGGACGCGCCGGTGTCACTCGTTCCTGTGGGAGATTGCCCATCAGTGGCTGCGGTATGGTGGCTCGCCATCGTGTGCAAGCAACGCATCGGTGGAGGTGACTCTTAATGACGGCTCTTCCTCGCGGAATCCAGAATCGTTGACGGAGCAACCCGAGGGTGAGCTGCACGCCTCCGTGCAGAGTTCTACGATGGCAGGAATCCACCAGGAGCCTTGTCACCCAGGAACTCGGCGGGATGATGATTGGGTGTCGTTCATCGTGAGACAGGATGGCGTGTTTGAGTCGACCTCCGACTCGCATGACGCCCCTCTCGTCGAGGCGAGGACTCAGCTTGGTGAGCGGACTGCGTAGAGGCAAGGCACGTTGCTTTCTCAGTAGTGAGACCTCAGAGTTGTAGTGAAGTGTCTGCGAATTCCGGACCCATCGGATAAGTGCGTCGTCGATCTCGTGTGGCTCAAGTGTTAGTGTGGTGTCAGTGCGGAAGTGCGCTCCCCGCTTGTTTCCTCGTCGCCATCGAAGGCACCAAGCCGTCACCCTGAGCAGCCGGTGCAAAGAAGAAAAGCGGAGAAGGATGGCTGGCTCGATAATGGCCTTGACCACGGCGTTGAGCGAGCCGATGGCTCGTTGTTCCGGCATTTCCACGTCAGGCAGGACGCAGTTGTCGCTCGGCCAAAGTGCCCTGTCCCCTAGCAGCCAGGATGGTCCCGTCCACCAGAGAGGATGGCCGATGAGGTCACTTGGCTGGACTCCTCGGGAGGCGCAGTCGGCCGGATTATCTCGTCCTGGCACATGTCGCCATTGAGCCTCAGGCAGCTGGGTTTGGATTTGCGACACCCTGTTGGCCACGTAGGTCTTCCAGCGAGAGGCGTGTCCTTGGATCCAATGCAGCGTAACCCGGAGTCGGACCAAAGGATGGCTGGCGCTGTGGACAGACCTAGCAGAGTGCGCGTGTGACTCGTGAGGTTTGTCAAGAGTGTGGCCGCGCACAACTCAAGTCGCGGCAATGACACTGGCCGCACAGGAGCGACCTTGCCCTTGGCCGCCAGCAAGTGCAGTGCGGTGCGAGTTCCAGTGGTAGAGCGGAGGTACACTACTGCGGCGTATCCTCGCTCAGAAGCATCGGCGAACCCGTGTAGTTCGACCTGCGTGTGCGGTCCGTCGCTGCTCAGCCAGCGAGAGACTCTGATCTCATTCAGGCGCGGGAGGTCCGAGAGAAGATTCTTCCAAGTCAGTGCGTCCGCCGATGGAAGAGGAGTGTCCCAGTCCAGCTTTTTTAGCCAGGCGGATTGGATCAAAATCTTGGCGCGCATGGTGATTGGAGTGAGCCAGCCTAGAGGGTCGAAGATCCGTGCGGTTTCTGACAGGACGTGCCTTTTCGTGAGTTCTGTGTAGTGACGTGCCTGCATCGAAAACGTGAAGTGATCACTGGCCGGGTGCCAGTGAAGACCCAGTGTTGCGTGGCTCTCGTGTGTCCAAGAGTGTGGTGAGCTTGTGAGCTGGTGCTCGTGAGGAACTCCAGCCAAGATGCTGAGGTTGTTGGCCGCCCATTTTCGAAGCGGAAACCCGCCCGCCGTGCAGAGGCTGCGCAGTTCCCGCTGTAAAGTGGTGGCCTCCAAGATGGTGCTCGCTCCGGTGACAATATCGTCCACGTAAGTATCGCGACGCAGCGCGACAGCCCCACGCGGGTATTGACGACCCTCGTCGTCGGCGAGCTGGCGTAAGGTCCGTATGGCTAGAAAGGGTGCGCAAGCCAAGCCGTACGTGACCGTTCGTAGGCGGTATTCGCGAATGCTGCCGGCGGTGCAGTGCCGCCAGAGTATTCGCTGGTGGTCGCGGTCCTCCGGATGGATAAGAATTTGGCGGTACATCTTCTCGATGTCCGCCACGAAGACATAGCGGTGCCAGCGCCATCGGAGGAGTACGTCGGCGAGAACTGGCAGGAGGTTGGCGCCCGTGAGCAGGTTGGCGTTTAGCGAAACGCCTGAGGTTGAGGGCTGCGAGCCGTTGAACACAACCCTGAGTTTCGTCGTGGTACTCGTTTCCCGCAGCACTCCGTGGTGAGGCAAGTAGCACTTTGCGGTGTTGTCCGTATTCTTTTCTTTGGTGCTAATCATCTCCATATGTTGTAGGTCCTCGTATTCCCGCATGAAACTGCGGTAGAGTGCCGAATTGAGCGTCCTTTGAGCATCGGCGCTCCATAGCGGTCAGCAGGCGTTCGGCCGGCTTACGGGTCTCGGCTAGAGAAGGCGGTGCGCCAGTGAACGGCAGCCTGACGACGTACCGTCCCTCGCTGGTGCGTGTGTGTCGGCGGGTGAAAAGGTCCTCGCACCTTTTGTCTTCGGGAGTGAGAGCGATGGGAGCGACGGGCTGTCGTTCCTGCTCCCAGAAGAGCTGCACCAGTTCGTTCAGCTCGCGATCGACGGAACATTGGCAGGAGCTTCCTGCGTCGTGGCGTGAGGCTGTTCCAAAGCCTCCTGAGAGGATCCAACCCAGGGAAGTCTTCTGAGCGATAGGCTCATTCGCTCGACCCTTGCAGAGCCCTTCTTCCAGGATGGTGGAGTACACGTCGGCGCCGAGCAGGAGCTCGATCGGATCCTGATCCAAGAATCGCGGATCCGCTAGTTTGAGGCCGCGAATGTGCGGCCATGAGGTTTTGGCCCGCGCTGTGGGCCCGGAGTACGCGGAGAGGCTCGGTAAGACGTACGCGGCGACGGTGAGTGCAACTCCAGTTGCTCCGGAGGAGAGTGTCATCGTGACCTTTCCCCGAGTGGTTCCTGAGCGGGCTTTTCCTATCCCGACGATTGCCAGTGAGCTGTGACAGCGTGGCAGACGCAGCCTTTGTGCCAAGGCTTCTCCGACGATGGACACTTCGGATCCCTGATCTATCAAGACTCGGACCGCATGAGGTCTCCCGAGGTAATCGGCGATGGTCACTCGAGCGGTGGCGAGAAGAATCGCCTTGCGGTCCGCGGTTGGTCGCACGGCAGAAAGAAAGCTGACCTCAGTGGACGAGTACGCGTCATGGAGCAGAGTGTGGTGTTTCGCCTTGCACGTGAAGCAGGTTTTAACCGACTGACATTTGGCCAGGAAGTGATTGCCAAGACAATTAAAACACAGCTTGTTCGCTTCAACGAAGGACTTTCGTTGGCTCGCAGGCTTGGCCTTGAAGTCTGAGCATTGCATTAGAGAGTGCTTCCCTTTGCATGCGGCGCACGTCGATGAGTCGGAATGCTTCGCGAAATGTGCCTTTGCGTTCCGGGAAGCTCCTCCGGATTTCGCGACGGAGTTCGGCTGCACGGCATTGAGCGTGAGAATTTGCTTCGATATGAAGTCCATCAGGACGGCATTGCTCGGTGGCTCGACAGAATCGCGTATGGAGGATTCCCACTCCATCCTGGTCAGTGGATCAAATCGCTCGACAAGCAAGTAGTTGAACAGATCCATCCCGTGCGTGTCAATGGGTCTGTCAATGCTCTCCTGAGCGTTGATGGAAGTCATGGCGGCGTTATAAATACGGTTCTAATATCAGTTCTTCGGCGGTTGCGGCCTTCATTTTTGGCATCGCGGTATACGCGGCGAAGTTGGCGCGAATGAGCTCCCGTTTATTCTCGTAATGAGAACTCAAAATAGTCCATGCTCGCTCATAATTGCCCCCGACGATTGGCAACGATCTAATTAATTTTTCTGCAGGACCTTGCAAGCTGGTGCGGAGGTAGTGCAGTTTCTCTACGTTGGATATAGACGGATTGTCCCCGATGATGGATAGGAAGATGTCTCGGAACGCTGGCCAATCTCCGTACGCGCCAGAGAACGTCTGCAGTTTTATCCGCGGCAACGAGGTCTTAAGCGCGTGAGTCTCTTGGTGAGCCTCGGTTTTGGGTGCCACGGGCGACTCGATTTTAAGCTTATTTCCGTACCCGACCAACGTGCTCCGCTGAGACACGTAAGTAGCCTCCGCGATATCAATAAAGTCAGCTTTGGCGTACTCACTCTCAAGATACTTGTCTTTCAGGGCCGTTCGTATGAGATCGTGATGAGCCTCGAACTTGTTCCACAGGTTCTCGAGGAGCTGTAGGCGCGCTTGGATGGCTTCGGCGGTGATGTTCGCGGCGCCCATTTTGCGCAGATTGTCCACGGAGCGGGACATTCGCCCGTGGATGTCGTTCTGGGCTTCCATCAACGCCATTAGATCGGCACTCATTTTTACTCTGTGTCTTTTGTTCAGGTTCGCGCACTGGATGACACACAAGAAACTCACCCACGAACTGCGGATGCGGATGTAACTCCGGCTCGAAGGACCAGAAAATGTTCGAGGATGAGCGCGAGAAGTGAGAAAATGAGTCTATGCGAAAGGCGCGAATGAGATAACGTTTTCTGGTTAAGGACACCACACGATTATTTACAAGGACGAGCCACGACACGTAATTTTTTTTGGTTTTTTCAGTTTTATTTTGAACAACACCACAATTATAAAGTATAAAGAAATATATATATGTACAAAAATACTGCGAGTGTCTTTTTCAGACCGGCGAGCAATTTAACTGAAGCGAATCGAAGCGTTTGCCAGAAAGCGGTGTATCGGAATCGTTAGTACAAAGCGGGTGATCGAAAGCGGTTTTAGCGTAAAGCAGAACGTAAAGTGCGAGACTTCGAGGGTGCTCGCGTGCGGTGCCCGTTATATAGAGCGCAGATTTTTGGGCCCCTTTGCGACGTGGCCCAATAATTTTAATTGTTTAGCGGTGACCTCCTTGCGGCGCGCACAATTGGCCGCCGATGAGGTCTGACGTTGACAATTTGTTAATTGTCATGCGCGCAGCTTTTTTCTCTCAGCTGATTGGCAATCAGCTGATTGTGACGTATGGGCGCGCATGCCCATACGCCTCTCTAATTTTGTCGACGGTTGACAATGTTATTGCCAATGTTTATGGTACGCGTTTCTTATGTCCCAAAAAAATCGGAGATAACTCGAACGATCGAGTTTTTCTGGCGGATTGAGATTTCGAGAAGTTTCTCGTCGCCCGTTAAATTTGAATTTTCAGATTGCGATTTAATGAATTTCGAACACTTTCCATACCCTAAAAATTAGGCTATTTTCAAACCGCTGAAACTCGTCGAAAAATCATCGTAGAAAAAAAATTAAAAAAGCATTTTGAAGCATGAAGTTTCAACTGGTGGTTTTTTAAAAATCTTTTATCTTCCTTATTCTGCACTTTAAAAAGGAACACACTGTTTAGTTCCTTAAAATTATGTATTTTTAACACGCTGCAACTTGATAAAAGAAATTTTTTTCGAGAAATTCAACTCAAGCTCTATAAATTACAACATTTTCTCTGTAAAATGCTTTTTTAAAAATCTTTCTACGATTTTTTTTGACCGAGTAATGCGATTTTGAAAATAAACCAGTATTTTTTAGATATGATATCGATACTCGGTGAAAAATCATCGTAGATGAAAAATAAAAAAAGCATTTTGAAACTTGAAACTTCAACTTTAACGCGCTATCGTTAGATTTTTAAAATTTTTTATTTTCTTTTTTCTGCGCTTTAGAAAAGAACATTGTGTTTTTCTTTAAAATTACGTTTCTTTGACACTCTGTAGTTCGATAAAAAAATTTTTCTCAAAAAATTCAACTCAAGATCCATAAACTACAACATTTTACTTACAAAACGCTTTTTTAAAAACTTTCTTACGATTTTTTTTGACCGAGCTACATAACTTCGAAACCAATATGTAAAATGATGTATACCGCCGGCATTAGCGTTATCCAATGTGCATCACGTGGAGGTTGCCGATCGGATTTTGCACATCATGTGTTGGTGTGTGTGTGTGTGTGTGTGTGTGTGTGTGTGTTACATAGCAGAGATAAGGACCCCGCAGTTCGTCACTCCTGCAGTATTTAATGACTCCAAATCCTCTCTGCTCTCTCTCTCTCTCTCTCTCTCTGTGTGTGTGTGTGTGTGTGTGTGTGTGTGCGCGCCAGCACGCGTGCGCGCGTGAGTGCATATGTGTTTAATAGCGTGTGTTACCTCCTCTCTAATCAATTACCGCTTGCAGACACTCTTTTTCATATTGATTTTGAAGTTATGTAGCTCGGTCAAAAAAAATCGTAGGAAAGTTTTTAAAAAAGCGTTTTGTAGGTAACATGTTGTAGTTTATGGATCTTGAGTTGAATTTTTTGAGAAAAATTTTTTTATCGAACTGCAGAGTGTCAAAGAAACGTAATTTTAAAGAAAAACACAATGTTCTTTTCTAAAGCGCAGAAAAAAGAAGATAAAAAATTTAAAAAAATCTAACGATAGCGCGTTAAAGTTGAAGTTTCAAGCTTCAAAATGCTTTTTTTATTTTTCATCTACGATGATTTTTCACCGAGTATCGATATCATATCTAAAAAATACTGGTTTATTTTCAAAATCGCATTACTCGGTCAAAAAAAATCGTAGAAAGATTTTTAAAAAAGCATTTTACAGAGAAAATGTAATTTATAGAGCTTGAGTTGAATTCCTCGAAAAAAATTTCTTTCATCAAGTTGCAGCGTGTTAAAAATACATAATTTTAAGGAACTAAATAGTGTGTTCCTTTTTAAAGCGCAGAATGAGGAAGATAAAAGATTTTTAAAAAACCACCGATAGCGCGTTAAAGTTGAAACTTCATGCTTCAAAATGCTTTTTTAATTTTTTTTCTACGATGATTTTTCGACGAGTTTCAGCGGTTTGAAAATAGCCCAATTTTTAGGGTATGAAAAGTGTTCCCTAGATTCTTTTGAGTAGTGTATATTTATATTATAAATTTAAATACATATTTTTAAATGATCTTTAATTTTACAAATTTAATTTTTTATAATTATTTTTTGTTTTACTTTTTAATTTTTGAAATATTTTTATGTTAACTTTTCGAACTTCTCTTTTATTCCTCTATTCCTTTCTGTGTTTCTAATTCTATTTATACTTAATTTTTACTAGTAATTTTAAATCATTTTAATTTTTCCCGTGTTAAATTTTAACTTGTACTTTGTTTTCGTAGTTATTACTATTATATTTTAATTTTCTTTTTTATTTATCTATTATTTTAATTTTCGTCTCCTTTTCAATTTTTTTTAATATCTTCTTTCATCTACATCTCCATTTTTTTAATTCTTGTCTTTTAAATCCTCTCTTATATTCTCAACTTATCTCTTTTGTGACACATTTATCTTTTTAATTATTATTTTATTTTTTTTTAGTTTCTATTTACCCTTAATACTTTTCTTATAATTTTATTTGATATAATTTACACTATTATCACTTCTTCTCTTTCACTTTTACTTCGTTTAAAAATCTTAATTTTTCGATATTTTTCTTAAGATATTTTCTTTTATTAATTTTTTCTTATCATTTATCTATTTCAATTTTTAGCTACGTAAGCGATACTATTTTCTTGGACATTTTGCAAATTTTCCTGGATGAACAGGTTGAATTATCTCTCGAAATTCATTATATAGACAGAATAACTAATTGGACACAATTCAATTATTACCCTGTGATAAATGCGAAAAGAAATTATATTACTAACTCGTTGAATATATCAGTGGACAATTTTACAAATATATGGATACTTGTAAACATTATTACGCAGACGCATTCCGATTTGAAAAAAAGTTTGCCTACATTGTGGCTAGGACCAAATAATTCGTATCAATTACAAACTATAGACTTCATAGACAGGGGTGATTGGGTACTGGCCAATTTACAACAAAGTGGTAAATATTGACCGATAAATTTATTATACTTTTACATATAGTTGCTCCTTACAAATTCATACTTTTTCTTAAAAATATTTAAGTGTTTTCTTTATACCATTGATTCCTCTCATTATTCTGTGTATAAAAGTTATAAGGTAATCGAAAATAAAATATTTTATGAGATGTTTTATGGTTTATGTAAAATTTTGTGAACTTAAAGTATAATATATATCGTAAATTATTTAAGTTTTGGCTATCCTTGTAACTTTTTACGAGGAATATTGTGAGGAATTGATTTATAGAGAACTAAAGTAATTCTTTTAAAAGAACCTAAGTTGATCTTGACACTTACACCCAAGGTGCAACTAATTTTCTTATATACTTTTCCTCTCCAATGCCTACAATTTTTATTTAAAATATTCTTTTCAACGGCTGTTTTCGAGTCATTACTATATGAATGTTAATTTTGTATAATTCAATTTATGTTATTTAAATTATAGAAGTAGTAAATTTTTTATGTCAATTTATAAGTTAGGGAGAGTACATTATTCTTAAGTATCCAATAATGATTAAAAATAATATCGAATAATTTATTATATTTATCTTAATATTAATAATCTAAAATATTTAAGTGTTTTCTTTATACCATTGATTCCTTTCATTATTCTGTGTATAAAAGTAATAAGGTAATCGAAAATAAAATATTTTATGAGATGTTTTATGGCTTATATAAAATTTTGTGAACTCAAAGTATGATATATAAAATAAATTATTCAATTTTGGCTATCCTTATAACTTTATGTAAGGAATATTCACACATACATATTGTAGAAAACAGCTATTTTTCCCTAATTATTTATATTTGCTAAATAATGTTTTCAGTTATAATAAAATTTTACGCGCGATCTAAAAATTGTATATACATTTAAATGTTACTCGCAACAAAACATATAATAATCTCATTATCATTGTTGATTAGCACGAATGTAGTCAAAATAAATTTAAGTTGACATTTTTAAAATATTGCTCTTTAAATACATTGATTTATCAACGTGATGATTTAATATTATCAATCCACAATTTTTTTCTGATGATGATCGCAATTTTTAATATACAATTTCTATTAAAGTTTTTACGCTTTGAGAATGAGAAGCCAAAAGATATTTCAAATTATTGATTTCATATTATACAGGGAGTCATGGAAATTTTAGCTCATACGAAGTAAGGAGGTAGATTGGCTCAAATTAAGAAGGAAGGACTTGTACTGTTTTGTGATATTCGCAATAATTAACGAAAAATTAAATAAAGAATATCGGCCAATCTGCGTGAGTAGAAGCGCGCGGCGACGAGTCGTCCCACTGTAATCCTATACTAGGCGCGCGGCGAAGCGATGGACGGATCGCTCTCCGAGACATGATGGTGGCGTGCGATATATCGCAATACCGCGCCGAAAAATGACCCGTCCTTTTAGTGGCGAGAAAATGATGCGCTATCATTTCCACACCACCTTGCGGTAGATAGCATGGTGCGCTTTTTTTATAGTGGTTTCTCCCATAGGCCTATTCCACTCTCAATTTAAATATTTGTGAAAATTGTTCAAAATTTTACTGTACGCTGAATGTATCGTAAATGTAAAAAATTGATGATGACAGTACCTTCACAAAAATTGATCCGTGGTTGAAAATCCCTCGATAAAATGTGTTGCACACGTTGGTAATGATACGGACGTAATCCATTACACGTAAAGCGTGATGTACTGCGTATCGCGAAAAACCAAATTCGTGTGCCACATGACGCACGCTAGTTCCAGGATTTTCATAAAATGCTTCCAGAATCCTTTCTTCATCTCGTACACGAAGACGCACTGCTGGACCGGTTATCCTGATATTATGCACGACATCCAGTTTCACATAATTATTGCACAACACGTAATATTGTACGTCCACTTAATTTTCGTGCACGCCCGGGAAATCATTCCACGTAAATTGCGGCCGCGCGATAAGTATTTTCTCCCACTAGCCCGTATGCCACAATCATATCCGTATATTCCTGCAGAGTACACTTCATTTTCACTGTTAATTTACTACGCGAACACATGATTTTTACTAAAACTGTCTCAGCTCTCGCAGGCTGTTGCCAGAGTGCATACGCCAGCAGCATGCAACTACAGCTGAGCGGACATGTGAGTGTAATCATAATGCGCAGGCGCCGAGCTCACACGTACGCTTACACTCGCATGTCCGCTCAGCTGTAGTTGCGTGCTGCTGGCGTATGCACTCTGGCAACAGCCTTCGAGAGCTCAGACGGTTTTAGTAAAAATCTTGTGTTCGCGTAGTGAATTAATAATGAAAATGAAGTGTATTCTGCAGGAATATACGGGCTAGCGGGAGAAAATACTTATCGCGCGGCCGTAATTTACGTGGAATGATTTTCCGGACGTGCACGAAAGCCAAGTGAACGTACAGTTTTACGAGTGCAATAATTATGTGAAACTGGGTATCGTGTATAATATCGGGATAACCGGTCCAGCAGTGCGTCTTCGTGTACGAGATGAAGAAAGGATTCTTGAAGCATTTTATGAAAATCCTGGAACTAGCGTGCGTCATGTGGCACATGAATTTGGTTTTTCGCGATACGCGGTACATCACGCTTTACGTATAACGGATTACGCTCGTATCATTACCAACGTGTGCAACACATTTTATCGAGGGATTTTCAACCACGGATCAATTTTTGTGAAGGTACTGTCATCATCAATTTTTTACATTTACGATACATTCAGCGTAGAGTAACGGCATTTTGAACAATTTTCACAAATATTTAAATTGAGAGTGGAATAGGCCTATGGGGGAAACCACTATAAAAAAAGCGCACCATGCTATCTACCGCAAGGTGGTGTGGAAATGATAGCGCATCATTTTCTCGCCACTAAAAGGACGGGTCATTTTTCGGCGCGGTATTGCGATATATCGCACACCACCATCATGTCTCGGAGAGCGATCCGCCCATCGCTTCGCCGCGCGCCTAGTATAGGATTACAGTGGGACGACTCTCGTCGCCGCGCGCTTCTACTCACGCAAATTGGCCGATATTCTTTATTTAATTTTTCGTTAATTATTGCGCATATCACAAAACAGTACTAGTCCTTCCTTCTTAATTTGAGCCAATCTACCTCCTTACTTCGTATGGGCTAAAATTTCCATGACTCCCTGTATATATATATATGTATATATGTATATATATATATTTTTTTAATATAATATCTCTTAGCAAATTAGACTAAAAAAAGAAGTAATATAATCCCCAAAAATTTACCTTTTTAAAAAAAGGTAAAAAAAGGGTGCCAAGTTCATGCACTAATTGTATCCAACTGTCATATTGTCTACAAAAATAGTGATATAAAAAAATTGCACCAACTAAGAATAAAAATGTGTACAAGATAAATAGAAGTACAAGGAAGAAAACTTGTACAAGTTAAATAGAAATATTGTAATTGAAAACATTGTTATACAAAATAATGTTTTAATTTTCAAAAATAATAATATTAAAAAATTAAAAATTTATTTAAAAATTGAAAACTGAAAATTAATATAAAACAAAAAAGTAAAAGAAATTTAATTTAAAAGACTTGGCGCTGCCAATAAAATTGGCATATATTCCAATTAAATATATTTTTAACAGCAAATATAATTGCTGAACATTTATTATTAACTCTCTTAAGATCTTCTGGATTTTCAATTAATAATTTAATCATTATAATTCTTATATTATTTTCACAAATTATACTTTTTACTTTAGAAATTTCTATGAGATTTATTCAAGCTTGTTTTTTCTATTTTATCAACTTTATATAGTATGGAAATCTAAAAGATTGAAATATATTCCAATTATTAGTCTAACATTTAAATTTAATGACCTAATTTCTTTAATTAATTTATATTGATTTACATTTGGAAATTTAGACTTTTAAGCTGAACAATACATTAGTAAAATTGGTAGCGCCAAGTTTTTTTAATTAAAATTTTTTTTACTTTTTTGTTTTATATTAATTTTCAGTTTTCAATTTTTAAATAAATTTTTAATTTTTTAATATTATTATTTTTGAAAATTAAAACAACCATTTTGTATAACAATGTTTTCAATTAAAATATTTCTATTTAACTTGTACAAGTTTTCTTCCTTGTACTTCTATTTATCTTGTACAAATTTTTATTCTTAGTTGGCGCAATTTTTTTATATCACTACTTTTGTAGACAATATGACAATTGGATACAATTAGTGCATGAACTTGGCGCCCTTTTTTTACCTATTTTTAAAAAGTATCAAGAGACACGGTAGTGTCTCGCGCCAAGTTCATGCGAAGCATTAGCGCGGCACTCCGTGTATCTATACGCGAGTCGGACAGTTGAGAGTAACTCAGATTATCGAATTTCAATAACGGCTGAACGGATTAAATTCTTACTAGCCTTAATCGATAGAGCGGGTTTGAATTGTATAAAGAAAGTATCTTTATTTTTGTGCTGCGTGATCTATAAACGGAGATATCATAACGCAAAGTCGAAATATGAAAATTTTCAATTAAGAAACGTCTTTATCATCATGGTCATCAACGCACATATACACAACACATAGAAAGAGAAAACGTACATTTCCTACTCTCGACAGAAGATTGCGCTAATGACGCTTTGCGATATTTGCGATATATTAATGACATGTGTCATATGTGTCATTAGCACGGTCTTACATACAGGTCTGGAAACTCCGGTGGTGGGGGAGGTCTCACTTAGTGTGTCCGTTTTTCGGGAGTTCACGGCTTGCCTGCTAGGTTCGCTGCGATCTAGAAGTCGCTTTAGACGTATGTTAGAGAGAGAACGACTACTGCCGTCTATCTCTGTCTCTCTCGCTCATATTGCGACTTCTAGTCGAAAAACGGACACACTAAGTGAAACCTCCCCCACCACTAAAAAAGGCCTGAGTTTCCAGACCTGTATGTAAGACCGTGGTCATTAGTGACATGTATCATTAACCGCATTTTGAGTAGTGATAAATAACAAAGTGCAAGTTAAATAATAAATAATTAAATTATTAATTAAAAATTCGCAAGAGCCAGTAAGGTATGATAATTGGAACGCAAGGTAAATAAATATATCTATTTTACAAGCCAAATATAAATATATATAATATAATAATAATTATATATATATATATATATATATATATAATTATATATATAAAATATAATTATTAAAATATTATATAAAATATAATATAAAATATATATTATATAAAATATTATATAAAATATATATTATATATACTTATTCTATATATATTTTTATATAATTTGCTTATATATTTAAAAAATATACATACATACATACATACATACATACATATATATATATATATATATATGTATGTATGTATGTACGAATTTAATAAACGGTTAACGCATTTAATTATTGATTACACACTCGATTAATGAAACGCGTTAACAGAACGCGATACTCGATGCAAAGCGCGCGACGCGACGACCGACGACAAGCAGGTCAGGTTAGTACTAGCGCGTAATGCTACACGTTTATGTTTGGCAGCTAGTACTAACCTGACCTGCTTGTCGTCGGTCGTCGCGTCGCGCGCTTTGCATCGAGTATCGCGTTCTGTTAACGCGTTTCATTAATCGAGTGTGTAATCAATAATTAAATGCGTTAACCGTTTATTAAATTCGTACCGTAACCGTTGGTAAATTCCTCCTTTTATCAATCGTGAGTGATTAAGTGCGCGAGTAAATTTGTAAAAGTGTCGAGTGATGGAAGAAAAAACTTCGCTTATTTGTGTCAGACTGCGTGTTGAAGAAACGACGTCTCGTCGACGACGATTATTATCGTGCAACACACTGGGCACTGCTATTTATCAGCAGTATGAAGAATCTCATTATTAAGGTAAGAATAAGTGAGTGAGTGAGTGAGTGAGAGAGTGAGAAAGAGGGAGAGAGAGAGAGAGAGAAAGAGAGAGAGTACGGTGCATGTGTGGATACGCGTGCATAAAAAATACACCCCACACACACACACATACACACACACACTGATTGTTACACTCATCGTGTGCAGCAATCAGCTGATCGCGTCGCACGCCCCACATGATCGCCTGTATCGGACGGTGAGTTGCGCCGTCCCTGTCTACCTCTTGTACTCGTTCCGTAATTCGCGAACTATTTTATTTAATAATTTAAAAACTAAGCCTCGTAAACAATTTTGGTAAAGGGAAAATCGTCTTAGAATAGACTCGACAATTTATCTTTTTAAAGACAAACGTCTGTTCAGAATCACCCTGTATATACAGGGTGGCCCACGTAAAGTGTTACAAATTTATATCTCGGAAACGAAGCAATTTAGATAAAAATGTTTCAGACAAAAGTTGTATAGTTCCGAGAAGGACATAAGATGGTGCCTTTGACCTTCAAGAGTCACCTGAAGGTCACGTGAAGGTCACCTCTAACTTTTTAAATGGGACACCCTATTTTTTATTGCATATTCTTGTCTCAAGGGCTTTCCAAAACACTATAATAAAATATTTTTCCCTCAAGTACTTTTTGAGTTATAAAATCATCTTGAAATCATTTCTTAATTTTGTATAAACCGTAAAATATCTTGTAAAATATTCATTTTTCGATTATCTTACCTTAATACTTTTATGTACAAAATAATGAGAAAAGTCAATTGGTGTAAAGAAAACACATAATTATTGTTATGTGTTAAAGGAATTACACACCTTCCTCTTAAATCACAACTTAGTTTATTTTGATTTTTGTTAACAGTACAAATGTTGATTTATCTATATATCAGTCGGAAGGGTCCCGTTAGCGCACGGTGCGATAGCGCACCAACCCGATAGCACACGTCCCGATAGCACACAAAGTAAATCGCGCACAATCCCGATAGCGCACCAACCCGATAGCGCACCAACCCGATAGCGCACGGATTCACTTTGCGACTTTTCACGCGAAGCGAGGGGGACGGGGTGGGTGCGGGAGGGGGGCCGAAGGCCCCCCTTGCACCCCCCGTGTGTGTGTGTGTGTGTGTGTGTGTGTGTGAGAGGGTGCGTGTGTGAGGGGATAGTGCTTTCGTGCGCTCTCGGGTTGGTGTGCTATCGGGACGTGGGCTATCGGGTTGGTGCGCTATCGGGAATTGTGTCAATTTTTCGTGTGCTATCGGGTTGGTGCGCTATCGCACCGTGCGCTAACGGAACCCACTCATATCAGTCGACAACGTATCTCCTAATCTCTCTAATGTTGTAATCGATCTCTCGATCTTGGCCTAAAGCCTGTTCCACAACACCTCCCATCTTAGTTGCACCTTGCCATAACTAAACTACTTTATATAATCTTTAAGTTTGTCTGGTTTTATAACTGTCCGTCCCGCCTTTGTTACGTATGGTAAACTCCCATGCCTGTTTCCCATTAGCTATAATTATTTTTTGTTTAGCAACCGAGGTACTAACTGTATTATCATTATCTTCCGTTCTTTGCATTGACATATTCGTTTGATCTTTATCAGACACTTTTTCTCTAGGAGTTATATGACTACTATTCCTACTGTTGCGACTGCGCGCTTTGAGTGGCGCGACAAAAGGCTGAGGCCGAGGGCTCTATCGTTAGTTAGTCACGACGTTACCGCGCATAATACTCGCTCGAACGTTACATCTCTCTTGAGAGTGTGAATTTTGCCTATAATCAGACTTGTATTGTCTTTTCGTGTATTCTTCTTAATTAAAAGTGTATATTCAACATTGCTAGTACCCGTCGTCTCTGCCTTCCCAGTCCCAGTTCCACGGTAGCAACATTTCTGGCGACCGTGACAGGATTTTGGTTATATTGTTGCTGGCCGTTTTTCTTAAGAAAGAATCGACTGTGGAAGGTTATTCTTGACTCTTGAACGATGGATAAATTGATAACATCACAGAAGGTGACGCGTATTGCGTTCACGAGGGCGTACAACAACTTTCAAGCAGAGCTGAAGAAAAGATCACCGGACATAACCTCCTTACAGACAAGTTTTGCGTTGATTCGAGATAAAACAAGTGATCTTAGCGAATTGAGCCGCAAATTACAAGATGCAATGATCGAGGCTGAAGTATCAGAAGAAGAGCTTTCCAGGGAAATAGAGAATGCCGATGAATATTCGGCTAAGTATCATCAGGCGAAAATTGAATTGTCGCATCTAACAGAAAAGCCGAATATAGTGACGTCGTCGTTACCTCTGCAGCACACCCAGCCCACAGTTGCATCAGCACAGGAAAGTATACGCGCATTAAAATTGCCTAAAATCGAATTGAGGAAATTTGGAGGCGAAATTAAAGATTGGTTAACGTTTTGGAGTACATTTAAGAAAATTCATGACGATCCGACATTGTCAAAGGAAGATAAGTTTCACTATTTATTACAGTCGACAGTAAAAGATTCACGAGCATTTGAAGTAGTAAATAGCTTTCCTCCAGTAGGTGATAATTATGACAAGGCTATACAAAGTCTCGAATCTCGATTCGGTAAAAAAGAATTATTGATAGAGTTTTATGTGCGTGAGCTCTTGAAATTAGTTTTGAATAAAAATAAAAGCATCACACTTGTAATGATTTACGATAAATTAAAAACTCATCTCCGAGCGCTTGAATCTTTTGGCGTAACAACAGACATGTGTGCCGCGATGTTATTTCCGTTAGTAGAATCTTCGCTTCCGGAAGAAATTTTACGAACATGGCAACGAGCGATGGCTACCTCAAGTATTTCAGCAAATATTACTGTAAAAGATCGTCTTACACATTTAATGTCCTTTTTAGGGAAAGAGGTGGAAAATGAAGAATGCATACATATGGCTAAGACGTGTTTTGATACGAATGATGATTCAAAAGGTAAAAACAAAAGAAAGCCGAAAAGCGTCCAAGAGCAAGATCAGGACATTGTTACAGCAGCGGGTCTACTTACAAGTAACACTAGGGAAGTGCCATACGGCGATTTTCCTGAAACTTGGCATACAAGTAGTACATGGAAAACTATTGGACACGTATATTGTTATATCGGCCCGAAAGCCGTTTGAAGGGTAGAAATCACCCTTATCGATTTTGGGGGTAGGTTCGACTATTTTACGAATTATTTTTACGATTGTTGCGAAATCAGGTAACTAAGGGTTTTTGGGGTCGCTGATAACGAATCTGCAGTCCGTTTTTAAGAATTCAAAATGGCGGATCCAATATGGCGGTCGCATTTTTTCAAAAGTGTTACACCCTGTCAAAAAGTGCGAAACTTGCAAAAAAGTAAGAAATGAGCATAACTTTGAGGCAAATTTGTAGCAAAAAGGTCCTAATCGAAAACTACCCCTAACAGTAACGAAACATCGAAAACCATCCCTACAAGTAGTGATGCATCTAAAAATCAATCCCTCCTTAGCGCTACCCAGGATGAACGACGTGGACGTGATATATTTTTTTTGGGTTATGGGGTTGTGGGGGGGGTCGGGGGTGAGGGGGGATGAGACACACTCGTCTCTCGAAGATCTTGCATAATTAATGATGAACTGTTGCATTGGGAAACCCAACGACTATTCCTTGCACAGTACACATGTGCAGCTTGCGTGCGAAATCTTATAGATGCGTACAAAATCAACAAAGTGAATACGTGGGGTGTGGCCTGAATTTTGAAATTTGAATTTTAGATTTTGAATTTCGAGTTTTCAATTTTAGATTTTGAATTTCGTGTTTTGAATTTTGAAATTTGAATTTTGAATTTTTAAATCGATACTCGCCCACTCGCTTTACTCATTTCATTCGCGCTTCTCGCTCTGCTCGTTTTAATCGCTTCGCTCGCTTACTCGCTCCATTCGCTACGGTAAACTGCTCTTGTCAAAAGTTGAACTTTTGCTTTTTAATAGGTGTGGTTGTTCTTGTTTCTTACGATTTATGGATTTAAAGTACCTGTAAAGATAATGTCGATGAATCCAAGAAACATTGTTCTTTTATTACAAAGAAGTTTTAATTCTCCTGAATATGATGTGGATTCAGTTATTACAGACGAGGAAAAATCTTTTGCAGCTAATTTGGAGAATTTAATTAAAGATGCTATAGATGCACAGATATTTGTCGAAAGCATTGATACTTTAAGCTTTAATGAAGAAAGTGTATATCCTGAAGCAATTCCTGTTGATGAGGTTTCTCAAAGTGATTTCGAAGAATCAATAAAGGATTGCAAGAAAACTATAATTGATATTGATATCGAATATAAAACAAAGGCTGTACAATTTTGTCGTTCCGGGAAGACAAAAGCTTTGCCTTTAAAGTCAGTTCAGCACAGATTTAAGAAAGTTTCTGATTTGAGGTCATTATATAGGTGGGAGGCGCAAATTAAAGAAGGTGGCACGAGAAATGAAAAATTATTACAAATTTCGAAGTATGTTTTGGATCAATTCAAAATTTCCTCTGAAAGATCGCTTTCTATTCATGACATTGATATAAAAAGATGGGCTTTACGGGCTAGAGAAGAAATCAATTTGTCACCGACATTATTCACTGCTTCCGCATTTTGGGTACATAATTTTAAAGTGAATCATGGAATTGTATCGAGAAAGATAAATAAATTTGTGACTAAAAAACAAATATCGTCAAAGGAAAAATTATTACAAGCATCAAGCGAATTTGTTTCTAAAGTAAAATCAGAGATCATGTTGGTAGGTGAAGACAATGTCTATAATTCCGATCAATCGGGGTTCAATTTAGAAACGCATGCAGGTCGCACGCTTGCTTTAAAAGGATCATTGAAAGTCGAGTGTTTAGTGCAATCTTTGAATTCTTTGACGCACAGCTACACTATTCAGCCAATCGTTTCTGCCAACGGAGATTTAAAGTCCCCTTTATTAATAGTCCTGCAAGAGACTAGTGGTAAATTTGGACCAATCGTTGAGAAAACTTTGTACAAAGCAGACAATATTGTCGTATTTGCATCAAAATCAGGCAAATTAACATCCGACCTTGCCATTAATTGGTTCGCAAACGTTTTTTTACCAAACACCGGGGAAAACTCTGTTCTTTTGTTAGATTCTTGGACTGGCCAGACTGAAAAAAAGTTTGACAATATTGATAAAGACAATAAAAACGTCCAAATTTTTACGATTCCCGCTGGAACCACTGGTTTAATTCAACCGCTGGACGTTTACACTTTTAGACCTTGGAAGAATTTTTTAAGACAATTTTCTGATATTGTCATGCTGTATAACTGTGATGTAAATTTACATTTAAGGAATAACATCCTCAAAATACAGTCTTTAATACATAACTAGTTTTCCTCGCCCAGATTTAAGAATATATTTAAGAATATAATTCGAGAATATTTAAGAATATATTTAAGAATATAATTCGATACGCTTGGTGGAAGTGTGGGTATATTGCAGAAAAACCCGACAAATGCGAAGCCCCTGCAGATTTCTGTTTGAAAAACTGCAATGGTACATGTGAACTCTGCAATGATATTGCAATAATTAAATGTGCTTGGTGTATGACATCAATGTGCATGCAGCACTTCTTTGCCGTAACAAACGCTAACTCTCCACATTACTGCACTAAATTTAAAGTGTAAGTCGAAAAGCACCCCGATTCGTGAGAGGCAAGGGGACTCACGTTTAAAAAGCACCCCGATTCGTGAGAGGCAAGGGGACTCACGTTCAAAAAGCACCCCGATTCGTGAGAGGCAAGGGGATTCACGTTCAAAAAGCACCCCAATGGGATGAGAACCCTATCACGTCCACGTCGTTCATCCTGGGTAGCGCTAAGGAGGGATTGATTTTTAGATGCATCACTACTTGTAGGGATGGTTTTCGATGTTTCGTTACTGTTAGGGGTAGTTTTCGAGTAGGACCTTTTTGCTACAAATTCGCCTCAAAGTTATGCTCATTTCTTATTTTTTTGCAATTTTCGCACTTTTTGACAGGGTGTAACACTTTTGAAAAAATGCGACCGCCATTTTGAATTCTTAAAAACGGACTTCAGATTCGTTATCAGCGACCCCAAAAACTCTTAGTTACCTGATTTCGCAACAATCGTAAAAATAATTCGTAAAATAGTCGAACCTACCCCCAAAATCGATAAGGGTGATTTCTACCCTTCAAACGGCTTTCGGGCCGATATAACAATATACATGTCCAATAGTTTTCCATGTACTACTTGTATGCCAAGTTTCAGGAAAATCGCCGTATGGCACTTCCCTAGTGTTACTTGTTAGTATGAAGGATGCGAACGTGTCAAAATGTTTATTTTGTGGAGAAAATCACGACAGTTCGCACTGCGAAAAAGCCAGAAACATGTCTATGGATCAACGAGTCACGCTTGTAAAAGACAGAAACAGCTGTTTCAAGTGTCTTAAAACAGGACATAGTTACAAAAAATGTCGCAGCAAAGAAAAATGTCCTTGGTGTAGAAAAGGCCACTGTTTATTGTTGTGCAGAAATTTCGCGAATAATAGAGAACCAAGCAAAAGCACGGAGAAGGAACCAAACAAGCAAGCTTTTAACGAAGAACATAGCTGCCTTGCTAACTTGGCTAGCTTGGATGTTAAAGTATTTTTGCCCTTGTTAAGAGTTAAATTACGTGGTCCGAAAGGAACTACAAATGTACACGCTGTTATTGACACGGCATCTCATAAGTCATTCGTTTTAGGCCGAACAGCAGAAGAATTAGGCTACGATACTATAGGCGAACAGACGATGGTGCATTTGCTATTCGGTGGAGTCAAAACCAAACCACAGAGTCATAAGGCCTGTCGGGTTTTTGTGGACCATATCGATGGATCATACAAATGCAACTTTATAGCCTTTCAACAAGATGTCATTTGTCACAACGTTCCTGAAACGAACTACGGACCATGGGCAGATATACTCAAAAAGCATAAAGTGCAGCTCTGTGATATCGGAAAAGAAGAGAGACATATTACTTTATTGATAGGAGCAGATACTGCAGGTAAACTCTTTACCGGAAAAATTCTTCAATTAGACGACGGCATGACTGCCATAGAAACCAAACTTGGTTGGACTTTAATAGGCAAAGATCTAGTTAAGGATAATAGAGAAGACACGACTCTCATGATTGTATCCATGATAACGCAAGAAGCTAGTGTATCGGATCTATGGAGACTAGATACTTTAGGGATTATAGATCCTATAGAAAGTGTGACCAAAGAGGCACGTCAAGCGAAAGTAAAAGCGTCATTTCGAGAGACGACTAAGATTAATGACGAAGGACGCTACGAGGTTCTTTTACCTTGGAAAGAAAATCATCCTTCACTTCAAGATAACAGAGATGCAGCTGAGAAGAGACTGAGACTATTGACGAAAAAGCTACATCAGGAAGATTTATTCGAAGATTATAACGCAGTTTTTAACAATTGGGTTTTCCGAAGGAATTATTGAGAAAGTACCTGCCAATGAAATTGCTAATAAGGGTTATTACCTTCCCCATTGACATGTTGTTAAAAAAGGAAGCACAACGAAGATTCGTCCTGTTTTTGACGCCTCAGCCAAAACGAAGGATTCGCTATCATTAAATCAATGCCTGGAAACGGGATCTAATCTTATGGAACTTGTTCCAGCTTTGTTACATCGATTTAGAGAGAAAAGAATAGGAGTGTCGGCGGATATCACAAAGGCCTTTCTTCAATTAAGCATTACGCCATCAGATAGAGACGTATTAATATTTCTGTGGTGGGATGCCCAAGGAAAAGTCGAAACTTATAGACATCGGCGAGTGGTTTTTGGTGTATCGAGCAGTCCATTTGTACTAGGAGCGACTATTGAATTGCACATTGAACGAAATTTGAACGTCACTGATTCGATAAACAGAAAATTGATTTGTAAAAAATTAGCGAAATCGTTCCATGTAGATGACTGTGTTACCAGCATTGATTCTTATGATGAATTTCAGGTCTTTCAAGATGAGGCAATTGCTCTACTGGACGAGGCTAAATTCAAATTAAGCAAATGGAAATACACAGGCATGGAAAATCAAGACAGTCAAACCTCTGTGTTAGGCATTCTATGGAATACTGAAACGGACACGTTAGCCTTATCCGGACTCTTTTTAGGCCCCGCTCCGGAGAAAATAACAAAAAGAATTATACTTTCTTCAGTGCAGAGGGTATTCGATCCCCTAGGTATTATTTGCCCCGTGCTATTAAAGCCCAAAATAATGTTGCGTCGACTTTGGAATCAGAATTTGGATTGGGATGCTGAAGTCGATCCAGATAGCAGAAAGGAGTTTCGTGAATGGATGAATGGAGTTAAATCTTCTTCAAGTCATGAAGATTCCGCGATGGATTTTCGGTGAGCAACGAGATGAAGATTCTCTATCGTTTCATATTTTTGTAGATGCAAGTAAAGATGCTTATGCCGCGGCTCTATTTGTACGAGTAAAATCGAATTCTGAAGTCAAGGTACATCTGGTTGAAGCAAAATCAAGAGTAACACCACAAAAGAAAAAGACGATTCCCCGTCTGGAGTTACTCGCAGCCTCAATTGCAGCAAGACTAATGCATTCTTTCGACAAAGCGATGGATTATAAACATATCAAAAGATATTTCTGGAGTGATTCAACTACCGTTTTGTCCTGGATACGTAGAAAAAATCAATGGGCGCTATTTGTATGGAATCGAGTCCAAGAGATAAGGAAGCTCACAGATCCAGATTCCTGGAGATATGTTCCGGGAGCATTAAACCCAGCAGACTTAGCTTCTCGAGATTGTGATGCAAAAAAACTCTTTGACTCAAAGTGGTGGGAGGGTCCATCATGGTTAAAGCTACCTCCCGAAGAATGGCCTGCAGAAGAGGAGCAAGTCGATGAAAAACTAGTTGACGCGGAACTACGCAGGATTCCAAAACTGAAAAAAGAAATATCATCCAATGCTAAAGAACATATGGTTATTAGTAACCTCCTTACAAATCCTGAAATGGAAAATGTTCCGTGGTATTTACAGAGATTCTCATCATACCCAAAAACTTTACGC
The DNA here is from genome assembly GCA_023638675.1 of Camponotus pennsylvanicus. Taxonomy (NCBI): domain Eukaryota; kingdom Metazoa; phylum Arthropoda; class Insecta; order Hymenoptera; family Formicidae; genus Camponotus; species Camponotus pennsylvanicus. Next base: position 259,556 of record JALHBL010000491.1, on the reverse strand, counting down.
CTAATCGCATGGATTCTAAGATTCCTTAACAATTGTAGAGGAACCTACGTAATCAAAGATAAAGAAATAACTGTTAAAGAGATAATTTCAGCTGAACTGCTATTATGCCAATTGTCGCAGGAAGAATCATTCAAAACATTAAAAGACCCACGATTACAAGGATTAAACATCTTTGAAGATAAAGGAATTCTACGTACACGAACGATCATCTCTAATCGTCAAGACAGTTTTGATTTTAGATTTCCAATCGTTCTCGATCGTAAACACTTATTGACACAGAAATTATTTACTACGTGCATGCAAAACTCAATCACGCAGGTATAAGTATCACGATGAACAATCTGCGTGAGAAGTTTTGGATTCTTCAGTGTCGTAAAGCAGTAACTTCTGTGATCCATAAATGTACTATATGCCGCAGATATAACGCGAAAGCAATGACAAGCGCACCTGCAAATTTACCAGAGAATAGAGTCAGAGATGCGGCCACATTTAACCGGCATCGACTATGCAGGTCCGCTCTTTCTACGCGAAGAACTTAAAGCTTATATTTGCCTCTTTACATGCGCTGTTTATCGTGCAGTCCATTTAGAACTCGTTACCACATTGTCAACAGAAGGATTTCTAGAAGCTCTCAGAAGATTCATAGCACGGCGAGGAAAACCTTCAGTTATTTATAGCGACAATGGCAAGAATTTTGTAGGAGCATCGAATCTGTTACGAGCAGTTAACTGGAAGAAAATCTCTCAGTACTGTACGACTAATGAAATACAATGGTATTTTAATCCACCTTCTGCCGCGTGGTGGGGAGGATGGTGGGAACGTCTCATACGCCTTTTAAAAGACCTTTTGAAGAGAACACTAGGAAGAACTTCACTTAACTATGAAGAGCTGAATACGGTCTTATGTGACTGTGAAGCTATAATAAATTCAAGACCACTTACTCACCTGACAGAAGAAGCAGGAGAAACAATCGCGATTACACCTGCAATGTTTCTACGAGATATTCAAGAAAAAGAAGTACCAGACTTGGATCAGATCAGTAAATCTAACTTATCAAAAAGTTTGCGTTATCGTCAAAGATTGAGAGAAGAATTAAGGAAGCGGTTCCGCATTCAATACTTAGGACAATTGTCGCAGCCGAATAAACGTAAACACACTGCAATCCCGCTTTCAGTAGGCGACATTGTTCTCGTCGCAAATGATTTGCAGAAACGGCTCGACTGGCCTATGGCGAAAATTAAAGAACTTTTTCCGGGAAAAGACGGCCAGGTAAGAGTCGTGAGACTACAGACTGCCAGTGGAGAGTTAATTCGACCAATACAAAGGTTGATTCCGTTAGAAGTAAAGCGTACTGATGCTGACTCCAAAGAATTGTTCGATTCCATTAAATCATCCGTTGAATCTCAGAAGTCGCCGCAGCTTGCTCCAGTACCACAAACAAAACGGACTGATGTCGATCCGAAATCCGTTCCTAAGAATGAGGAGCCAAAAACAAGAAGTGGCCGCATCATCAAGAAGCCAGAGCAGTTGGGATTTTAACAATGCATTTTTTTTTTGAATGGATTAAGTTGCTCCTTGTTCCAAAAGATGCAACTTAAGGTGGGAGGATGTTGCGACTGCGCGCTTTGAGTGGCGCGACAAAAGGCCGAGGGCGCCTCTATCGTTAGTTAGTCACGACGTTACCGCGCATAATACTCGCTCGAACGTTACATCTCTCTTGAGAGTGTGAATTTTGCCTATAATCAGACTTGTATTGTCTTTTCGTGTATTCTTCTTAATTAAAAGTGTATATTCAACATTGCTAGTACCCGTCGTCTCTGCCTTCCCAATCCCAGTTCCACGGTAGCAACACCTACTATAGACTCCACCCTTTTCTCCTTGAACCACAAACGATCTCGGAGTGGATCCAATTGTTTGAATTGTTCCTGGAGTCCATGTTGCCTTTGGAATCTTTTGAAACAACACTGATTCTCCAACTTTGAATTTTGTTTCTTTTCTAGCTGTTTTGTCATAGTATTGTTTTGATACAATTTTATTTTGTTCTAATATTGTTTTATCCTTCTTATATGTTATTTTGGGAATTAATGCTTTGAATGAACACGGGATATTAGTTCTTAAATTTCTACCCAAAATAGGCTGTAAAATAGAAGCAGGAGAGTGGACATTGCTACGAGGAGTATTTCTTAAATTTAAAAGAGCTAAATGGATCTTCTCCAGCATCGAATGCTTTCTTAAACAATTTTTTAATTGATTTAACCGCGCTTTCTGCTAACCCATTTGATTTTGGGTAATGAGGACTCGACATAATATGAGTAAAACTCCAGCTTTTTGTAAATTTCCTAAACATTTCTGAATCAAAGTATAACGCTCCATCCATATACAATATTAAGGGTATCCCATGTCTAGCAAAAATTGTCTTTAATTTCTCAATGACTGTTGAACTTTTCACATCGCTAAGCGATACTACTTCAATAAAATTTGACAATGAATCTACTACCACTATATATAATAGTATTTTTGATTTAACTCAAATATATCACAGCCTACTTCTGCCCATGGCAACTCCGGAACTTTTTTGTACTTCATTATCTGTTTAATTTGATTATTTTGAAATTTCTGACAACTTTTGCACGACTTAACATATTTTTTAATGTCCTGATTTATTCCCCTCCAATACATGGTCATTTCTGCTCTTTTTATCATTCTATTTATACCAGGATGACCCGTATGTAACTTATTCAGCATATAATTCTTTAACGCTGCTAGCATTAAAATTCGATCTCCTCTAAAAACTATTTCTTCAATAACTACTAATTCATCTTTAAATTTGAAAAACGGTTTGATCTTCTCCTCAACATCTTTATAATTTGTTGGTTATCCTGTCGAGATGTATTGCTTTAGCTTCGTTATTAAAGGATCTTCTCTCGTATATTTTGAAATTAGTTTCCAATTATCCATTGTTACTGGTAAATTTTTAATGAGCATTGCTATTTGCTTTTCTATGTCCTCATCAAATTCAGTTTGACTGTCACAACTAGTTATAGAAAAATCTCTAGATAAAGTATCCGCAATATACATATATTTTCCCGGAACATGTTTAATGGTCAGACGGAACGGTTGAAGTTTTAACATCATTCTTTGTAGCCGCGTTGGGACTTTGTATAAAGGCTTATTGAAAATACCAATTAAGGGTTTATGATTTGTTTCTACTTCTACTGAATCTCTTCCCTATATATATTGTCTGAACCTCTCAACCGCAAAACATATTGCTAGTAACTCTTTTTCCACCTGCGAATATCTCGTTTGAACTTATGTCAATGCTCGTGAGGCATATGCAATGGGCTGACCTTCTTGAATCAATGTGGCGCCCAGTCCTGTCCCAGCTAGCCAAGAGTGATAAAATCACGTTTCGCTAAAGCTTTGCGGCAAAGTTTGCTTTAATTTTAACAACAATTTTCTGGCAAACATTTGCCTTGCTTCGTCTTGTCTAAATATTTCGAGCAAATTTACGGCAAAACTTTTCGTTACATGATGCTGCAATTAACAGAAAAAAGCTTGTTCGTAAATTTTACTTATAGAAGAGAGCAAATGATGTTATCATGGTGAAATACAAACTTTACGTCAATAATAGCAAATCTTGTTATACACGATATAAAACAAATTTGTGACAAAAACAGAGCAAATCTTGCCATGCACGGTATAACAGACAATTTACGAAAAAAATAGAGCAAAGTTTTTTCTCTAGTACAATAAGACGCAATATTCATACAAATAACAGAGCAAACTTTGCCGTGCATGGCGTGATAACAAATTTGTGGCAAAAATAGAGCAAGGTTTGCTCTGGCACGATGAGACGCAAAATTTACGCAAATAACAGAGCAAACCTTGCCGTGCATGATGTAGTCATATGTGTGACGTACGTTTGCGCGCGTTTAATGCGCGCTACTACGCATGCGCGAATTTTTGTCCTATAACCTCCAGCACTCTTTCCGCGTTCTTCTGAATTCAACCGTGAGTGCTACCACGTGCTTCAAGGTTATCGCAGAGGTCATAATTATAGAAGATTCTGAGACTTTCGAGACGAGCTTTCAAGTTTTGAGTGTCGCAAGGTTATGGCAAAGGATATAATTAGAAGATTTTTCAGGCGAGTATGAAATCAGTTAAATATTCTGTTTTGCGTAAATCTTTTCACCGGTTGTCTGCGAGACAACGAAGGCGAATTACTTTGGAAATTAAAAATACTTTACATTTAAATGTTTCACAAGATCCTGTTACGCCCGAGCAGCCGGATAATGCTGCTTCCTTTCACGTTGCTGATTCTTTTCGGACAGACAATGAAGTTTCTTTTACGGATAATGTTGCTAATAATATCTATAATATTACAGATACCAATAATATCGATAATGGTATATTGTCTAATAGTAATAGTAATGACAGTGAAGATTCCACTTCCTCATCTCTCAGTATTTCTTCCATTGAAGAAACATTTCAAGATCGTTTAGCCGCGTGTTTTGTCAATATTAATTTTACACATGTTCAGAGTAATAATATTTTATCTGTTTTTCGAACACACACATGCTTCTCTTCGTTACCAAAAGATGTTAGAACTCTTTTAAAAACTCCACGAACACCTGTTTTTTTTTTATAGCCGATGCACCAGCTCGTGCTTTTGTTCTTAATCACAGAGGTCATACGTCTGGAAATCCTTGTTCGAAGTGCAAAGTTTCTGGTTTGCGATGTGAAGGCAGATATACATTTGGTGGTATTAATCATCTTCTTCGAACAAATGAAGAATATCTAAGGTATATAGATGAAGATCAACACAAAGATGGCAAAAGTCCATTGTCAATGTTACCTATAGGTGTGGTTTCTCAAGTTCCCTTTGAATATATGCATCTAGTATGTTTGGGCGTTATGAAGAAACTTTTATCCGCATGGATATGTGGTAAATATACACGTTTCTCAAAATTACCAGCAAAATCCATTGCTGTAATATCTCAAAGATTAGATAATCTTAAAATATATTGTCCATCAGATTTTGCAAGACGTCCTAGAACAATTAATCAATTTTCTAAATACAAGGCAACAGAATTTCGTCAATTTTTATTGTATACAGGTCCAGTAGTAACATACGGTCTTCTGAATCAACAAGTATATACTCATTTTTTGTTTGTGCATACTGCCATAAGAATATTGATTTTTACTTCACCATCACAAGCATATTTAAACTTTGCTGAGATTGCTCTACAAAAATTTGTTGCGCGATGTGAGAATCTGTATGGTTCAGCATTCATTTCATATAATGTGCATGGTCTTCTTCATCTCACAAATGACGTGAGGCAATTAGGTCCCCTTGATTCATTTTCTGCTTTTCCTTATGAAAATAATATGCCACTTTTCAGAAAATATTGTAGAAAGCCTAATTTTCCTCTTCAACAATTTTCCAATAGAATGTCAGAGATGGAAGCTTGTGAAACAAATTTACATCGTAATCAAACTTATTTTTCCAAACTCACTGATTCTTCTACGCAAGTATTTTCAGCGCATAATAAAGGTCCTCTTTCGCCTAATATTAATCCAAACAACTGTCAATATCGGAAATTGATATTCAACAGAATTTTGCTGAGTTTGGATACACGAGATAATTGCTGTATTTTACATGACGGATCGATTTGCCTCATTGTTAATATCTTCATGGACAAAACCACATATTATCTGGTTGTAAAAAAATTTCAAAAGATAGATTCATTTTATGATATTGGCATTTTATCTTCAGCACTTCAAATATTTAAATGTTCCGCAATAAGTAGTGAAATTTTTTGTATTCAAGTAAATGAGGTACGCTTTAAATGTTATAAAATGCCTTATTGGAGTGGTTCATCAATAAATAACAATAGTAGTGATGAAAATGAGTCAGAAGTTAGCAGCGAGTATATAGTTAGTGCAATTATACATACAGATAATCTGTAAAAAATTAAAAACACATTAACAGCTGTTCCGTTAGATATAATTTACAGGAAGAAAAATAAAATCTCCAGGATGACTGGAATACAGGTTAGTATAATTGTGTCATATAATTTTCACTCAGTTTAATTATAATGGATATAATAATTACTGAATTCTTCAAATATTTTATATGCTCTCTACATTTCTGCGCTTGAGGAGAATCAAAACAGGAATCATACTTAAAACATATACAAATGTAATTATGTAAGTTATATGATTATTCATTTGCTTTTTCTGTCGTTTAATTTGCTATTTTCTGATTTTCTTGCATAAAATAATATCTAATTTTTTAATTTTTTCTACGAACTGTTTTGCGTGTATTGATTTTCTTGAATGTTCTATATATTCTCCAACTACTGGTGATTTCTGGTTTCCCTCTTTAAGAATAATATTTGAATATATATATGTATACTTTTTTATTTTACTTTATTGGGTGCTTTCCATTCAATGACACAAATTTAAGGTCTGTTCTTTTTAGCTGCACCAGTTTAAAGTTTATTTTTTTACTCCACATTGGAAAGGAAAAGATAAACTCTGAACTCTGCAGCTAAAAAAAACAGACCTTAGATTTGTATCGACTTGTGTCACTAAATGGAAAGTACCTATTATTAATCCCATATATATATATATATTTACAGAAAGGATATGGAGAATCGTCCCAAACGGAATATCATCAAACTGCGACGATTTCAAACGACATCTTCGGACGAGGTGGAAGATTCAGGAAGAAAGATGACGGAGCTACAGGGCACTCAATTAGAAAAGGATGTCGCTGAGTTACGGGGAGTATTAAAGAGTCATTCGCCTGATAGTAATATGCATGCTAATTATTCACTCACTAACTCACAATCATTTACAGTCACTCCCACAACACAAGTACCTTTTATGCATGAAAGCATACAGTCATCCTACGCACAACCATCAACAGTCACTCACACAACACAAACACCTTTTATGCATGAAAACACACAGTCATCATCCTACGCACAACCATCAACAGTCACTCACACAACACAAACACCTTTTATGCATGAAAACACACAGTCATCATCCTACGCACAACCATCAACAGTCACTCACACAACACAAGCATCTTTTATGTATGAAAGGTCACAGTCATCATCCTACGCACGACAAAATTTTCATGATACAACGCGAACATTCACACACAAACCACATGCTGCCGCTACTCATACACAACACATTGGTAGCCGATTAAATACACTACATAACACTCAGTTACAGGCTTTAAACATCTGGCCAACTTCATCGTCAAGTCATCTGCCAAGCTCTTCGTCATCAATACAAGCTTCAGAAGAATTTTACAATTTTCATGTGAGACCGGAAATTCAGTGAGTGTACATTGAACAGAAATTTTTATAATTGGAATATATGTACGCTATAATCATCTACAGAAATATAATAATATATTTACAGAGCCATATATGGAAGAATGGATCAATTAGCTTTGGAAATTCAGTAAGTTTTAAATGCATTACGTACATAAACAATGTCAGTCATTTTATATTTTAACATATAATATTATTTATATGATGCGCTTTTTACAGACAAATACACCAAAAATTGGACAGAGTATTAACGCAGATGAGTAATAACCGAAGGCATGTGCCGGAGAAACCAGCATTTTTGCCAATATCATCAGTTGAAGATGTTGAAATATTTGAAACTGCTAATGATGAAGAATATATGAAATTGGTATGTAAAATAAAGTTTTATCATTTATATATATGTTATGGAGTGTTTGTTTTGGCAATTTGTAAAATTCTTCTGGGACCCTCTCCAACTTTTTAGTCGATAAAAAAAGAAAAATTTTTATTCTTAGTAAAACATAATACGATGAGTCTAAGGGTTCCCACATAGACTTAAAAAATTTCCATTTAAAATACATTTAGTTTTTTCATTAAGTTTTCTGTTGTATTTAAACGAGATCAATATTTTGTATTCTTGTAATTAAAACCTAACTATAAAATTGTATAAAACGTAACTGTATAAGACATAATAAGCAATTCTAATTTGTTATAGTCTTTTAATTTAAATGTAATACATAAAATGTAAAAGTTTTTAGTTTTTTAATATTTTATTTATTTAAAGTTCTCAATAGTTTTTATGTAATTAAGTTTTAGATAATTACAAGAATAAAAAATATTGATCTCGTTTACATACAACAGAAAACTCAATGTATTTTTAATAGGAACTTTTAAAACCGATGTGAGAACCCTTAGACTACATGTAAATAAAAATATAAATGCAAAATATTCTTTATAGGTGAATTATTTGATTTTTATTGGTGGTCTTAATGCCAAAGAGAGTGTTAATTTGTGCTTCAAAGAGATATTTCAAGATTCTTTGATGAACTTATATAATTGGTTCGGGCGTGAGGATAATCAACGACCACTATACAATACTCGTTTGGTGAACGCTATTTACGGTATGATATACTGTTACACATAATGCTACAGTTGTGTTATCAATGGTACTATTTTATATTTGTTTCCTTTTACAGATGCCATCCGCGAAAATAAAAATTTTGAAAGACTAATGCGGGCTGCATTCCAAACATATATGCGGGATGCTCTGTGAACGGCCAAACAACGACACAGGAATAGGATCCGCAACAATTTGCATCGTCCGGAAGGAAGAAATAGAAATGAACGAACACTATGGAGCGATGAACACGACGAGATGCAACCAGAAGAAAATTAGGTCAGTTGTATGAAACTAAATATACATTTTGGGCTGCTTTCGCAACATAATTAAAATGATCCTACGCTGTGATTGGTCAAATCTGAAATTTTATTAGAACCATCATAATGAAATTTCAGATTTAACCAATAATAGCGCAGGATCATTTTTATCTGGATCATTTTGATTCTGTGGCGAAAGCAGCCCTTGTACATGACCAAAATTTACTTTTTTATATTCCTAATCTAATTAACAATGTTATAACATACATGGTCAGAACTTAGTGAGTAACTCTCCATCTGTTTCAAAATTTTTAACTTTTTTAAATGATGCTCAGCCTTAATTTCACCACTCCTTTTTTTTACTCTAATATTTTATCACTCACTTACTCACTCACTTTCTCTCTCTCTCTCTCTCTCTCTTCTCTCCTCTCTCGCTCCCTCTCTCTCTTTCGACTATTTATTTTACATAAATAGTTGCGTATGAGAGAAATAGAGAGAGAGAGAGAGAGAGAGAGATGAGTGAGTGAGTGAGTGAATGATAGAATATTAGATTAGAAAAAGAAAAGTCATGAAATTAAGGCTGAGCGTCATTAAAAATAGTTAAAATTTAGAAACAAAGTTACTCACTATAAGTTCTGACCATGTATATGTTATAACATATTGTTAATTCTTCATAATTAATCTTTTTCATTCCTCAATATTAAAAGCTGGTCGACTGTTGTAGATTTACAGGAAAGATGCATGAAGAAAGAAGATCAAAATCTCAATTCTTGAGCATATACAAACAACTTTCATACGAACAATGATTCGTATTTGAATGAATATTGTTTTCGTATACGAAAATTGTTCGTGTATGCTCGAGAATTGGAACCAAGAAGAAAATGGAAGCGGGAGAAGATGGAGTGACCCTGAAGACGAGGACAAAAAGAACAAAAAGAGGGCAAAAAATGAAGAAACAATAGGCACTTTTTAGCGCCAACTGGCACTTTTCATTGGCTAAACAGCATTGAAAAGTGCCACATTTTTAATTACTCACAACAATGGAATTAATCTCGATTTGCATTAAATCGGCACTTTTCAGTGTCAGATGGAATTCACCTCGATTCACATTAAATCGGCACTTTTCAATGCCACTGTAGGCCTATTCTATAAGGCCTATTTTTTTAACGAAAATACATGTATTTTGACATGCGCAATAACACGTAATGATAGCGACATTGTCGTTAAATGTTACAGAATAGGTAATATAGATATAATATAGATATCTAATATAGATATTACAAATACTTTCATCTCCATAGACCAATAAGGACACAAAGATTCTTTTATCCTGATTAGTCAATCAAATTACTTTTGAATACTTTTTAGTGCCGGTATAAATTCAAATTCGTGTTTGTTTCTTAGAAAAAGAAACGAGACAGATTCCGCCAATTATCTAGCATCAAATATCAGATGCTCTCACATTGGAGAAGTTTGAGTGCCTGCTTGGAGAATCATCTACAAATTACCCCAAGGATAAAGCATTAGAAGATATAGAAATCAACCACATTCAACTGCTACCAACAGAAGTTCACAGAAAAACAGAGCTACTAAAGAAGCAGCTTAGGAGAAGGAGCATAGCCTACAATTTGGAATAACAAGCAATATAGGTAATTTTATAAACTTGCATCTCACCAATATCTGGAACTTATAGAGTTCTGAATCAATTGCAATTTGAAATAAAAATGAAACTTTCTAACATATTACATTTAAAACGTAATAAAATCTAAAATTTTATTGTTTTTATTTTTTAAAACAAAGTCACATATTTATTTTCTCTCTATAAAAAATGTTTATAAAAATAGAACAAAACTCTACACACGTATTAAATATATTCGTATTATATATTTCAGATGTTGCTGTTATTATTACTTGAGAACTCCCAAGACGAAATTGATGCTGTTCAACTTGGCTCAGCGTCCAATGACATCGTCAAGATAAAACCCAATTAAACGTTTCCGCTATTCAATAATTAGATATATCACCGATCAAGCCTGAAAAACTCAATTAATCAGATGTTGCAAATGAACTGACAGAACTCAACCTTTTTTTTCGCTATTAGACAATTATGCTTTACTTCACGCGTATATAGGTAGCGTAAAAATTGATGCTATTTATTGCAGAATTATAATGACTTTAATATTATCAATATATATCATCAATATATATAATTAAAATATAATTAATTTAAAATCTTCATCCTGCAGTTATTTGTTATGTTTAAATTTTTAATCTCTTTTCAAATATAATAATTATAGACAAATATATAAATATCTATAGACAGTATATTTATATTTATATAGATAATATATTTATATTTGTCTATAATTATTATATTTGAAAAGAGATTAAAAATCTAAACATGTAACGAATAATTCTAAGACTCAAGATTTTAAATTAACTATGTTGATTATATTAAGTCATTATATAATTCTGCAATAGATGGTGTCAATCTTTCCGCCGTCTAAATACGCGTGAAGCAAAGCACAATTGTCTAAGGCCGATATTACATTCATACTACAAAGTGCTGGTTGTAACGATTAAATATTAGATAGAGACTCTAGAAATTCTCTATGTGTTAACCAATTGCTACATTCGACAAACTCGTCGTACGATATATGTAATATCATTCTAATAGCGAAAGAAAAGGTAGCTTCGGTCAGTTCTTCTCGTAACGTTGATTGATCGAGTGTTTCAGAGGATTGATCAGTGATATATATATATATATATATATATATATATATATATATATATACTAATTAAATAGCGGTCTATATACATATAAAACGCTTATGTGTATATGGTTATAAATTATATATCCGATTTTTTTTAAATAAAAATATGAAGATAAATATGGATATAAATATAAATTTTTGATAATAGAAACTTTAAAGAAATTGCTTAAGTATTATCCCTCTATTTAGAGAGATTAATAGTATTAATTCAATTTGATATAATCAAGTATATAAGCAAATTTGTAGTAAAAACAGCAAAGGATGTCGTAACAGTGCGGATTGTAATTAATAATTAATTAATGAGCTCATTAAAAGGATTTTAATTAAAAGCATTAATTAAATTTTATATAAATAAATAAATATAGAAATAATTAAAATTCTATATATTTTTTATTAATATTAATAATAAAATATAAAGAAAATGTAATTATTTTTATCTATTTATATATAAAATTTAATTAATAATACTATTAATTAAAATCCTTTTAATAAGCTCATTTCATTTATTATTAATTACAATCCGCACTGTTACGACAACCTTTGCTCTGTTCTTGCTATAATTTGCTATTATACTATGCACGTCAAGGTTTGCTTTGTTATTTGCGTGAATTTTGCGTCTCATCGTGTCAGAGCAAACCTTGCCCTGTTTTTGCTACAAATTTGCTATCACATCGTGCACGGCAAGGTTTGCTTTGTTATTTGCGTGAATTTTGCGTCTTATCGTGTCAGAGCAAACATTGCCCTGTTCTTGCCACAAATTTGCTATTACATCGTGCACGGCAAGGCTTGCTCTGTTATTTGCGTGAATTTTGCGTCATGCTGTTGTCACAAACCTTGCCAACAAAAGCTAAGCTTAATGCGGACACACCTTGTCGCAATTTTGCTGCAAAGGTCTGCTCGAGTTTGCTGCAAACTTTGTGCAAAGTTTGTATCATTTTGCTAGCTGGGGTTGAGTATCCACACTTAATTTTAAACTTTTATTAGAATTATAATATCCTAATACTGGGGCTTCCGTAATTAATTTTTTTAGTTGCTTAATTGCTTTATCCTGATTATTGGTCCATACAAATTCTGTATCATTTTTTAATAAATCTCTTAACGGGGCACAAATTTCTGAGTAATTCGGAATAAATTTTGAAACATAGTTAAACATTCCAAGCACTCTTTGGAGTGATTTTTTATTTACCGGATCTTTTATTCCTTTGATTTTTTCCTGATCTACCTCCTGATTTCCTTAATTTTTTCTTGATCTACCGACATTCCTTCATAACTAAAAATGTGACCCAAGAAACTAATTTTTTCTGCCCCAAAAATGCACTTTTTAGAATTAAATTTTATGCCTTGTTCCTTGGCTGCTTTTAATACTTTAATTAAAACACTATGCAGTTCCTTTTTTGTATTAGCCCATAAGAGAATATCATCTTGGAAAGAGACCACCTTTTCAATGTTTTCAAAAGTTTGCGAAATGACTCTATGAAACATCTCCGGAGCACAATTTAATCCAAATGGTAACCTCTTAAAAATATATCTTCCCCATTCTGTTTGGAACGTACATAATTTTGAGCTCCTTTTATCAAGTGGTAACATCCAAAACTCCGATTGTGCATCTAATTTGCAAAAATATTTAACTCCCGCCAACTTAGCTGCAATTTCATCAATAGTAGGAAGCAGAAAATGCTCTCGCTTAATAGCCTTGTTTAGTGGTTAAGGATTTAAACAAATTCTCAAAGAGCCATCCTTTTTATTTACAATAACCATTTGACTAACCCAGTCTGTAGGTTCAGTAATCGGCTCAATGATACCCATTTTTTGCATTTTATCCAATTCAGCCTTTACACTCGGTCGTAACGCATATGGAATTCTTCGTGCTGGCAATACCACTGGTATCACTTTGGGATCAACTTTAATTGTTACATTTTTTGGAATATGTCCCACCTGACCATCGAACAGCTCCTTGTATTCCGCAGGAATCCAGTCATCTCCACTCTTTGACATCGTATCCATTCTGACAATGACTAACTTTTCGCTAGTTTTTAGTCCTAGAATATTAACACAATCAATATCTACTATATAGAATTCAATGAGACATTCAATAGCCTTATATCTACACTGTAATTTACATTTCCCAACAACTGGTACTCTATTTTTAGTAAATGATGTAACTACTGATTTTGTCTTTACTAGATCTTTAGGATTAATACCAAGCTCTATACATTGTTTGAGACTCAATACATTAACCTGCGCACCTGAATTGCATTTAAATTCTACTTTCCGTCCTCTAACTAAAAAACTTACAATATACCACTCCTTCGAATTTTGTTTTGTATCGCAAATTGATGAGACTTGAAACTCTTCCACCATGTACTCTTCATCTTCATCATCCTCCGATTTATCTTCTTTTAGGGTATCCAATGGTCTCTTTTTCTCAGTCTTACAAACCTGAGCAAAGTGATTGCGTTTGTTACATTTTGAGCATTCTTTCCCAAATGCTGGACACCTTCCATACCAATGTTTGTAGCCACAGAATTTGCAATCAATCTTCTTTTGCGGACTCATGTTACCATATGATTTTCTCACATTAGATCGGGTCTCTGTTGCATCCTTCCCTTTGCTCTTTTTTAATAACTCAATACTTGTTTCTTGTTTGACTGTAGAACTTGCCTCCTCTTTATCGTCCAAAGTTTTAATGTTTTGGACTTGATTAGCTATTGTCACATGTGTCCGGCAAATTTTGAGAGCTTTGTTAATATCTATATCCGCTGTGTTGAGTAATTTTTCTTGGATATTTTTGTCTCGTATCCCACTGATGAACACATCTTTAACCAGGCTGTTTCTTAACTCTCCTAACTTGCAGGTTAAGCTCAAGTTTTTCAGAGTAGCCATATAATGCTCATATGTTTCACCGTCTTCTTGTCGTCGGTTGAAAAATACATACCGTTGATATGTCACATTTGTTGACGGCACGTAATATTCCTCAAATTTCTTCAATACTATATTCAACTTTTTTTTGTCTGCATCATTTAATTGAAAAGACTCAAATACCTCTGCTGCCTCATCTCCCGCCAAATGTAATAATATGGCAACTTTTCTACTTTCCGTCGCTGCCTCATGATAAGCATCAATAAATGTGTTGAACTGTCTCTTGAATTTTTTCCAGTTAATTGCATATCACCAATCTTACCAACCATACACAGTGGTGTCAGAGATCCCATTGTAATTGTTTCCATCGCACTTACTTTTAGGTTAGGTCTCTTTGTCTACTATTTTCACTATTTTCCATATGTTTAAACGGCTGTCATGTTATGTGTTAAAGGAATTACATACCTTCCTCTTAAATCACAACTTAGTTTATTTTGATTTTTGTTAACAGTACAAATGTTGATTATCTATATATCATTCGACAACGTATCTCCTAATTTCTCTAATGTCGTAATCGATCTCTCGATCTTGGCTTAAAGCCTGACCCACAACAGTTATTTTTAAGAAAAAATATGTAATTGTATTTGTATATATTAATTGCAAATTACATATTTTTTCTTCGAAACAACTGTGTTTTCTTTACACCAATTGATTCCTCTCATTATTTTGTAGATAAAAGTATTAAGGTGAGGTAATCGAAAAATGAATATTTTACTAGATATTTTATGGTATATGTAAAATTAAGAAATTATTTCAAGCTTCATAACTCGAAAAGTACTTAATGAAAAAATGTTTAATTATAGTGTTTTGGAAAGCTCTCGAGGCAAGCTACAAGAATATGCAAAAGTATATAGGGTGTCCAATTTAAAAAGTTGGAGGTGACCTTCATGTGACCTTCAAACGAATGTTCAAGGTAAAACCAATGACACCATCTTATGGCCCCCTTAAAACCATACAACTTTTGTTTAAAACATTTTCACCGAAACCGCTATGGTTTCGAGATATTCGAGTGTAAATGTTAAAATGGGACACCCTGTATATATATATATATATATATATATATATATATATATATATATATACAGGGTGACCCATTTTAACTTAGGCAGCCAAATAACTCGAAAACTAAGCCCAGCAAACAAAAATGTTTCAGACAAAAGTTGTATGGTTTCGAGGGGGCCATAAGATGGTACCATTGGTTTGACCTTGAAGAGTCATTTGAAGGTCACGTGAAAGTCACTTCAATTTTTTTAAATGGAACACCCTATATATTTTTGCACATTCTTGTAGCTTATCTCGAGAGCTTTCCAAAACACTATAATTAACTACCTTTTCGTTAAGTACTTTTTGAGTTATGAGGCTTGAAATAATTTCTTAATTTTACATAAACCGTAAAATATTTTGTAAAATATTCATTTTTCGATTATCTTACCTTAATACTTTTATGTACAAAATAATGAAAGGAATCAATTGGTGTAAAGAAAACACATAGTTATTTTTAAGAAAAAATATGGAATTGTTAATTGCAAATTACATATTTTTTCTTAAAAACAACTATGTGTTTTTTTTACACCAATTGATTCCTCTCATTATTTTGTACGTAAAAGTATTAAGGTAAGATAATCGAAAAATGAATATTTTACTAGATATTTTATGGTTTATATAAAATTAAGAAATTATTTCAAGCCTCATAACTCAAAAAGTACTTAACGAAAAGGTACTTAGTTATAGTGTTTTGGAAAGCTCTCGAGATAAGCTACAAGAATGTGCAAAAATATATAGGGTGTTCCATTTAAAAAAATTGAAGTGACTTTCACGTGACCTTCAAATGACTCTTCAAGGTCAAACCAATGGTACCATCTTATGGCCCCCTCGAAACCATACAACTTTTGTCTGAAACATTTTGTTTGCTGGGCTTAGTTTTCGAGTTATTTGGCTGCCTAAGTTAAAATGGGTCACCCTGTATATATATATATATATATATATATATATATATATATATATAAATTAATATCAGTTCGCGATTAGCACAGAATTACTAGAGTGAGAAAAACAATTAACTGAGGATTCAACGGGACTAATTGAGTGTACACGTTTATGACAAATGCAATCTATGTTTGGAACAATTTTATGTTTTATTGAAAGGTTTAGTACTGACAAAGGCAACTATCACGTTTATGCCAAAAGATTACACCACTTTAAACAGCCTCCAAAAAAAAATGTTTCCATGTGTCCGAATTTAAATTTCACGCAGGTAAGGGATATTTTTCGCTTGATTAAGAAACAAATTGAATGTTATTGCAGTTAGTAGTGACTAAAAATGAATGATAATAAATTATATATTTTATCAATACTCCTGTCTAGGAGTATATATAATTATATGCACATATTCTTATCGAGGCATTATCGATTTATACTATCGGTTTATACTATCATTTCCAGGATTTATTTGTTAAAAATATAACGACAATCGAGAAAAAACTTTACAAGGTTATAAATAAAAGAATTTATACAATTTCTATGACTAATATTTAATAACTGTAAAGAAACAATATTTTTTACCTTTTTATTCTTGAAGTACAAGCATTAATAAAACTTTAATAATATCGGCAAATTTTTCAAAAGAAATTTGAGTTACGGTAAAAGTGGAGAAGAGTTAACTAATCTATCATAAGAAAGAATCAAATCGTTAGACAAAATTGTTTAAATAATTGCAAAGAGCTACACTTTCGCTTGTACTACTTGACTAACTGCTAAAAGCTGTTATAAATCCTCATTGACTTTTATTAACTTATTGATTGATTTTCTTTTTGATGTGAGTTAGGTTAGGTTATGTTTGATGTACAAAATCTCTTTAAAAAAAATAAATAAAAAATAGATTTTACGTTATGAATAAAACTACAACGCATTCAATATATGTATATCATTTAGGAATGGTATATAACCGGTATTATTAAGAAAACAAAAAACGAATGGCAGTTTTTTGTTTAATTTTATAATTTATATAATTTATCATTAAAAACACCAGAAACAACCATTTCAACGATATACACAATTCTTTTCGTATGTTATACTTTATGAAGGATATTTCAATGTCCGAGTGATCATCATATACTAAATTTCAAATCTAACCGGATTCCTTCTGATAGTATGACTGTGAGAAATGTGAGAGAAGTCGATGAGGTTCCACCTGCGAATATTTCTATGATCCTAGAATCTATCGGTAAGTTGCAAGAAAATGCATAAAACATTAATAACAAAATCTATGACGAAAAAGTGTAAATATAATTTAAATTCAAGAGAGAGTGGAAATCAAATCTAAAAATATCTTCAGTAGTAAGACTAGGCGGGTTCTAACGCAGGTCCTCCGAGGGAGGGTGAGGTGCGAGGGGGGAACCGAGGCGCGGGGGGGTCACGTCACGTGCGGGGGGATGACGTCACGCGGGGGGTGACGTCACATGCCCGGGGAGTGACGTCACGCGCGAGGAAGGAGGGATCCGCGGTGGGAGCGATGGATGAGGGGCTCCGCGCGGGGAATGGGGATCCGCGGCGCGAGCGATGGACGAGGGGGTCCGCGCGGGTAGGGGGGATCCGCGGCGCGAGCGATGGACGAGGGGGTCCGCGCGGGGAAGGGGAATCCGCGGCGCGAGCGATGGACGAGGGGGTCCACGAGGAGAAGGGGGATCCGCGGAAAGAAGACGGTGGTGTGAGAAGGATAGCTCTAGTTGTGGGAAAAGGATAGCGCTAAGTGTGTGAAGAGGACAGTGCGACAAGGATGGCATCAACGTGCGACAAGGATGACATCAACGTGTCACAAGGATGGCGTCAACGTGGGACAAGGACAACGCATTGTAAGATGCTGCATAGGTGGGAGAAGGACGACGCAAAGATAAGTGAGTGAGTGATAGCGACGAGCATATGAAAGAGAGAGAACGATAATACGAACAACGCGTACGAAAGAGAACGATATTGCAAGAGCAACGCGTGCGAGAGAGAACGATAGCGCGAAGAGAACGCATACGAAAGAGAACTATCATATCGCTATCATATCGCGAGACTTAGAACGATAATAGCGCGAGAACAACGCGTGCGAGAGAGAACGATATCGTTATACTTACAACTAGCGCAAGAGAGATAGAGACGCATGTGATGGGAGCGCAAAGAGAGGCGCGTAAATAAATACATCTTTTTTTTCAATACTAAATATATAAAATTTATTATAGTGTGTAATACAATTGTGTGTGTGTGTGTGTGTGTGTGTGTGTGTATGTCCAATAAAATAATATTTAATAATATTAAATAATAATAATAATATAATAATAATATAATAAAAATATAAGAAAAAGTATATAATAAAAAATAAAAATATATATGGGGAGGGGGAATGCGCCGGGCTAAGGGGGAGGCCGCTCCTGCAACAGGAAAAAATGATGTGTTAATTCAAACTTAAATTTTCGTACATCTCCATAAAACCATAACGTCTATACAAGAACACAGGCGAGCTCGAAAGGTTAAGGACGTATTCCTGACATAATTTTAAGAAAATTCTAATATAAATATATAAGTAATCGCGAGGGTGATTTATCGAGCATAAGGGTGCCTTCCGACGCGTGTATTCCATCGGAATATTTTGTATACATTACGTGGCACTTAGAAGTTACTCTGTGCAAAACTAGAAACGGGCCAAATCATTTTTCGTGTAAAAAGAATTTTTTAATTGATCGCGAGGGTGGTTTATCGAGCATAAGGGTGCTTTCCGACGCGTGTATTCCATCGGAATATTTTGTATACATTATGTGGCACTTACAAGTAACACTACTCAAGTGCCATTCGCCGATATTCTTGAAACTTTGCACACACGTAGTACATCGAAAAACATTAAACACGTGTTTTTTTATTTTGGCTAACAAGGCGTTTTAAGGTTAGAAAACGCATTCGAAAGTTTAACACCATTTAGCACAATGCTAACTAACGCTACTCATGAGTGTCATTCTCTTACAGCTTTTACGACATTTCTCTATCATAATTTCATTGTCTGCGTGTTTTTGAGATCGCTAATGACGATTTTGACATTAGTTTAACGAGATTCAGAATGGCAAATACAAAATGGTGGACAAAATCGCAGTAGTTTCAAAAACTTTATTTAACGCGAAGTTGCGAAGTTTATTAGATACATGATTACGATTTTGGCAACAGTTATATCAATCTAGAGGTGGCGGATGAAAAATTCAATATGACGCATCCAAATGGCGGAAACTGAAGGGGAAAATGGGAAAGTCTACCCAGCCAGTGAAGGCAAGATAGTGGTACTACCCGACCAGTGAAGACAAGATAGAGATTTGACCCGGCCACTGAAGACAAGGTGCGGCCTTCTCCATATACTTGAATTTTAATTCCCCATATCTTGCTGAAAAGAAAAGGATGGAATTAAAAATATTGCCTTCATTTCACGTATCTTTTGCAGTAGTGAGGAGAAGCATTATAGTCTGGAGCAAAAAAGTGTTGTATACATAAAGATTCGTTGCACCAAGCGCATTTTATGATGGAAATGTTTGTGCAAAACCTACAGTGTGTACCACAATTCTCGAAGCAGTATTCCACAGGTGTTGCACATTTTTCTGGTTTTTCTTAAGTATACCCGCTTTTCCACCAAGCGTATTTGAATAAATTTACAAATCTTGGTGATGAGAACTGGTTATGAATCAACGACTGAATCTTTAAGATGTTATTCCTCAAATGTAAATTGATGTCGTAGTTATATAGTATGATTAAGTCTGAGAAATGTTTAAGAAAGTTCTTCCATGGTCTGAATGTATAAACATCTAATGGCTGGATCATACCAGCTGTCCCTGCGGGAATATTTAAAATTTTGACTCTTTTACCACGCTTATCTATAACATCGAACTTTTCTTCCGTTTGTCCAGTCCAAGAGTCTAAACATAGAGCCGATGCTTCATTAACATTAGGCAAAAAAGCATCGACAAACCATTTTACAGCAAGATCTGATGAATGTTTGCCAGATTTTGAAGCAAGCACAAGAATATTTTCAGCTTTATAAATATTGTTTCTGACGATCGGACCAAATTTACCTTGTGTCTCTTGTAACACTATTAGCAAAAGTGATTTTAAGACCACACTTGCAGATATAAAAGGCTGTATAGTGTAGCTGTGAGTCAGTGAATTTATAGATTGAGCCAAGCATTCAACTTTCAAAGTACCTTTAAATGACAATGTACGCCCTGCATGTGATTCTAAATTAAAGCCTGATTGATCAGAATTGAATACATTATCTTCTCCTATAGATAATATTTCTGATCTCACTGTTGCAACGAATTCATTACTCTTCTGTACGAGAGTTTCTTTACTCGTTATCTGGGTTTTCGTAACAAACTTGTTAATCTTTTAGATACTATTCCATGTCTCACTTTGAAAGTATGGATCCATTTGGAAGAAGCAGAGAAGAGTTTATTTGATAGTTTAACATCATCCCTTGCTTTCAAAGCCCATCTTTTCAACTCTTAATCATGAACAGGTAGTGATTTTTCCATAGCATTTTTGAATTGATCTAAAACATATGTACTGATACGAAACAATTTCTCATTCCTTGTGCCTCCCTCCGCTACTTGTGCTTCTCACCTGTACAACGTTTTTTTATCTGGAACCTTCTTAAATCTACTTTTTACCGTACTAAAGCTCATGTTACCATTTTTAGCAGATCGCCAAAACTTAACCGCTCTGTTTTTATAATCAACGTCTATCTCAACTTTCAGTTTTTTATCATCTTGAACAACACATTCAAAGTCATCTTCAAAATCGTCATCGACTTCAACAGCATCAGGTATTACGCTGTCATTATTATAACACAATGTTTCGTAAGTTTCAGTGAACACGTTGGAACCAACAGAAGATTTAATGAGATCTTCCAAATAAGCTGCAAATGATCTTTCATCTTCTGTCACAATCGATTCAACATCATACTGCGAATCACTGAAACTATGTGTTAGTAAACGAAGAATATTTTTTGGATTCATAGACATGTTTTGATGAATTTTTTCGAGAAAAACGCAGAGAAAGAATAGTACTTAACGTTATTATAATTAATAACAAATAGTAGACGTGGAAACAGCTGATGAAAACCTATTTGTTGTAAATTGTATTCAAAGAGATACACAATGTAGAAAATATTAAAGCCGTGCTGTGAAAACGGCCGATGAAAAACTAATTGTTATCAATTGTAGTTCGAAAATACGCAATGAAAAAAGATAATACTTCGTGAATATAACTTATTGTAATCAGAAGCCTGTCATATTGCTCCCTGATTTCAACCTTTAAAAACGATTGATGAAATCTTATTCGTTATAAATGGTATTAGCAAAAGTTGCAATAATGATAATGAAATGCGGTAAAAATATAATTCATTTTGACAATATATGTGCAAATTGTGGTATCGTAAGCATGTTAGACAAAACTTGAACATATAAGTTACCATCGGCCGTTCTGATTACTATATGTCAGATTGTATAATTGGAAACATTAAAAAGACCTAATAATCCTGTCTTCATAAGGTTCAATTTCTTAAAATTTCGTGATTTGCTTATTGTTTCCGTCATTTGAAAGAAGGGTGTTGCGCGAAATAGCTCGTTGTGAGGGAGCTTGGAGAACGCGGGAGCGAGTGCGTCGAGAGGAATCGAAGAGGAGACAAAGAACAGTCAGCTGAGTCGCACTTAATTTTATAGGACGTCACACTTTAATAGAATTAGACTTATTTACAATAAAATTAAATAATAATAACGTCTTTCATTCATGCAATTTGCGTATCGCGATACCGCAATATAAATCAGCGAGCACCTGATAAAAATCCGCGAGCAACGGAACTGAATATTTGAAAATTCGCGAGCAACGAGATTACGTGTTTTAAAGCCGTGGTACTTTTTAAAAGTGAGTGCTCGATTTTTGAGGCTGCGTTTATAAAGGCTTTGTCCTTCGAGAACGATCTGGATTCTTCATGAAAATAACGTATTTCCGATTATACTTTTTATTGTCATGATTTGCCGTTTTGATCATTCTCAGAGGACAAAATTGTTATCGCGGGCTCTTTTAGGAAATTCGCGGTGGCTGCTCATGATTGGGCGCCAGTGGCGTATCGGCGTGATGCGATAGGCGCGAGGTGACGACAAGTATAGAGCTCGCGATTTGCCGGCGGTGCTTGCCTTCTGTACGTCACTGACGCGCCAAAATATAATTGCGGTTAACGTAACTTTTTACTTCGGCTTAGTTCTAACAGGTGTTAAGAAGTTTGCCCACCGATATTTGCCCAGTCACATTTTGACATCCTTCGTAAGACTACTATTAAATTTGCCATTTTTCATCAGCCTTTACATTGATATAACTGATGTCAAAATCGTCATTAGCGATCTCAAAAACACGCAGACAATGAAATTATGATAGAGAAATGTCGTAAAAGCTGTAAGAGAATGACACTCATGAGTAGCGTTAGTTAGCATTGTGCTAAATGGTGTTAAACTTTCGAATGCGTTTTCTAACCTTAAAACGCCTTGTTAGCCAAAATAAAAAAACACGTGTTTAATGTTTTCCGATGTACTACGTGTGTGCAAAGTTTCAAAAATATCGGCGAATGGCACTTGAGTAGTGTTACTTGTCAGAATCACGAGATAGCAACGACCAATCACGACGCATTACGTTATCGCAACTTGCAATAACTGCGCACTCTTTATTGTATGCTGGCGCCATCATGGCGACTAAAGACATGTCTTAAGGCCTTTGCACGTACAAAAATTTTAGTCGTAACCGTAAGGTCGTAAGAAAACTGACCAATCACAGTCGAGTATTCTTCTTGTTATAAAAGAATAATCAACTGTGATTGGTCAGTTTTCTTACGACCTTACGGTTACAACTACAATTTTTGTACGTGCAAGGTCCTTTAAGGCCTTTAAGGCCTAATCACACTAGCAATTGCCGATTGGATTGCGTTTGATGATTGTAAAATAGAGCATAGTCTAAATGGCAATCGCTAATCTCAATTATTGCCTACTTTGCTCTGATTGGTTGAAAAGTAATGGGCAATCGTAATCGCAATCCAATCGGCAATTGCTAGTGTGATTAGGCCTTTACACTAGCAACACAAACAGATCTTGCCTGGAATTTATAGTTCGATTTAATATTTAAGATCATCTTAAGTAAGGGCCTGAGCACAAAGATGTAACTGTTTCCGACAAAGTCGTAAGTCGGAGACGTTAGTCAACGCACAAGGATTTTACGTAAACGTAGGTATCGCATAACATGCAATACAAGATACGGCCTACGTTTACGTAAAATCCTTGTGCGTTGACTAACGTCTCCGACTTACGCATACGACTTTGTCGGAAACGAGTGGATATAATTTGACCACGTTCGAAATAGCCACGGGTAAATTTGACCACGTTCGAAATGGCCACGTTCGAAACGGCCACGTTCGTAATGGCCACTCGTTCGTAATGGCCACGTTCGAAACGGCCACGTTCGGAACGGCCACGTTCGAAATGGCCACGGATAAATTTGACCACGTTCGAAATGGCCACGTTCGACACGGCCACGTTCGTAATGGCCACTCGTTCGTAATGGCCACGTTCGAAACGGCCACGTTCGGAACGGCCACACGTTCGAAACGGCCACACGTTCGAAACGGCCACACGTTCGAAACGGCCACACGTTCGAAACGGCCACGTTCGGAATGGCCACGGAATGTTGGAAGCACTATCCTCTCACACACGCACTCACACACACACACACACACACACACACGGGGGTGCAAGGGGGGGGCCTTCGGCCCCCCCTCCCGCACCCACCCCGTCCCCCTCGCTTCGCGTGAAAAGTTGTGTGGCCGTTTCGAACGTGTGGCCGTTTCGAACGTGTGGCCGTTTCGAACGTGTGGTCGTTTCGAACGTGTGGCCGTTTCGAACGTGTGGCCGTTTCGAACGTATGGCCGTTTCGAACGTGTGGCCGTTTCTAACGTGTGGCCGTTTCGAACGTGTGGCCGTTTCGAACGTGTGGCCGTTTCGAACGTGGCCATTACGAACGTGGCCGTTTCGAACGTGGCCATTACGAACGAGTGGCCATTACGAACGTGGCCGTTTCGAACGTGGCCATTTCGAACTTGGTCAAATTTATCCGTGGCCATTTCGAACGTGGCCGTTCCGAACGTGGCCGTTTCGAACGTGGCCATTACGAACGAGTGGCCATTACGAACGTGGCCGTTTCGAACGTGGCCGTTTCGAACGTGGCCATTTCGAACGTGGTCAAATTTATCCGTGGCCATTTCGGACGCTCCCGTCGGAAACAGTTACAACATCTTTGTGCTCAGGCCCTAAAGCGTCGTCTACAATGAGGGTGCAGTCCCACGTAGAAGAAAAAGCGGAACGGAAAAGAAGTATAGTGGGGGTAACCAATCAGAACATTTCTCCAAAAGACATATCTGTTCCGATTTTAAATAACCGGGTTCCCCAGTATGTACCGGAAAAAGCGGAAATAAGTAAGAGTAAAAAATTATTTTTTATGAATTATAGTTAACAAAAATAATCAATTTTGTAAAAAAAATATCTTTTTATAATAAATGGAAAATTCCAATGGAATATAATTTACGAAAAAACAAAGCTAATTCAGAATTATTGTAAATTTTAGGTTAGAATTTTTTCTGTTTTTGCGTAAAATATATTCCATGGGGAACCCAGTCATATAAAAGCGGAATGGAATAAAGAACTTTATAATAATATATAATAATATAATTTAATAAGAGAAATATATTATTTTAGTGTAATTTTATTATGTTTTTATATTTTGTGAAAATATAAAATTAAACTAAACTATTTATATGAAACAATGATAAAATTACATTTTATATTGTAACAAATATTTTATTCAGAATAATATATTAATAATAATTAAAATAAAAAATAAAAAAAAAAAAAAAAAAATAAATATAAAAATTAAAAAAAAAAACACACACACACACAAAATATATATTAAAAAAAAAAAATATAAAAAAAAAAAATTATTATATAAAAAAAAAATTATAAATTATAATTATAAATAAAAAAAAATAAATATATATAGATATTATAAATATAAAAGAAAGAGATATGATATGTTTTGGGAAAAAGTTTTGGGTTTGTTGCCCCCCTTTTTTTTTTTTTCCCTTCCCCTTTTTCTTTCCCTTTTTTTTCCTCCGCGGGCCCCCCCCCCAAAGCGGAAAAGGGAAAACACAAAAAAAAGCATAGGCGCATAACCATAAGCATAAGGAAATTGATTGGTCCACAAATATATGCATAAGAAAATGAACCAATCAATTTTCTTATTTGGTTATGTGTTCCTGCCATTTTATTTGCTTCCCCCCTAAGACCTAAGTCTTAAACGACGCTGTAGGTTTGAAAATGTTATACGCTATTTCATTGGCTGAACAGAATCAGACGACCTAAGACCAAACTTAAGACAATCTTGAATATAAGATTGGACTATGAATTCCGGCCCTTGTGTTTTAGTCTTTCGCCTAATCTGTATGGATCCAAAAGATGTGCACGATGTCACTGAACACTTAATTCACTGTTTTTCGCTGCGTTCTACAGAAAAATGTTGGCTGTTGAACGCGCCAAAAGCGACACAGTAGCTATAATCAACTTGTTTTTATGAAGTGGCAGGAAACTTCGAAATAGATAAAAATTGTTACCTTTATGACTTTATTCTGCTGTATTTTTGTTATTAAGCCGAGAGCACAGGAACATAATTATAAGCACAAGGAAATCGATAGGTCTATAAATATATGTATAAGAAAATGGACCCAATCAATTTTCTTATGCTTATAGTTGTGCGCTTATGCAAAAGTCTGTGCTCCCCGCTTTACCTTTTAAGACGGCAGCACATATTTAATTTTTGCCGCTTTTCTGCCGTCACGCAGTGCCTGCAGATGAGTTTGATTTCTGATGATATTTTGCCGATATAACCGATGTAGTCATGTTATGTTCTATTTTTATGTAATTTCTGTTGACATATTGTGCCAACATGCAATGTTTAAAATCTACTGTTTTTATGCCAATGACTTCTGCTTCAATTTTGCAGTATTTTTTGTAGCATATTATAATGCAAAGACTGTTTATTTTCTGTTGCATTTTTGCTGGCACTAACTGAGACGGCAGATCATGCGCGACTGTTGCCAGAGTGCTGCCGTTATAATATGTAGCGCATTATTTGCAATACATGATCTTGGCAGACTTGGCTATCTGGGTTATTGTTGTATTATTTATTAATAATAATTATTTTTATTTGCAGCATAGTCATAATAATAAATAATGTGATATAACATAATATGAGAGAATATAATCTTCTGTGTAACCATATAATTATGATTATATGATATTTCTACAATCATTCTTGGCTATGCAGCAAATATATAAACTTAAATATATAAACTTAAATATATAAACTTTTATGATTGCAGAAATGCTATATAATCATAATTATATGACTCGCAGAAGATTATTCATTCTTATATTATGTTATGTTGCTGCGCAGCCCTAATATTTACTCTTACATTATGTTATGTTGTTGCGCAACCCTAATATTCACTCTTATTGATTATTTATATGCAAAAATATCATATAATCATAATTATATAGCTGCGCAGAAAGTTATTTTTACTCACATTATGTTATCGTTGTATTATTTATTATAACTATGCTGCAAATATAAACTTATACATAGATACTCATAATACATAGATACTTATACATAGATAATGTTTTCTTGGTACGATACCAAGCAAATTTAAATAATTCTCAATTCGAGAAATTATTTAAGGGACAATAATTAAATAATTTCTCGAATTGAGAATTATTTAAATTTGCTTGGTATCGTTGAACTTACGCACTACCAAATTTAAGTTTATATTTTAATATACAGAGCCTAATTTCTTATAGTTATGTCACGGACGACTTCCGCGCGATTTGCCGTCGGATAGTCGGAGTCGGGATCAGAGTCCGGTAGGCGGTCGGAAATAAACGAGAGCGTGTGTAAATGAAAACAAAGAACGAGAGTTTATGACGTGTTACAGTGAGTGTTTGTGTCGCGTGAGTATAAATGTGCGAATCAGAAGTATTCGTTCGTTCGTTCGTCTGCACCCGAATTCGGTACGTGAGATGGTGCAGCTTTAAGTCGCGTTTCGATATATCTCGAAACGCGTTCGCACGCTACGATGTTCGTATGCCGCGCGTGTTTACAATTTACCGCGGTCAATGACCGTTTGACGTAGCGCGTGTCTCGGCGGTTTTTGTCGCGCGTCTGGGCGATAGGTCTAGCCCCGTTTTTACGCGGATCGTAGCGTCGTTTTCGCGGAAGTGTTTTTACAATTCCCGGTTTCAGATAGGATGTTCCTGGGAACGCCGTGCCGACGAGAACAACTCGTCCGAGGTAGCTCTCCTCTCTACCTCGATATTTTCTGCACCGGCGTTAGGTGGTCGGATGGTTTGACCGATATCGAGATCCCTTGATCGAATCGGAGTGCACTCTGATTCGGTTTCCTTTCGGTCGAATACTGCTCAGATGGAAGGAGCCTGTGTCAAGAATTGAGAGTGCTCGATGGAGGAAGAGTTCTCTCTACCTCCGGATCTTGAAAGCTGGCTAATTCTTTGGAGCGGTCTAGGTTTCGGATCGTTTCACTTGCGTGAGCGGATAGGAAAAATAGGTGCTTAATTCGCCGAATGCGGCATTTTTATACCGGCTAATTACCCGCGTCGGCGCGCGGTGGTATTACCCCTTCCGAACGGGTTTCGGGAAAACGGTACGGTCGGGCCTGTTCGGAGGGGTTCGGGAAGTGCGCCGAACGCGGGTTTTCGCCGGTCGGCGGTTCGGGACGCATCGGCGACGCTTGGTGGTTTCCGGCTAATTTAGCCTAACGGCTTAAAGTCGTATATGGTACGTTTCAAACGTTTAAAAATGTGGGCGCACCGCGCCCCTGCCTCTGCCCGGCGGGTGTTCTGCCGGGCGGCAGCTTCCGGCGGATCGCATGCCGGGAACAAAGTAACGTGCAAGAGGTGCATCGTTACATCCTCCCCCCCCCTTACAATGTGCCTAAACTTGTGGCACTTTTCATGCTCGATGTTCGGAGCGGCGGTCGGACGGATGGACGGTCGGACGGATGGATCCGTGGACGGACGGACGGACAAACGGACGGCCGGAATCTTCAATTTATTTTCCGCTTGTAACGGAGCTTTCCGTCCCCGGAAAAACGCAGGAGCCATCGTCCCTGCGGTGTTCGCGGCTTGTAACGCCGGCTCACATGTACCGCGAAGTGCGGTACCTCCACAATGAGGCCGGGCTCTATTTCGACCTTGATGGGTGGTGTTGTTATAGGCCTCATCGGTCGCAAGATTTCCTCCTTCGGCCCGATCGTCGCCTTTGCTGGTGGTGGCGGTGGCCTCTCATAAGGCCTCGTCGGACGCCTGGCTGGTGGTGGTGGCGGTTGTGCCAGGAATATCTCCCGCTTCCTGGCGTTTTCTCGGTCGGAACGTTGAACTAGCGTTCCGACTCGGGGCGGCCACGACTGCGGCGGCTGCTGCGGCTCAGGCGGCGGAGCCGGTGGCGCGGATTGCGCCTCGGTGTCGGCGGATTCGCCGAGGTAGGCTTCGATTGCTCTCAGTATATCCTCACAGTTTGACATCTTGAGCTCTAGTGACGCTCCGGTTCAAAATTAGTCGTCATTGTTTTCTTCGTTGTCGGTGTTATTGTTTACTGGATCGTCCTCGGTGTCATTTTTCGCCGGTTTCAAATCTTGGATGTGTATGTGCCGGAGCCACTTCCCTCGTTTGCTCCGAAGATCTACGATGACGGGCGATATTAAACGACGCACCTTGTACGGTTCGCTGTACTTCGGCGCGAGTTTCGCGTTAAAATTCTCAGCTTTTTTCGACAAGTGATGGCTTCTTCTCCATACCCACTCGTCCATTTTTGGTTTCCAGGCTCTCCTCTTTAAATCGTAGAAGTGTTTTTGCTTCTCGAAAGCCCTGGCGAGGTGGATCTTGACCAATTCGTTCGCGTCTTGCAGCTGTTTTTCGATCGTTTCGGGGGGTTTCTGGTGCTCGCTCGTTCGGCGGGTTGTCGGCCACTGACGAAATTAGTTCGCGGCCGCAATTCAAAAACGCGGGTGTAAATCCCGTTGCGTCGTGTACTGCCGTATTATATGCGAACTGGAGCGCATTTAATTTCTCATCCCAGGTCCTTTGATCTTTCCCGACGTACTGGCTGACCATCGTTTTAATTGAGCGGTTAGTCCTCTCCACTGGGTTGCAGTGTGGCGCGTATGCTGGTGTGGTTACATGTCTTATCTTGCACTCTTCTAGACGTTGCTCCAGTTGTCGTGAGCGTAATTGAGTGCCGTTGTCCGACAGGATGCTCTCCGGTTTTCCGTGTCGTAAGATTATATTATTTGTCACTGCTTGTATGACGGCGTCGGCTGTGGCTCGGCGCAAGGGCGTGAGCTCTGTCCACTTGGAAAACTGGTCCTGCATTACTAGCAGCCACGTGTGCCCCTTTCTTGATCTCGGCATTGGTCCGATCAGGTCGATGCAGACCTGCTGCCAGGGGCGTTTCACCTCGGTCGCGTGTAGTTTTCCCGCCGGTCGCGTGTAGTTTTCCCGCCGGTCTTTCCTGGGATGCCTTGTAGCTCTGGCAGTTCTCACAGTTTCGGACATATTTCGCGATGTCTCTGAACATTCCCGGCCAATAGTGCCCCTGAGCGATTCTGGCTATTGTTTTTGCAATGCCGAGATGTCCTGCTGTAGGCTCATCATGATATTTCCGCAGTACTTGTTGCCGTACAGGTGTCGGAACGCACAGTTTCCTCTGTGCATCGCCGCTCGTCTCCTTGAAGTCTAGCGTGTGTAAGATGTGTCTGTACAGTTTTCCCTCGTATATTTTGTACTCTGGTCTGGCGGCTGGATCCTGTCGCACCTCCTCCTTAATGCGGTCGTACCACCGGCAACGTCGTGTGTTGACTGCGCAGACTTCGGGGTATCGTGACAACGCGTCTGCCACGCGATTTTGTACCCCGCGACGGTACTTAATGTCGAACTGATATTGTTGTAACTCGAACACCCAGCGTCCGAGTCGTCCGGTCGGTGAGTCTAGTTTCTGAAGCCATTTTAGGGCCTGATGGTCGGTTATAACTGTAAAGGCGTAGCCTTCCAGATAACTTTTCATCCGCCGGATTCCCCAGACGATCGCTAGGCATTCGAGTTCGGTCGCGGTGTAGTTTCGTTCTGCCGTATTTAATGTTCGACTCGCGTATGCTATTACTCGTTCGCCGTCTTCGTGCTGTTGCGTTAGCACTGCACCGAGGCCGGAGGTGCTTGCATCGGTTTGCAACATGAAACGCTTTGTAAAATTCGGACAGGCTAAAACTGGGGCGAAGACCAGTTTAGCCTTTAGCGTACGGAATGCCTCGGCCTGTTCCGTTCCCCACGTCCAGCGCGCGTTCTTTTTCGTAAGTCGCGTAAGCGGCGCGGCGATTTCGGAGAAACTCGCAATGAATCGCCGATACCAAGAGGTCATCCCAATGAACTGCCGAATTTGCTTTACGGTTCGTGATTCGGGCCAGTCGGCCACGGCGCTAACTTTTTCGGGGTCTGTTCTAATCCCCTCCCTATCGATGATGTGCCCAAGATATTTTAATTTATCGACGCAAAATTTGCACTTGTCTGGGTTCAGCCGTAGTTGTGCATTTCGGAGGCGGCGGAAGGTTTCGGTAAGCAGCTCGAGGTGTTCGTTGAACGTTTTACTGATTACTATAATATCGTCCAAATAAACAAAGACGTGAGGTTCTAAATCCGGCCCAAGGACTGTGTCCAATAATCTCTGAAATGTGGCTGGTGCCGAATGCAATCCGAACGGCATTACCGTAAACTGGTAAAGCCCTTTACCCGGAATTGTGAATGCGGTTATTGGTCGGCTTTTCGGCGCGAGTGCCACTTGCTAGTATCCGCTCTTCAAATCGAGCGTGGTTCAAATAGCGTGCTTCCCTTAGTTTGTCTAACGTCGCGGTAATTTGCGGTAGCGGGTATGCGTCTTTGTGCGTCACGTCGTTTACTCGGAAGTCGATGCAAAACCGAAACTTTCCATCTTTCTTTTTTACTATCACGATGGGAGAACTCCACGGGCTGTGTGATGGTTCGATTACACCTTGTTTCAACATCTCGTCCACCTCTTTGTTAATGATGGCCTGCATGGCCGGATTGCGTGGCCGGTATCTTTGTTTGATCGGCGTACTATCTCTTAGTCGGATGTTATGTTCGACTTTGTTGGTGGGCCCGCGGATATTTTCGAATTTCTCGAGTTCTATTTCCAAAAATTCTTGCAGTCGCTCTTTTTCGTTTGTGGTTTGCACTGCCAACCCTCCGGTCGCACTGCATTTTGGCAGCCATTTCTTTATATATTTCGGCGGGGGCGGAATCCCTAATTGTAATCGGAACTGCAGGTCGATTCCGATAATCACCTTGTCTTCCATATGTGGGAGGATGGAAAAATTGTGTCTTATCGTTCGATTTCCTACCCGCAGCGGAAGTTCCATATACCCGTGTGTTTCGCCCGTGGATCCATTCGCTAGACATACTGTTCCCCTAACTCCTTTGATCCGGAAACCCTCCGCGGACAGGTCTTCCGATGTGTGGTGGTTGATTAACGAAATCTCCGATCCACCATCTATCAGGGCGTTGTACTTCCGCCCCTGAATCTCAATTTCTATGTGCGGTCGCGGTGTAAATTTTATGCGAGGCTCGGAGTTGTGTTCGCGGCCGCGTTTCCTTCGGCCCCAGAGGCGTTTCCCGCCTGCGGATGACAGTCTTTCGTGAGGACTCCGTCCCGGCCGCACTGTGAGCAAAACTTTTTTGCTTGCCTCCGGCACTGCGCGCGCGTGTGTCCTCTTTGTTTGCACCGCCAGCAACAATCTTTTTTGTTATATACCGATGCTACTGACGATACCGCGGTGTCTTTCTCTCGCTTCGTTGCCTCCTTTTGTTCCTGCAGTATATCTTCGAATTCCGCGGCCCGTGTTTGTAAGTCCGCTATATTTTGCACGTCATCGATCCTCACGTAGTGCTTATACGCCGGGTTCATGTTCTCGTAAACCACATCGAGGTGCTCGTCCCGCGAGTATACCCCGGCCCAACGCATCAAAGTCATCATAACCGTGACGTATTGTGCAAATTTTTCCGTCGGTTGTTGGTGTCGCCCCATAATTTCACGACGTAATGTGGCCGGAAATCGCGTTCAAATTCGTCCCACGTTTCCCAGGAATCTCGGTAGTTCCTGTACCAGAGGAGGGTATCCCCTTTTAACAATTCTGGGAGCCCTTGTAACAGTTGAACCGGTGAGAACCCGTATGCCTGTCTCAACTCCCCTACCCTTTCCAAAAATGCGGCAGGGTCTCGGCCATCAAAGTGGCATCCCCACTTACGTATTTGATTTATTGTTTTCCTCTCGTACGAAAAACCCATATCCGTGGCGGTAGGTGTCCGAAATTCTATGTTTGCCGGTGGGGCTACCAGGCGGGGTATCGCCCCTTGGGCGCCTACTTCCCCCGCGTACGCCTTGAGTGCGTTAACTTGTTCAGGATGTTCCTCTGCGAATCGGTTTATTCATTTGCGAAGTTCCTCCAACGTACCTGCGTCTTCTAAATTAAGCGCTTTCGCCATTGCGATTAACTGTTCTTTATTCAGTTTATATATCCACGATCTCATCCTTCTCACTCACACGTTTTCTCGTATTCCGGTCTTTAGACTGTTCGGGCGCCAATGTCACGGACGACTTCCGCGCGATTTGCCGTCGGATAGTCGGAGTCGGGATCAGAGTCCGGTAGGCGGTCGGAAATAAATGAGAGCGTGTGTAAATGAAAAGAAAGAACGAGAGTTTATGGCGTGTTACAGTGTGTGTTTGTGTCGCGTGAGTATAAATGTGCGAATCAGAAGTATTCGTTCATTCGTTCGTTTGCGCCCGAATTTGGCACGTGAGATGGTGCAGCTTTAAGTCGTGTTTCGATATATCTCAAAACGCGTTCGCACGCTATGATGTTCGTATGCCGCGCGTGTTTACAATTTACCGCGGTCAATGATCGTTTGACGTAGCGCGTGTCTCGGCGGTTTTTGTCGCGCGTCTGGGCAATAGGTCTAGCCCCGTTTTTACGCGGATCGTAGCGTCGTTTTCGCGGAAGTGTTTTTACAATTCCCGGCTTCAGATAGGATGTTCCTGGGAACGCCGTGCCGACGAGAACAACTCGTCCGAGGTAGCTCTCCTCTCTACCTCGATATTTTCTGCATCGGCGTTAGATGGTCGGATGATTTGACCGATATCGAGATCTCTCGATCGAATCGGAGTGCACTCTGATTCGGTTTCCTTTCGGTCGGATACTCCTCAGATGGAAGGAGCTTGTGTCAAGAATCGAAAGTGCTCGATGGAGGAAGAGTTCTCCCTACCTCCGGATCTTGAAAGCTGGCTAATTCTTTGGAGCGGTCTAGGTTTCGGATCGTTTCACTTGCGTGAGCGGATAGGAAAAATAGGTGCTTAATTCGCCGAATGCGGCCTTTTTATACCGGCTAATTACCCGCGTCGGCGCGCGGCGGTATTACCCCTTCCAAACGGGTTTCGGGAAAACGGTACGGTCGGGCCCGTTCGGAGGGGTTCGGGAAGTGCGCCGAACGCGGGTTTTCGCCGGTCGGCGGTTCGGGCCGCATCGACGACGCTCGGTGGTTTCCGGCTAATTTAGCCTAACGACTTAAAGCCGTATACGGTACGTTTCAAACGCTTAAAAATGTGGGCGCACCGCGCCCCTGCCTCTGCCCGGCGGGTGTTCTGCCGGGCGGCAGCTTCCGGCGGATCGCATGCCGGTAACAAAGTAACGTGCATCGTTACAGTTATTTAATAAAAAATATTTCAAGATTGTAGTCACGATCAAGAATAAAATATAAAAGAAGAATTTTAAGAAGAAAGATAATTATGTGACAAGTAACACGAAGAACGAAAAGGAAAAAAGAATATTGGATGAAAAAGTAATGCAGCAAGAAAGTAATTGCGCTTGATGCGAAAAACAGCATATTCAACAAATCAACATCAAGTGACGACGATTGAGTAATTGTTCTGCTGAATGCAACCATTATATAGCTAGAACATAATACATGTTTAAGGTTCTTATACACAGAATGTGTAATACATTAACGCGTTGTATTTTTGATGCATACAGTTTTTAAAAGAATGAAATAATAAAAAAGTTTTTTCAAAAAAAAAATACTCCCGACTGCTGCCAACAATAATTACAAAATAAAAAAGTAATTAATAAATTAAATAATAAAAAATATAAAATAAAAGAAAAAGAAAAGTTTAATAAAAAACAACAAATAAAAATCTAAAATAAAAAAATTAAATAAATAAAAAAAATAAAAAAACAGAAAGTAAATAAAACAAAAATATTAAGTAATAAAAAAAATGTTTCACAAATATTTAATATTTAATAATAAAAATATAAGCTTAGAAAAGTTTGAAATAATGTCTAATTGTAAATATTAATACAATTAACTCTTCAAATTATTATTAAATATTACACTTTAAAAATTATACATGTATATGAGAAGTAATTATTATTATTTCAATTTATTCTTATTTGAATTGACTCTTCATATATTTAGCGTAATATGATTTACAAAGGCTTAAGATTTTAGAATTAAATAATATTAACAAATTACTTTGTTACATTGTAATCATTATTAATTCTATATTTTACAAGAGCAGTCGGGAGACGCCGCGCTAAATTTAAAAAAATACGCGCACACATACACACATTCATGTATACACGCCGAACACACCTAGCGCGGCGTCTCCCGACTGCTCTTGTAAAATATAGAATTAATAATGATTACAATGTAACAAAGTAATTTGTTAATATTATTTAATTCTAAAATCTTAAGCCTTTGTAAATCATATTACGCTAAATATATGAAGAGTCAATTCAAATAAGGATAAATTGAAATAATAATAATTACTTCTCATATACATGTATAATTTTTTAAATGTAATATTTAATAATAATTTGAAGAGTTAATTGTATTAATATTTACAATTAGACATTATTTCAAACTTTTCTAAGCTTATATTTTTATTATTAAATATTAAATATTTGTGAAATGTTTTTTTTATTACTTAATATTTTTGTTTTATTTACTTTCTGTTTTTTTATTTTTTTTTAATTTATTTAATTAATTTTTTTTATTTTAGATTTTATCTTATCTTGTTATATACATAGAATATATAATTTATTATCATTTATTTTTAGTTACACTACTAGCTGCAATAACATTCAATTGTTTTTTAATCAAGCAAAAAATATTTCTTACTTGCGTGAAATTTAAATTCGGACACATGGAAACACTTTCTTTCTGGAGGCTGTTTGAAGTGGTATAATCCTTCGGCGTGACAGTTGCCTTTGTCAGTACTAAACCTTTCAATAAAACACATAAAATTGTTCCAAACATAATTTGCATTTTTCGTAAATGTTTGCACTCAATCGGTTCCCGTTAAATCCTCAGTTAGTTGTTTTTCTCACTCTACTAATTCTGATGTGCTAATCGAATTGATATTAATTCATACATATATTTTCGATAAATTCCTTAAAACTCAATTTTAATGAATTGCAAGTTATTATCTTCTAATATTATGTTTTTAGATTTCTCCTTATGGTCACGATCACAGTATATATCTTAAGATTAAATTAGAGAATTCTTAGTAAGTAAATAACTTCTATTTTTTTAAAGAGAACAAATGACAATGCAAAATGGTACATATTCATTGGATTGTATCGCGAATACAGGAATATAATTATTATCAGCTTTTCTTTTTCATTAATATTATAATAGAAAAACAGTCGATAAAAAGATAACCACAATCAAATTACAAACGATCAAAGAAATTATAGAATTATAGATCTTGTAACATTTTCAGCCATATTCAAGCACACGCGGCGTGTAATCGAATTCACTTCAATATTTGCTATCTTTGCTATTAAATATCTAATTATGACAACTCGTTCATACGATTATGTTACTACGTGCTATGCTTTTTAAAATCCACTATTCGTACACAATTACACGTTTTCCATGATTTTCATATGATGCAGTTTGAATCAAGCGACAAATAACGCGGTAGTGTTTTTTGGCTAGCGATCACAAGTAGTAACTGACTTCGAATGATCGATCTGATCATGTGTTGCCATGACGTCTTATTAGCTGCATTCCGTTGCAATTTATTTTTCTCTACGGAAATACTCGGAAATACTATAAAACAAAAATAGTTCTATATATGTATAAATAAAAATAATTATATGTATATATAATTGTTTAATGAATTTTATTAAACTTTTTATATTAATTTATTTCTGAGTATCTTCTCTTTGGTATAAGAGGCACGTTTACTATATAAAAAGATATTCTGATTATAAGAAAAGTAATAATGGATTTAAAAAAATGATTTACACGTTTTCTGTACGTTCACATAATGTTTGAATCAAGCGATACGTGACGTACCGTTTTTGCACTAGTATAAATAAGTACAAATTTACAGTAGCACATACATAACTAAAATAAATAATATAATTAATTGTACGAGCTGTTATTATCATTATTTGCATTGAATAACCTTATAATATAATAACTTACATAATATAACTTTAGTTAATATTAACTTAATATAATATACTTAATATATATAATATAATGTAATATAAAAATTTATAATATTAATAACTTTATTATTTTAACTCGACTACTGTAATTTTATATACGACAATCTTTATTATGCACCAGTGTGCATTAGTGCATCCAATCAAATTCCCTCTTTCTCCTGCTATAAATTAATTACTCTATTTCCAAAAAAATGTGATAAACACTTTAATTACGTGAAATATAATTGAAAATAATTCTGTGATGCTTCGATCTCCTTTTGTGACTTATTTAGTCCTTTCATATATTAAATGATATATATTGTTATTTTCAAAAATTTTTTATATTATTAAAGGGACATTCTGCATAAGAATATTTTTAATAATTTAAATATTAATATAACGGTCTCTTTTTAAATTCGTGCATAATAACAGTTGTATTTTCAAACATTTTATAAATTTATAAAAACTTTTTACTCACCAACAAAGATATATGTACGTGCAAGAATTTTTTCGAAATGATAGACGTACTTGTGTGTAAATATACATAAATGTAGTTCATTTTTACAACTGCATACTTTTATAATCATCAATATAATTTGAATATATAGTAAGTCACTAAACATAAAGATAAAATATATGTATATACTTATCTCGAATGTAAAAAATTATATTGTTTGATGTAAAAAATTTAAACATGATAACTATTATAAATTTAAAAATAATTATATTATTGTATTTATATATTCACAACTAATTATAGAGGATATTATTCGCGTTTCCTCTTTCACTTATAAATGTTACAATCAGTTTGTAATTATTAGTCATATATAATGTCGAAAATTAATTATATTCCCATGTTGAAAAAAATATTGTTTATACATATATATATATATATATATATATATATATATATATATATATATAATCGCAATCATTAGGTTTCGCTTCGATTACTCAAAAACACAAATTAGATATATCATTATATTATTTGATTTTGTACAATCATGAAAACGGATGTGATATTTTTTAATAATAATCAAAATTTTATGGAAGGTAAGATTAAAAAATTTCTTTTATCTTCATTGATACATCTAATATTAAGATTAAACCTAAAAATAACAGAATCAATTTAGAAATATTCTAGAAATATTTTTTCTACATTAAGATTTATTGAATCGTTTGGAAAATACGATAAACATTAATTTAATTATATCGGCTAAATAGTATCGACTGGACTCAGTAAGGCATCTTCTATGTTCTTTCTTAATGCTATAATATTTTTCAGACAAAGTTTAAAATTTGGTCTGGCATCCGCTGTATTCCAGCAATGCAGCATCAACTGATACAACGTTGATGGACAGTTAAGAGTCATCGGCAACCTGCCTCCAGCACGTACATAATTTATCACTTCTTCATTAACCTTGGCAATATAAGGTTGCTCACCCAACGATGTAATTTCCCACATTAATACCCCAAATGACCAAACATCGCTTTGAGAAGTAAATATTCCGATCGTCAAAGATTCGGGTGCCATCCAGCGAATAGGAAACAAACCTTCTCCTCTCTAAAATAAGATTTTAACCAAAATTTAATTGTCTGGTTTAAGTTGTTCATTTTTAGAATATGTGCAAAATGAAAAAAAACATTTGTTTATCTCTTGCTTTATATAAATAAAAATTATTTATATTCGATATTACTTAAAAAAACAATGCACGATACTATTATGATAAAAAAATGGAAAGTATTTTCAAAAGAATTCATTTTTTAATCATTAATTTTTTTTTAATAATTGTATTTACCACGCGATAATAATCATCCTTGTAGATATCTCTAGCTAGTCCAAAATCTCCTATTTTAATGACACGATTCTCGCGATTTCTCGAAGATACTAAACAATTGCGACACGCTAGATCTCTATGTACGAAACGCAACTCTTCCAAGTAGCAACAACCTCGCGCAACATCTTCGCACATGGCGAGCAAATCTTGCAAACGCAGAGCATGCGAATCTGACGCTTGTAAATTTCGACTGTTTCTCAAATATTTTAACAGATCACCAGTTTCCATCAATTCCAACACTAGTAACGGAGAATCTCCATCTAAACAAACGGCCAACAATCTTAATATATGTTTGTGTCTAAAATGATTCATAAGCTTGGCTTCCTTTAAAAATTTCTTTTTCTCATGGGAAGAAGCATCTTTCCGAAGCGTTTTTATTGCAATGGATATCTCTGTGCCCAATCCTTCTAAGTTCTTCACATTTCCTTGAAACACCTGCAAAATATTTCACACAAATTCATTAGAAAATGTCATCATAGTTTAATGTCAAGTAATATTATATTTTACTTTATATTATATAATTTAACGAAAAATATATAATAAAGTGTATATTTGTTGTCTCATCTAAATTTTATATTACTTATGATCTATTATAAAACTTCATGTAATTTATATCTTTATTAGAAAATACATATCTGTTTTGTTGATTCAGAAATTAATTTGAAACATTGCTTAAAAAAAATTTTTACCATTCCGAATGCGCCGCTACCAAGAAGTTTTGTAAATGTAATTTGTTTAAGTGCGATTTTAGTTATCGCATATTCATCCGGATTATAATGTAACATAGGACTGTAAATCACATTGAATTGAGTGTTTCGGCAAG
This sequence comes from Camponotus pennsylvanicus, assembly GCA_023638675.1. NCBI lineage: Eukaryota > Metazoa > Arthropoda > Insecta > Hymenoptera > Formicidae > Camponotus > Camponotus pennsylvanicus. Next base: position 219,750 of record JALHBL010000491.1, on the reverse strand, counting down.
GTACTTCATGTAGAATCGCCAATTCTATATCGGTCATTGTTGAAGACAAAAATTGTTTGTTATTACCTCTGCGTTGACGATGCACTGTTATAAAATTTCGATTTAATTATGTAACAATATGTATTATAAAATTTACTATTTTTTAGTAAATTTATTCGTTTAGTTTTATATAAGTAAATTACTATTTTCAATAAATTTTTAGATATATCAGATATATGTGTATAATCTACAATTCGATATCTACATCAAATGTACTTACAACAATAAAAGTAGCAGATGCAGATTATAGTAACTATAACGATAAAACTTAACATCAATGGTAAATAATATTTTGTCTCTGTTATTCCAGGAGTGTTCGAAATATCTATATTACGCAAAAATATAATTTTAATATTTTCGTGTGTGCGTTTTATTTAAAAACTTATTTCTACTAATAATGTTATTATAAATTAATTAATAATAAATTAATAATTAATTAATAATTAATTTATTTGTAAGTCGATTCATATATAAAAAAATAAGCATATAATATTATAACATCCATACTCCACAGAATATTACAGCTACTTTGCGACAATGTTGCAATATTGCAAATTGTAATGCAACATTACAGAGAAACATTGTAGAAATATAAATTAACAAAATATCAGTTAGATATTAGCAATATGATATTTATATTTTAGAAACATTTTAAAACTATAACACTTTAACTTTTTCGCACCTCTGGCTTTCCGAAGAAAGATGCGTTTGATATGAAACAATTTTATAGGTTTTTGGATGTGTTGATTCTAAATATACTGTTAAAATTTAAATTCATAATAACAGATTCAAGATGGTAGCCATGAAACGCTGAAATATCGATATATTTATAATATTTGAGTTTGGATTTTATTTTTTTAGATATATATTATGTTTTTTCTGAAAATGCACACACACACACACACACACACACACTTGACTCACGGTGTTGTTACACACTTTTTTTTGCAAGTCGCGCATCTGTCACGAGACTCTTTTGGATGTCTATCGCACATGTCGTTTTATTTTGTGCACACTTAAATTATATATCTAAACTATTATAACATTTATCATAATAAAGTAATCACGTTTAAATAAAACTATATATAAGTATATAATTAGCATATCAATTCTATGATTTTTCGACATAATATATGCTTACTCTTCACTATACTTTCACTATTTAATTTAAAAGTTTGGTTTTTTCTTGAAAGTAGATTTTAGTAAGCATTATATTTCAAAGTGTCCGATTTTTTTACATGTAACTTGAATTTTCTTCTTTAAAACAAGCCAAAGTCACGGAGGTACGAAAGGATTATTATATTTATAAAAAAAATAATACATTTGTAAAAATATATATATGTAATAATATATTATATTTTTTATACTTATTTTTTTAATTTTTTTATATTTGTATATATGCGATGAATTTTAATTTTTTTGCAGATAAAGTCAAATGAATTGACACAGGAATGATATCAGTCGAGTTAAAAAAAATATGATTCTAAGCTAAAGATAAAAATTGCTATTTTTTCTATTAAAGAATATAAATAACATTTTATATCATCGTTAGATACATTTTAAGATATATTTTCAATACACTCATATACAAATATGGTATTAATAGATTTTTAAATATATATTTTTAATATATTTTTTTAATTATATTAAGAGAATAGGTAATATTTTATCTAGCATTATAATTTTTATTTTTATTTTTCGATGCACTTTTAAGTATATTTCATATGCAAGTATATGTAATTGTATTTTTGAAATTTTTTAAATGAAAATATAATTAGTTATAAATGTATAATTAATTCCAATTAATGTTTATATATTTATGCCCCGTTATATCAGTATATAGAACATTTAAAATAAAAAAAGTGGTTCGTATAAGTCAGTGCTGGGATTTACTTGCAACTTTCGGCCAGATTTCTTAGCTTACGCCTACTGTTCCCCTCTTACCGCTCGCGCCTTAGCGACCGCGCCACCGAACGCTCGTAACTAAGGAGCGGTCAGGAACGTGCGCGTCACAAATGTAATGTGGCAATCTATCTAAGTTCTCTTTATTGTTTATTAATAATAAAAATAATTATTCTATTATTAATTACGTATATGTTCTGTAACAATTTAAAATATTTGTGTTTTGAAACGTAATTACAATAAAGAGAACTTAGATAGATAGATTGCCACATTACATTTGTGACGCGCACGTTCCTGAGCGCTCCTTAGTTACGAGTGGCGCGAGCGGTAAGAGGGGAACAGTAGGCGTAAGCTAAGAAATCTGGCCGAAAATTGCAAGTAAATCCCAGCACTGGTATAAGTGAAAGATTAAAGTAATTTTATATCCAAAGTGTAATATTTTATATTTTAGTTATATGATTATGTTTAAATATAATATTAGATATATATATATTGTGACGTGACACTTGGCGGTCCGTCACAAGGATCGCGGGATCCGACCGAGAGTGAATTTGGGCCCTCGTTCTCCCCTAATTTAGGGAGAGAGCGGCTATTGGAGGCAAGGTTATACTCGCCTCCCTTGCGTGAAAATTCATTTGTTAGCGTTAAGATTAGGTTTAAGAGCGGGCACGATGGGAAACACGGACGGGATTTCATCCGGTGGCTCCAACTTTGAGGAGGAAGTCCAGCATGCAAGGAAACGGGCGAGTGGAGGCGCCGATTAAAAGGAACACGCCAGGATAAGTATTATTTGATTGTGCCAATTTATCTAAAGTCCACTTAAGACTGTCGCTGCCGCCCTGTGAACATTAATATGCCCAGCAGGTACGGAGAATAATTGCGGGGAAGGCCAACCAGCGGATAAATTAACACTGGGACCCCGAGTCGGAGCCACCTCGGCCGGAACAGCGCTAAAGAAGACCATTATAATTAACGGCGAGTGGCTGCCGAAGATATCCCTCCTGACGGGCCTCAACGGGAGGAATTATGAAAAAAATCCAAAGGAAACGGGGTGCGACAGGCACAGGTACGGCCCTGAAGGCCGCAGGATAAAATGGGCCACACGACGATCCTGAGGGTTGCGGAAGCGCCACAGGTGGCCCAATTACAAATTAATTCGCCGGCGTGATTCCGACGGGCCTTCCGCTCGCCACTGTTCGGCGGACCGGCGACGAGGACGACGGCCCAAACGCACGGATCCGAGATTTGGATGCCGAGAGCACAGAGGACCACTAGGAGTCACCGGTGAGACAGGCGTCGACCCCATCTGGCCGTTTTGTTTGTGTAATAAGGTAGAATTAGCTCGAACAGTGTCGGGGCCGTATAGCTGCCGTCATTAAATTCATGGTAAATCTCGTTTTTTTGCGTTCTCGATATTTGCGTCTTACCGTACGACGGCCGGCCTAAAGACTTTGTTCGAGCTTTCGTAAGATTAAGTGCCCTCTCTCCCAGTTGCGCGCCGACAGTCACTTTACGTGTTTATTGTACAATTATTATTGTTTACTGTAAATTTTCGTCCGTTAAAATTACTTTAACTGAGCTCACACACATAAGGCGATCTCGAGATTCGATAGCTAGCAATTGCGTGGCAGCGTCGACTCGCATCCCGTGTATTATATTATAGAAAGTAATTGTGCGCGTTGAATTTAATGTGTCTTTTATTGAGTAATCGAGTCGTGTCTAAATTCTTTTCGTTAACGCGTAAAATGCCGGTAATCGACGGTCAAATTAATTGTCTCTCTGGTTGCGTTTATTGTGATTTTGTGAGAATCTTTGCCTGTTAAACTTTCGATACGAAGAGCTCACGCGCGAAGGCGATTGCGATACTCGATGGCCGGCTGCTACATCGCGGCGTCGGCTCGTATATTTCCGAGGCTCAAATCGTTCGTTACGTCATTCTGGTGTCCAATTATTCGCGTTTTGATGTAATTAGTTATCGCATGTAAGTCCGTAGTCGCCCGATTCGTTCGTTAAAGTAGTAGATCAGTATATCCGACTCGCCGCTTTAATCGATTCCGTTAACTGCGTGCGCGGCACGTAAATCGATTATTAACATCAATTATTCTCATTCCCAACAGACGGATACTATTACAGGAGCCGATATCGCGGTATTTATTGTTAAAAATTATTTGGGAATCCGTAGCTGCCGAAACTCTAACAAGTTTCGTTTAGCGCGGAATTCCGGGACTTTTCCTTTGCGCTTTCTTTCTGCCGCGTGATACGTGATACCGCGGTGATCGCGCTCGAATGCCGGCCCGTCACTGCCGGCTAATAATCTGATAATCTATATTATAAAATCGCTTTACATCTACGCAAGTCTGTCGGACATTGAAATTTATTCACATGTTAAATATATTTATTCTTGTTACTAAAATATTATGTTTTATTTGCAGCCACCTTGTATTCTCGATCCTTCCTTGTGAATTAATTAAACGGACCGCCCCTCTACCAATTTCGATACGGGGCTAGCCGAGTGTCCGTCGCGATATCTTTCGAATTCTTTCGTCTTTTGAGTGTTGTAAATTATATAATTTATTGAGATTTTATTAGAGCGGTGCGGATTCCCGCACCTGGCGCCCAGGCAATTTTAGAGTTTTGCATTTTGAGAAAAGATCGCGCCGAAGGTGTGCCGTGGGCCAATATCACCGGCCACAATTAACATTAGCCCAACATAAAAAAATAAACGGTCACAATATATATATATATATATATATATATATATATATATATATTCTAATATTGTATATATATATATATATATATATATATATATATATATATACAGGGTGTCCCATTTTAAGTGTCCACCCCAAATATCTCTCTCATTTTTGATTTTAGAGAAAATTGGTTCAGACATGTTTTGTATGGTTTCGAGGGGGCTATAAGATGGTACCATCGGTTTGATCTTGAAGAGTTATTTGAAGGTCACATGAAGGTCACCTTCAATTTCTTAAATGGAACCTACTATTTGTCATTGCATATTCTTGTAGCTTATCTCGAGAGCTTTCCAAAACACTATAATTAAGTACCATTTCGTTAAGTACTTTTTGAGTTATGAGGCTTGAAATAATTTCTTAATTTTACATAAACCGTAAAATATCTTGTAAAATATTCATTTTTCGATTATCTTACCTTAATACTTTTATGTACAAAATAATAAGAGGAATCAATTGGTGTAAAGAAAACACATAGTTGTTTTTAAGAAAAACTATGTAATTGTTAATTGCAAATTACATATTTTTTCTTCAAAACAACTATGTGTTTTCTTTACACCAATTGATTCCTCTCATTATTTTATACGTAAAAGTATTAAAGTAAGATAATCGAAAAATGAATATTTTACAAGATATTTTACGGTTTATGTAAAATTAAGAAATTATTTCAAGCCTCATAACTCAAAAAGTACTTAACGAAAAGGTACCTAATTATAGTGTTTTGGAAAGCCCTCGAGGTCAGCTACAAGAATATGTAATAAAAGATAGGGGTGCCATTTAAAAAAATTGAGGTAACCTTCACGTGACCTTCAAATGACTCTTCAAGGTCAAATCAATGGTACCATCTTATGGCCCCCTCGAAACCATACAAAACATGTCTGAACCATTTTTCTCTAAAATCAAAAATGAGAGAGATATTTGGGGTGGACACTTAAAATGGGACACCTTGTATATATACAGGGTGGGCCATTTTAATCTATGCACCCAAATTTCTTTGTACCTAAGACAGATACGGAAAAATGATTCAGACAAAAGTTGTTTGGTTTCGAGGGGGCTATAAGATGGTATCATTGGTTTGACCTTCAAGAGTCATTTGAAGGTCACGTGAAGGTCACTTCAATTTTTTTAAATGGAACACCCTATATATTTTTGCACATTCTTGTAGCTTATCTCGAGAGCTTTCCAAAACACTATCATTAAGTACCTTTTCGTTAAGTACTTTTTGAGTTATGAGGCTTGAAATAATTTCTTAATTTTATATAAACCATAAAATATCTAGTAAAATATTCATTTTTCGATTATCTTACCTTAATACTTTTATGTACAAAATAATGAGAAGAATCAATTGGTGTAAAGAAAAAACATAGTTGTTTTTAAGAAAAAATATGTAATTTGCAATTAACAATTCCACATTTTTTCTTACAAACAACTGTATGTTTTCTTTACACCAATTCATTCCTCTCATTATTTTCTACACAAGTGTATGAAATAATTATTAAGTTATAGGCAAAAATATCTCAGCGCATGAGAAGCGATCTGTTTACAGCTTCTTATACTCTGAGACATTTTTGCCTATAACTTAATAATTATTGCGAATTTTGCAATATGGTAGAGAATTTTTCTTTTCAGTTTGACCCAATCTATCACCACTTTTCATTTGATCACTTAATAATCACACACTACAAGCGGTTTACCGCTTTTCATGTACCGAGACATTTTTGCTTATTTTTTAATAATTGTTGCGAATTTTGCAAAATGGTAGAGGACTTTTCTTCTCAGTTTGACCTAATCTACTACTACTTTTCGTTCGGTCACTCAGGAATCGGACACCCTGTATATATATATGGTGTGACGTTGCCGTCCCGACGCGCGTCCATCCGCCCCAGAATCTTGACGGGGCGCGAGCCGAGCGGCCGCGCCAGAAAAAGATTGCGAGAGCCGTATCAAAATCTCCGGAGAGACGAGCCTTTGTTATATTTCGCGTTATTAATTAATTTTTTTTGTATTATTTTGTACGTCGGGCAACCCGCCGGAAAGCAACCGGAAGAAGCAAAAGAAGAATCTTTTTTGCGACAGCCGATACGACATTTCCGACCTCCGATTCGAGAACGGAGCGCCCGAGGATCAGGACAGCGCAGAGTCGCGGGTAGAATTCACCCCCTGCGAAGGAAAGGAGGAGAAGTCTCCAAGAAACAGCTGTCTTGGACCTGGATCACCTGGCCGGATCGACGCTATCCCCTCCGAGGACGGAGGACGAAAGATCGACCTCAGGAAGACCGCCGATAGCAGGGTCGCCGACATGAAGATTTTCGAATTATCGGGCCCGATACGGCGTTGCCGCGGGGGGCATTAATATCTCGCGTGTCGCAGCGCTATTGGCCGCAGATCCGCGCACCCCTGCGCGCAGAATTGACGCCGCTATCGACCCTGGATCGCGAGATCCAGGGAGACACTCTTGTAGCCGTTTATTCAATTTTAGGGCGTGGAAATAAATGTTCACTGGCACAGAAAACCTTTTCACTACAGTTAGATTTATTAATATAAATCGATAACACTTTTATCGAACTATAAATGTTGCACAAACGAACTCGACACATTCGACGATCCTTTGCGAACGTTCTATAATATTCTCGGCAGTCCTTCGCCAATACGTAATGATGCGCAGTGTTAGACGATCCTTCGCTAACTGCTCAAACATCGAAATCAAATTTTCGGTTATCGCGACAGGTGGTGCTGAGCTATCATAGGGATAGCGTGGGACACGCATTCCTTAAGATATGTAGTTATATATATATATATATATATATATATATATATATATATACACATATATTTTCGCAAGTACAGACTAACTCAAATATACTCAAAATTCTTAGGCGCTTACAGATTCGGCCATTCTGACCTATAGTTCGTCCTCGAACTATGGCGATTATAACCTTTAGACTGCCGGGATTTGAACCTTTCAACTGCCCTTCAAAAGTGGTCAAATTTGTGCCTTGTATCATCTATCAACTATATACAAAGTTCATGTCAGAGGTCAAGCCTATATATAGGATATCCGGCAGGGAAGGGTACAGAAATTTTTTTTTATTGCTAAAACCTGGTAAAAACACTATTTAGGGGTTTTTGGGGTTGCTGATCACGAATCTGAGGTCAGAATTGATCAATTCATGTCCGGGGGCCACAATTCCCCCCCTCCCCCATAATGCTCAACATATGACATTTCTGAAACTCGGTAAAAACGTGATCTGGGGGTGAAAACTTTATCTCATGGGTTTTCGGGGTCGCTGATCACGAATCTGAGGTCAAAATTGATCAATTTATGTCCGGGGGCCTCAATCCCCCCCCACCCCCACAATGCTCAACATATGACATTTCTGAAACTTGGTAAAAAAGATTTTATTATATATTGGACACTACCATCAAACTCAGCACCCCTACGATATTTGTTTTATCTTTTCTCATCAAATCTGGCCCCAGATTCGTCATAAGCGACCCAAAAAACCCCCAGATCACGTTTTTACCGAGTTTCAGAAATGTCATATATTGAGCATTATGGGGGGGGGGGGGGATTGAGGCCCCCGGACATAAATTAATCAATTCTGACCTTAGATTCGTGATCAGCGACTCCAAAAACCCATGAGATATTGTTAATTACAGAAAAAATACTAATTTTCCTTTAGAGCCTATATATAGGATTTCCGGCAGTCTAAAGGATAAACTAATTAAACAATAAAAGATTATCTTATTCTATGGAGATTACACACATTATATATATTTTTCATAATATTCTAACATATAACATATTTTTATTAACTATGATTAAACAAAATTTTTTTTTCACATAATTATACAAAAGCTAAATTTAATTTTTATCAGTAGAATAATTTTCATTTATTTTAATCCAAGGTTTAATTTTATCAGACGAAAGAATAGTATTAAATGGCTTTTGAGTGAGATTATATCCTGGAATGTCTGTCACTACAAATCTATTTTTCTTAAGAACAGTTTTAATTTGATACGGTCCTTTATATTTCGGCAGCAATTTTTGATTGGTATCGGGTTTCGGCTGTAAAATTCTAACAAGTACAAGATCTCCTTCTTTATATCGTGTAGATTTGTTATGCTTTTTATCGTATTGTATTTTATTATATTCTTGAACAGCACGGTTTACAATTTGAGCTGAATCTCGCAATTCTGTTCTTTCTCGCTCGATATCTACATCAATTTGCGCTAAATGATCAATAAATTCTCTTAATTCGTTATCGGAATTTTGACGCTGATCCTAACAATATTTTACTCGGAGTTATTAATCGACTTATGCAAAGTATTATTAATTACAAATTGTACGTTGCCTAATACATTTTTCCAATCTGCAATATTATCGCTTATTTTCGATAGAGTTGACTTTAAGAAACGATTTACTCTTTCAACTTGATCATTAGCCCAAGGTGAAGCAACTGCAGTCATTACATGCTTTATTTTTCTTTCGTTTAAAAATTGAGCAAAATTTTTTGAAGAAAAAGCTGTTCCGCGATCACTAATTATTCGTTCAGGAAGTCCAAATAAATCAAAAAGAGTATTTAAACATTTTATAACTTCATCAGTAGTAGTAGATTTAGTGGAAAAAAGCCAAGTAAATTTTGTAAATGCATCTACGATAACTAAAATATATTTATAACCGTCAGCTGTAACTTCTAATGGTCCAAAATGGTCAATATGAAGCGTATGAAGGGGTAAAGCTATTTCCTCAAAAATTTCTAATTCGCCTTCGGGGGTTTTCCTCCAACTAAAGAAAAGCTTAAACATTTTACACAATTTTCAATATATTGTTTTACGCGTAATTTAAGACAAGGGAACCAATAGTGACTCAAAAGACCGTGTACAGGTTTATTTATACCAACATGTCCCATTTCATTGTGATAAATCCGTATTATACTATTAATCATATTCTCAGGAACAACAAACAAGTTTTTATCCGCGTGTTTACGAAAGACAAGACCTTCTATAAGTCCAAAGTGTTTATGATTTCTGGTTTCCAAATCTTCGGCTAATTCCTTAATTTTTAGATCGGCTAATTGCTTATACATTAATTCGTCTTCTACAGTAATTAAATTTATATTCATAATGCAACTACTAAGACAATCTACGTGAGCCATTTTACCTGATGGTCTATGTACTAAATTAAATTTATAATTTTGAAGAATTAAACTTCATCGCGCTATTCTTGGATTAATATTAATTTTTTTCATTGCTAATACTAATGAATTACAATCCGTGATAATTTTAAAGTTTATACCTTGTAAATAAACATGAAAACGTTCAACTGCTTTAACAATAGCTAATGTTTCTAATTCATAACTATGGTAATTTTTTTCGGCGTCACTAGTCGCGCGGCTGAAATAAGCTATAGGAGCCATACAATTATTCGATTGTTTCTGTAACAAAATTGCGCCAAAACCGTGACTACTCGCAACCGTATGTAATTCTGTGTATCGGCTAGAGGATTATATATAGATAATACTGGTAGTGTAGTCAACTCGGCTTTCAAATGTTCAACCGTTTGTACGCATTGTTTATCAAATATAAATTTAGCATTCTTTTTAACTAAAGCTTGTAGACAGCTAACTTTAAGAGCGTAATCTTTAATGAATCTTCGGAAATAATTTGTTAAGCCTAGAAAACTTTGCAATTCTTTTACATTTCTTGGTTGCGGAAAATCGATGATAGCTTGAATATGACGTTTACACATAGTAATGCCGTTTGCCGTAATTAGATATCCTAGATATTAAATTTCTTTTTTTAAAAATGTACATTTTGATAAATTTAATTCTAAGTCATATTTCTTTAAATAGATTAACACTTCTTTTAAAATTTTTAAATTTTGTTCAATTGTAATCGTAGGTATTAATATATCGTCTATATATCTATATATCAAGATTTTATTTGCACGTAATAGCGAATCGAAAATTTGCAAGATTCTTTTTTGAAATTCGGCCGGAGCCTCAGAATAACCGAATGGCATTTTAAGAAATTCATATTGCCCAGAAGGTGTTGCAAAAGCAAAATACTTAGTATGTTCTGGATGTATTGCAATTTGATGAAAACCATCTTTTAAATCTAATTTAGTAAAAATTCGTTTATTTCTTAATTTATCTAATTGATCTTCTATTATGGGAAAAGGATATTTTTGTGGATAAATCCTTTGATTAAGCGGTCTCAAATCTACGCACATTTTTTTTTCCGTTTCTCCGCGTTACCAAAATAACTCGAAAACAATACGGTGAAATGCTAGGTCGAATAATATTTCGTTCTAATAAATCGTCTGTAATTTTTTGAAGCTCATTTTTCTCAGAAATTGACATTCGTCTCGGAGCATATCTGAATAGAGAATTATCTTTTAAATATACTTGAACGCAATAATTGAGCGAAGCGTGGCACAGTAGATAGCACACTAGTCTACAAAGCCAAAGGTCCCGGGTTCGATTCCCGATAGATTGTATACGCTCGCTCCTCTCTCGGAAGGCACTGGCAAACCACCGAGAAATCTTGCCAAGAGAATCTCTCTATTTTTCAGCCGTTCGGAATCAGCATTAAACTGTAGGTCCCATATACGTGTGATAATCTGGTGCGCAACACAGGTATATGAAAGAGAGAGATCACTATGTTCGGACACGAACAAAAGGGCTATGAAGAAGAAGAACGCAATAATTATCATTTACTTTTTCAATCTCTAAATTTTCTACGTCAGCAAATGTATTTAATAAATCACGTCGATCCTGAAAGTTTAAATCTTTATCTAAATTTTCAACTATTGGATCATATGTTTCTTTTGTTTCGATTACATTAATAGTCAAAAGCTATAGTCATGAGCTATTTCTTTGCAATCAGCAACTATTTCAAAAGCATATTCATCTTGGAAAAATATAAACTTTAAATTTGCATTATTAATAAATTCACGACCGATAATAACATCATAACGCATTGTTTTATCATCCACAACCAAAAAAGTAATATCGAACCATGAATTATTTAAATTTTCTAAAATGATTTGATCATATATCTTGCCATACACTAATAACGGAGATTCATTAATTCCTTTGTAACTATTTCCTTTTTTAACTTTAAGTAAGTCTCTATTACTAAAGAATTTCTTATGTATCGATTTTTTTATCAAATTGACTGGACTACCAGTATCTACCAAGGCAGGGATCGCTACATTTTTATTATGTAATCTACGAATCATAGTACGTAATCTTGTTTCGCTGTTCGTGCCGATCTGCAATACGCTTTCAGACAGAGATGTAGTCCCCGTGGTCGATGTTGACGGCAGCGACGCATCTTCTTCCACATGGTTCAATGTAGTGCTGCGACTGGCTTCTTTCTTAGGACACGTGTTGCTTAGATGACCCGTTTGACCGCACTTAAAACACGTTGCTTTTCCGATTCGGTAATCCTTGGATAAATGTCCAGGTTTCTTGCAAGTAAAACAAGTCTTCTCGGTTGATGATGTATTCTCTCCCGTTTTTTTCGTTGGATGTTTAGATTCTCCTTTTCGCACAATAATGCTATCTTCTGTAATTTTGCGCACGTGTTCAATAAAGTCAGGAACATTATCAATCCAAGTATTCAGCACCATTCTTCGGAGATTAGAATCTTTCACTCCATCAGCTAAGAGTTCCATTATTTCCTTTTCAGAGAGCGTTAGCGATTGCATTAAATTTAATTTTGCTTCAGCGTAATCAATAAATTTTTCTGTGTGCGATTTCCAAAAGCGAGTGCTAATTCTTGCCAAAGTTGCGGTGTAAGATTCCTTCCATTCAAAATATCGTCTCAATTGGAATTTAAATTCCTCCCAAGTAGACACAGATTCGAGTGGTTGACGATTATACCAATTTAAAGCACATTCTTTTAATTGACTTACAGCAGCCAGAAGCAAAACATCATTGCTGAAATGATACGTCTGTGCGATATTAGCTATTCTTTCAAGCCATCGAACAACGTTTTCATCTTCTTTTCCCGAAAAAGTAGGAATCAGTTTCTCAGCACATTTTACACGCTGCCAAATGTTAGAAGAATTTCCATTTGATTCACGCGTATCGCTTGTATTTTGATGAGGCACATTAGCAGATGAAGAGGAAGAGGCCTGTTGTAACGCTTGCACAACCGACTCCACGATAAATTGAATATCGGGTAAAGAGCCGATATTTGGCGGATTTTGCATTCTCGCTCCAGATGACGGACCCGCTGTATGCATCATACAGGGTGGCTGAATTGTTGACATCTCCGGTCTTTCTACGTGAGATTCACTGCCCGATGATATATTGGATGGATCACTCCTAGGTTTTTGGGTGCTTTCCGTTGATGACTGCCCATGCGATTGTTCTGACCATCCTTCTCGTTCATAATAATTTATGAGAGACTCAAAAATATTAGAACGTTTCCTTTTGTATCGATTTTTAAACGTACTGCAAGAGCTCTCAAATCGTTAATCGATAATGATTCCAATTTCTCTTGATTCATATTGATCGTTCAATCGGTCAAAGATAAATAAGTCTCACACCGATAAATAAGTCTCACAAGTGAAAGTATCAATAATCACAGAAATCCTTTGTTATCCTCAGAATTTGAAACGATGTCGAAATACGAAAAGGATAGTGATATGAAATTAATATCACCCCTGATATAGAGATGGCTCTCTAAATTTGCGCTTACCGGCAATATGGCTGAGTCAGCAATTTCGGAGCAAGATCTAGAATGTTCTATATGACGTACTTCCGATTCGAGAACTTTCTCTGATAGCACGTGCTCACTTTATTCTCTTTTCGATATTCTCGATATAACCGATTAATATATTCCGTAAAAACAATTGATGCGTTTATTACTCACGAGCTATGCACGAAAAACTCAGGTAAACAGTCTGGAGTTATTTCTTAACAAAGTTTATCGTAGGTGAATCCCACTTCTGAAAAACTGTGGTTCTGTAGCAGTTTATTCAATTTTAGGGCGTGGAAATAAATGTTCACTGGCATAGAAAACCTTTTCACTACAGTTAGATTTATTAATATAAATCGATAACACTTTTATCGAACTATAAATGTTGCACAAACGAACTCGACACATTCGACGATCCTTCGCGAACGTTCTATAATATTCTCGGCAGTCCTTCGCCAATACGTAATGATGCGCAGTGTTAGACGATCCTTCGCTAACTGCTCGAACATCGAAATCAAATTTTCGGTTATCACGACAGGTGGTGCTGAGCTATCATAGGGATAGCGTGGGGCACGCATTCCTTAAGATATGTATGTATATATATTTATTTTCACAAGTACAGATTAACTCAAATATACTCAAAATTCTTAGGCGCTTATACTCTGGTGCGGGCGCTCTTGGCGGATAGTCACTTTAGCTAGTATCGTTGTCGTTAATTGTGTGTATCGCAGCCTAGATCAAGGCGAGAGGACGAGCCGAGGATCATCCCCTGGCCACGGGAGAAAGTATCGGTGAGGTTGCCCATCGCTATATTGTAAGCCACGTACGCGATTCCGTCCGTAGACCGGCCGCTCTGTCGCCGTCGCCATTTTCGTGTCTCGTTGTCGCTCGGGCTTTATACCAAGCTCGCGATTTTCGTGTATTTCGGGCAACCGGAGACAAGCGACCGAGGCATCAAGGACGATCGTAACGTCGATCGTAGTCGATAAGGAACCGTTCGTCTCTCTCCGGGATTCGGAGTGTCGTAAAACGCGTAGCGACCGGCTCTCGTATATCGACCACGTGCGTGGTAAATCGCGGGGAATGCGTTCGCTATCCGTGCTGTCGAAAAGAGTTGTCGAAGCCGCGTAAGACATCCCCGCAATCGATCTCCGGGCGATTTTTGTGTATTAATTAGCGTGTATGTGAGTGTATGATCGTTGCGTATCGTGACGTCGTGACTATCGTGCTGTCTTTGTCGCGCTTGTTACGTGTATAATTTGCGTTTATTGCGAGATATTTGTCGTGCGTGTGAGTGTCGCAGTGCATAATAGATTACAGCGACTTAAGATATTTAGTTATTTCAAATTTGCTAATTTATGTTATTATTATTTTTTTTCTTGATTTCGTTATTTCTTCTGTTTCATATTTTTTTTTATATTTCTTTCTTGAATAAATTTGTTATATTTTCTTTTATATTAAGCTCGCGTAATTTATTTTTGAGTGTTCGCGTTTCATGATTGTTAAAGTCCGTTGTGCCTGTCGATTTTCGTAATTCCTGAAAGCCTCGCATAAAATAATTCAATATCCTTTCCAACAGACCCTGCCCCCTCTACCATTAGATGAGCTAGTCGACCCGTGGCAAATTAGGCTTTTCGCGTTATTCTGGCGTTTTAGCGAACTGATACGCGAAAGACCGTATCTGGCGCCCAACTTCGAGATCTCGAGACGGCCTTCGCTTCGCCGCGGCTCGCGCGAGAACACCCTCCATCTTAGTTCCTCCAAGCGCGAGTATCTTTATCCTTGTATTTTTGACGACGTATTCGCTCCCCCTTTAGCATCCTCCTCTCTAACACCTCGAAGAGGAATTGTATATAAAATTATCACTTTGTGAGAAACGTCGCAATATATATATTATATTAGATATGAAATCGTTGGAAACGTCTATTTATATTAAGCTTTTTAATTTAATTATATACTTCCGAGATAATTATCTGTCAGAAACAAAAATATTCTATACGTAATATTATTAAATGGTTGCAATGAGACATTGCATTCTTTCAAATATATGCCACTGCAATGTTGCTATAATATATATTTCATTGCAATATTACAAAAAGTGAACATCTTAATGTTATCAGAATCTTATAACAATCAGCAGAGTTTCGCAATCGATTTGCAATATTGTAATGTTTCAATGAAATTATTCTTCAATATATCCATGCAATCTTATTGTGCTGTATGGGTATCTTCGTTTGCTTACCAAGTGTTGAAAAAATAAATCTTTCATCAGCAGGCCATGTAAAATTTTCCTCATATTCGGGATATCTCAATATCAAGCGAAACTTGTATAAAGTTCCCGATTGTAAATTTCCGATATAGTATATTATTTCATTGCTATAATTCATTTTACTATAATTTGTTGTTTGCCACTTTTCTGTTGCAATGTCTTTGTACTCTAATATAAAAAGAACCGTCAGATTAATGTTTGAAATCCATGAAATGTCTATGCTATTTATGTTGGCCCTGCTCAAAGTAATATTGTTTGGTTCTGAGTATATGTGAATGATCTTGCTTAAACTCTCGTTGTAGAAATCGCTGAAATTAATTGGATACACACGCACGTATATCAAGTAATCTTGTACTGGTAACGACAAGTTAATCTTTGTGAAAAATCTGCCGTCTGCTATACGTTTCGGCACATTGATAAATTGTTTACTCTCTTGTTGCGTCCCGTTGACTAACTTCCAATGCACTTCGTAGGTCACGGCCACGCAGTTCACTTTCTTGGGTGACATCCAACGAACTACTGCTATAGTAGGCGTCAAAGCTAGAACACTTATGTTTTCTGGTGCATTAAGCTTGCCTGAATTAGTTTTCATTGGTATCACATTCGAATCGAATGGATTTATTGATAATTGATCAAAGTAAAAATTGCTTAAAGTAAACTTCAACTTGTACTCTGTAAATGGTGTTAAGTTCTGAATCTCGTAATATCGCTCGAACGTCAGCACATTGAACTTTTCATACTTGTTGAGATTGTTGTCTAAACAGCTTACGGAGATAGTATATATAGTAGTTGGTAAATTATATTTTTTGCATCCACTCTTTACAACCGGCTCCGGAAGATTTACAATGATGCTGTTTGTCGTTGCAGTCACATTCTCAAAATTATAAACTTTTTCATCAGGTGTCAGACATCTCATTGGAGGATATGGTTGTAAAGATTTATCAAAAGCGTAAATTCTATTAAAAGAAATAATTTCACCTGGGTCTATCTTTATAACATATTTGTCTACATTTACGCTCTTGAGACTTGCATATTTCTTTTTCAAAACGTAGAGAATATATTGAAACCAACCATCCATTGTTAAAATGTAAATGTTTGTTTTGTCAATCGTCATAGATTGGAATGTGATGTCATCATCTATGTTTTTCTTGTATAAAATCATATTGTACATAGAAACGTTAATGTCTGTCACAAATATACGATCAATACATAACCAGTAAATTAACGGCTTCTCATTATTCATGTTATCAATTATCATATCAAAAGAATCTATATCATAAAATGGGCAAATGGAAGCATTTATCTGAAAAATTTGCTTGTTTTTTCCATCGAGATAATATTTCATCATATCATATTCGCTATTCTTCCTATTGTATGACATGCGATATAAAATTCTAAAAAATATATAATTATTTTACTCATTATAAGACATTATTTTACCAAAAACAGAAACTTATATGTAGTAAAAATTCGAAATTCTTATAATTATATAATAACTTATTCTTTTTTACTTACGATCTTAATTATAAAACCACGTAAAATTATAGAAAAATTACAAATTTGCATAAATCTTTAATGGAAAATTATGTTTTCAGGTGAACGGTATTAAACGTACCCCATAGACGGTGATACATTTAAACGGTCTTTAGCAATTTTTGCTTTGAAAATCTCATCAAATTTAATTATGCCATTTTCCCACATTGTTAAGTCGAACTTTACAATATAAGAGTAGTCTGACCCTTCACAGGTCAAATATAGATTTCTTGCTACCCAGTCAATGCAGATATTAAATAATTCTTTATCATATGTAGCTATCTTTGTGATATTATTTTCATTAATCTTGAATGTCATTAAGTCTTTTCCGTCACTCAAATAAATTCTATTGTCTTGTATCGAATAAGCGATATTTCTTTTTGGTTTGAAAAAAAGGAGCCAAATATAATTGTATAGTAAAAAAATTATAGTTGAGATTTCTAATTTTATAGTTATTACTACTATAAAGTTGATAATAATAAACTTGTGCATAATAATAATAACTTTATAGTTAGTGTTAAAAATAATTTATGATAATTATAACTATTTTTCTTTATCAGTATACATACTTTGATATTAAGGAATTAACGTTTAAATCCACGTCCCATATTTGGATACCTAGAAACGTTGTGAGTAATAATTTAGGTATTGGATTTTCATGTGTAGTCGACACATTGATTACATCCGTGTAAGGACCAGCAACAATTTTAGTATGCGCGCGTACTCGAAAATAATATGTCGTGTTAGATGTTAGATTGTGCACCGTGTGCTCCAATTTTGTAGTTGTGATATTTTTATCGTCGCAGGTTTGAATCTCTTTTAAGTTCTCGATGAAAGAACACTGTACTGTGTACTCTTGTATTATTTCATCGGTAAATTCAGGTTGGTTCCATCTGTAAAAAAATAAAATTTTAGCCTTTTTATATTTAACAAAATTATAACAGAATTAACATTTTTATATATTTATGTCGTTGAATTTTAGAAAAAGAGAGAAAAATGAAAGAATACAAACTGAGAATTTAGATTCTTTACCTCAATGTCACAAAAATGTCGTTTACTTTTTCTGTGAATTGACTGTCGAATTGTACAAATGCTCTGAGAGATGTTGGCTTGTTCAAACTGCTTTCTAGAGATTTTAAGATCGTACATATTAACATAATTATATATAAGATTAAGTGGATTATCTCAGTAAATCAGAAAGAACAATTTAATGTGAAAATAAAGGAAATAGAAAAAAATAAATGTAAACTACAAAATATGGAAATTAGCACAGTATTGACCTTTAAAAAAATAATATAAGAAGTTTTTGCGTCATTTAAGATTTAGAAAAGTAATCGTTAATTCATGGCAAAAGCGAATAAATAACTTTTAATAAAATGACAAGTACTTTTCGAAAAATTCCTATAGCTTAAGAAATCAGAAGTATAATATTTGCGATTGCTTTAAAACAAAGTAGCAAATTAATAAAATTGACTTTACCTTAAATCATGACAATTTTTATGTACAATGTTATGTTTATATTATGTTTTTCTATTTTTTTTTTGGATGGAATAGAATTTATATTTTTCTCACTACTGGAAGATATTTTCAGATTTGATTTCCACTCTCTCTTGAATTTAAATTATATTTACACTTTTTCGTCATAGATTTTGTTATTAATGTTTTATGCATTTTTTTCAACTTACCGATAGATTCTGGGATGACAGAAATATTTTCAAGTGTAACTTCATCGACTTCTCGCTTATTTCTCACAGTACTATCAGAATGACTCCGATCAGATTTGAAATTTAGTATAGGATGATCACTTTTCTCGGACATTGAAATATCCTAAATAAAGTATAACATACGAAAAGAATTAAGTGAGTACCGTTGAAACAAAAACGCGGTTGTTTCTAGTGCTTTTAATGATAAATTATATAAATTATAAAATTAAAAGAAAAATTGCTATTCGTTTTTCGTTTGCTTAACAATACCGGTTTGATATATACCATTCCTAATTAATATGGGATAAACTTCCGAAAACGACCCACGCTCGATTATCACGAATTTTTGTAGAAACACTATAAATGATGTCAAATGAATGTCCTTAAGCGGATTTTCACCGATACAAACATTTAATGCTAAAAATACACTCGTCAATAAAATTATCGCATAGGTAATTTCATGTCAAATTTTCGCATAACTTCAAATAAGTATAATTCCGTCAAAAATGGTCGTATTTGAAAATTTTTTTTTTCATTTTCAAGCTTAAAGCCTCTATTTTGAAAATCATTTGTCAGATTTAGAATTTATTTTCCCCCCTCTCGTCATCTCCTCAAAAGTAAGGACGTGTTACGTCTCCAAAAAATTGCATACTTTGACGCATTCCACGGGGTGAAATAAATTTTTTTCGTAAATTTCATGATAATCATCGTAAAATATGGACTTTTATGTGTGAATTAAAAAAAAAATTTTTTTTATACGATTTTTTTTCGCGGAGTTACGACATATCAAAGTTACCTATACATTTTTGTTCATTTACCGCCAGCATTAGCATTACCCGATGCGCACCGAGGAGGTTGCTAGTCGGATTTGGCGCATCGTGTATGTGTGTGTGTGTGTGTGTGTGTAGTGACAGCAGAGATGAGGACCCTACGGTTCGTCACTCCCATAGCATTTTTTGACTCCAAACCCTCTCTGCTGCTGTGTGTGTGTGTGTGTTTGGAGTCAAAAAAATGTTACGGGAGTGACGAACTGTAGGGTCCTTATCTCTGCTGTCACTCACATACACACACACACACGATGCGCCAAATCCGACCAGCAACCTCTTCGTGGTGCGCATCGGGTAATGCTAATGCTGGCGGTAAATGAACAAAAATGTATAGGTAACTTTGATATGTCGTAACTCCGCGGAAAAAATCGTACAAAAAAAATTTTTTTTTAATTCACACATAAAAGTCCATATTTTACGATAATTATTATAAAATTTGCGAAAAAAATTTATTCCACCCCGTGGAATGCGTCAAAGTATGCAATTTTTTGGAGACGTAACACGTCCTTACTTTTGAGGAGATGACGAGAGAGGGGGGGGGGGAAGATAAATTCTAAATCTGACAAATGATTTTCAAAATAGAGGCTATAAGCTTGAAAATGAAAAAAAAATTTTTCAAATACGACCACTTTTGACGGAGTTATACTTATTTGAAGTTATGCGAAAATTTGACATGAAATTACCTATGCGATAATTTTGTTGACGAGTGTATATATAATATACAGGGTGTCCTATTTTATTTTTGTCAGTCAAATATCTCGATATTACTTAGAGTTAGAAAAAAATGTTTCAGACAAAAGTTGTATGGCTTGAAGAGAGCCATAAGATGGTGTCATTGGTTTGACCTTGAAAAGTCGTTTGAGGGTCACGTGAAGGTCACATTCAATTTTTTTAAATAGAACTGCCTACTTTTTACTGCATATTCTTGCAGCTCATCTCGAGAGCTTTCCAAAACACTATAATAAAGTATTTTTTCATTGAGTACTTTTCGAGTTATGAAGCTTAAAATAATATCTTAATTTTACATAAACCATAAAATATCTAGTAAAATATCCATTTTTTTATTATCTTACCTTAATACTTTTATGTACAAAATAATGAGAGGAATCAATTGGTGTAAAGAAAACACATAGTTGTTTCGAAGAAAAAATATGTAATTGTTAATTGCAAATTACATATTTTTTCTTCGAAACAATTATGTGTTTTCTTTATCTTATTATATAGACAGAAACAGTATATAATTTATTATCATTCATTTTTAGTCACACTACTAGCTGCAATAACATTCAATTGTTTCTTAATCAAGCAAAAAATATCTCTTACCTGCGTGAAATTTAAATCCGGACACATGGAAACATTTTCTTTCTGGAGGCTGTTTGAAGTAGTATAATCTTTCGGCATAAATATGATAGTTGCCTTTGTCAGTACTAAACTTTTCGATAAAACACATAAAATTGTTCCAAATATAATTTGCATTTTTCGTAAATGTTTGCACTCAATCGGTTTCCGTTGAATCCTCAATTAGCTGTTTTTCTCACTCCACTAATTCTGATGTGCTAATCAAATTGATATTCATATATATACATATATTTTCGATAAATTCCTTAAAATTCAGTTTTTTAACGAATCGCAAGTTATTATCTTCTAATATTATGTTTTTAGATTTCTCTTTATGGTCACAATATATATCTTAAGATTAAATTAGGGAATTCTGAGTAAATAAATAATTTCTATTTTTTTTAAAAGAACAAATGACAATGCGAAATAATACATATTCATTTGATTGTATCGCGAACACAGGAATATAATTATTATCAGCTTTCCTTTTTTATTAATATTATAGTAGAAAAGCAGTCGATAAAAGGATAATAGCAATTAAATTACAAACGATCAAAGAAGTTATAGAATTACAGATCTTGTAACATTTTCAGCCATATTCAAGCACACGCAGCGTGTAATCGAATTCACTTCAATATTTGCTATATCTTTGGTTTTATTAAATGTAATTATGACAATTCATTCGTACGATTGTGTTACTACATACAATTGTGTTACTACGTATGCTTTTTAAAATCCACTATTCGTACACAATTTTTTGTGATATTCATATAATGCAGTTTGAATCAAACGACAAGTAACGCGGTAGCATGTTTTGGCTAGCGATCACAATAGTAACTGACTTCGAATGATCAATCTGATCATGTGTTGCCACGACGTCTTATTAGCTGCATTCCGTTTGTAATTTATTTTTCTCCACAGAGATACTCGCGTTATTTCAAAAAGAATTAAAATCTTTAAAAATTGTTTGACAAAAAGTTATATATGTATAAAACAAAAATAGTTCTATATATAAATAAAAATAATTATATGCATATATAATTGTTTAATGAATTTTATTAAACTTTTTATATTAATTTATTTCTGAGTATCTTCTTTCTGGCATAAGAGGCACGTGTACTATATAAAAAGAAATTCTGATTATAAGGAAAGTAATAATGGATTTAAAAGAAGTGATTTATACGTTTTCTGTGACATTCATATAATGCAGTTTGAATCAATACGTTACGCGGTAGCCTTTTTAGTATAATTCTAGTAGTTCTAGTATAAATAAATACAAATTTCCAATAACACATAAATAACTAAAATAAATAATATAATTAATTGTACGAGCTGTTATTATCGTTATTTGCATTGAATAACCTTATAATATAATAACGTATATAATATAACTTTACTTAATATTAATTTAACATAATATACTTAATATAATATAATATAATATAATATAAAAAACTTATATTAATTACTTTATTATTTTAATTATACTATTGTAATTTTATATACGACAATTTTTATATGCACCAGTGTGTATTAGTGCATCCAATCAAATTCTCTCTTTCTCCCACTATAAATCAATTACTTTTTTCAAAAAAGTTATAAACATTTTAATTACGTGACATATAATTGAAAATAATTTTGTAATGCTCTGGTCTCCTTTTGTGACTTATTCAGTCCATTCATATATTAAATGATATACATTTTTATTTTCAAAAATATTTTTATATCATTAGAGAAACTTCCGCTAAGGATAATTAAGAATAATTCTGTTAAGAATAACTAAGAATAATTAAATAAGTATTTATATAATGATCTCTTTTTAAATTCATGCATAATAATAGGCGTATTTTCAAATATTTTATAAATTTATAAAAATTTATTACCTCCACAGCAATGATATATGTATGTACAAAGATTTATATGTACAGTTTGAAATAGGAAAAAGCTCCAAAACATAATATAAAAAAAGCTTGGAAAGAAAATTACAATTGTGTGTTAACATTTATGAATTTACAAAATAGTTAATATTACTATTAGTTAATATTAATATTACTATATATATATATTATATTAATATTAAAAAAAGTGCAGATCTTATATAATATATAAAATACAAAAGTACACATGTTGAATATCTAATAAGTATTGTAAGGAAACAAACATTCAAGTATTAATACATGCATGTCCATCTACAATTTTTTCTTCATTAATTAAGTTCATTAATTTATATCAATTAGATAATACATATAACGACAATATTTATTGGATTCAATATATCATCTCTTCTATGTCACTTCTTAGAACTATAATATTTTCGAGATAAAATTTGAAGTTTGATTTAATTCCCGCTGCATGGCAACAAGACAATATTAATATCAAATGGACAGTTAACCCTTAATTACGCATTGTCAATAGATGACGAAACGTTTTATAACACATGGCTGTCGTCAATAAATAACTTTAAGATATGCCATGATGCTCCAAGTAGCACACATTCGTTTTATATACATTTCTTAAACGTATCCAATATTTTTTAACCGTAAAACATTAATAAGAAACGTTTCTATAGAAATGCTTTTAAAACCATAGTTAAGGAAACGTATTTTTTACGTTTCTATAGACAAAATAAAAACTAATTTTTATTAATTTCAAATTATATATACATATATACATATATATACATATACATACATACATATAAATATATATATATATATATATATATATATATATATAATTATTACGAAAACTATATTAATTTACAAATATATAAATAAGATTACTAAGAATCAGTATTTTATTGATCTATAGTAGAAACGCTTCTTTTTTGTTACTTTATCTTAGATCTCACTAATTATAGTCAGTGGAAGTAAAATTTCATTGTAAAATCAGTAATCGCTAGTTCGTTCGTTTATACCGCTACAGTGCGCTATTTTTCTTGTACTTAAGTTTTAATCATGAGAATTATATAAAGCTTGAAAAGGGCGACGGATAAAATTAAAAGTATCACTTCGATTTAATTTCTGATACAATCTCAATACTCTCTAAAAGTGAATCAGTGTATTATCACTGTAATCAGTGCTGTACTTATAACTGCTTGTAATCAGTGAGTATTTACTGTTTTTCAGTGATAATACACTGATTCACTTTAGTGAAAGTAGTATATATACTACTTTTGCTAGACTGAATCAGTGTATTATCACTGAAAAACAGTAAATACTCACTGATTACAAGCAGTTATAAGTACAGCACTGATTACAGTGATAATACATTGATTCACTTTTAGAGAGTAGAAGAACTTCAGATATTAAATCGATTTTATAAGTCGGACAAGTAAATGTCCGGCGAATAAACGAAAATGATCTGTTCATTATATGTTAAAGATGTAAAATAAACTATCATTTATTTAACATTCTTGTTCTAATACGTATGTAAATATAAATAAAATTTTTAATTTTATACGAAGTAGATAAATTAATATTACTGATTAAAACAGTCAATATTACTAATTCTTTCAGTGAAATATTATTGATTTACATTCTCTAAAAGTGAATCAGTGTATTGTCACTGATTTACAGTGCTGTACTTATAACTGCTTGTAATCAGTGACTATTTACTGTTTTTCAGTGATAATACACTGATTCACTTTTAGAGAGCAGTGCTATAATAACTTATAACTGCTGTATCAGCGACTCTGTTTACTGTTTTTAGTGATAATATACTGACTCATTTTTAGAGAGAGAGTGTGTGTGTGTGTGTGTGTGTGTGTGTATGAATTTATTTTATTAATTCCATAAAAAAACAAAAGGCTTTCCGTTACGTTAATTATTTAATTTTGTTATTTGATTCGTTTTACTACGTGTTTTCAGCCTCCGTCTCCGAGCGATAATGAAAAAATAAAATAAAATCATAAGAAAATTATTTAATGTGTGCTACTAATAATTGAAACTCTTTGTAAAATGAAAGACTACTGTTCAGATTATTCCCACAAAACATTAAGATATACATAGTATATATAATGTATATACATTCATGTATATTATGTGTGCCATGTATATGCTTTTGTGATGCACTGTATATACAAAATATGTGTATAGTATGTGCAAATGTTACCGCAATGATGTACATTAAAGATTCTCTGTATATACACATGTACATAAAATATATGTGATTTATACTTTCTATGTATATACCCGTAAAACATTAGAATATATGTCATGTACATACACTGTACATATAATCATGTATATACTTTGTGCTTCAATGTACATACAAAAGATATGAAATGAATGTACAAATGTTACCAAAATGATATGCACTGAAGGTTCTTTATATATACACGTATATATAAAATGATTTACACATTTTTATGTATATATATCTTTATTCGTTTATCAATATGTGCATATTGTATAAAATATATATAAATGTGTATTTATGTATCATTATGGCACGAATATACATACAAATTTGTTTATATAATACATATATAGAATATGTACAGAATAATTCATCTTAATCTACTCAATTTTTCGAAAAATAATATTTCTCAAAAAAAATATTTTTAATAAAATCTGTACATATAATATGTATACACATTTTTTGTGTACATATAATTAATTTTAATCTAATTAGATGCTTCTTTGGAAAAATAATGTTTTTTGAGAGAAAATGTTTTATAGTTATATAATTTTCATGGAGATATAATACAGCTACCTTGATTTTGGGAAAATTTTTCAAAATCAAGATTAACTTGGTTTTTTAAACTATATGTACTTTTTTAAAAATAATACATTGTGTTGGAAATACTTTTTTTGAAAAATAACTTATTTTTCTAAAAATTAATTGGTTAGATTAAAATGAATTACCCTGTATATATATATATATATATTATATAAACAATTTGTATATTCGTGCCATAATGATACATAAATACACATATGTATACATATGTGTGTGTGTGTGTGTGTGTGTGTGTGTGTGTGTGTGTGTGTGTGTGTGTGTGTAAATGTGTGTATACATATGTAACAATAAAAAATTAGTACGTCATAAATGCAAAAAAAAACGAATTAAAACGAACATTATATAATATTAATCATAATTATATAAACTTAATTATATGTCATACATAAAAATAAACATATAATTATATTTACAACATATGTGCACGTTTGTAAACACATGTTTCGTTTTGCAAAAATATGAAAAATAAATTCTAATAAAATTTCTAATAAAAATTCAAATTAAATTTATAATATATTATATAACACATATGCTTAGAAATTTATTCTTAAATGGTAATAATTATCGTAATTAATCTAAAATACATGCTTAAAATTAAATAAACTTATTCTTAAATGTTATTAATTGTTACTTAGATTATAGAAAAATTTATCATAATAGTATATGTTGCATAGTAAACTATAGTAAATATATATCTTTTATTTCAAATATTTCCTGAATTAGTCTTTACGCTGCGGATCTTGTACATCCTGATTCTCTTCATTATTGAATGTTTCTATATCTTCATGAACTATTTCTTTATTTTTATTATTATTATTATTAAATCTATCCTTGCTTCTAACAAGCCATGCTTTTATAACATTTATTATTTCAACATCTGTACAGTTTTGAGCATTCTTGTTAAGTCGTACGGCAGCTATAAAATAAATAAATATATTAATAATAAATATTAATAAATTCATAAATTTTAGTCAACATCTTTATTTCCAAATCTTCAATATGAGTAATAATATCCATGAAAGAATCAGAAAATTTAATAAGAACTATTTAATATTAACATAATAGAAATTATGCATAATAAAACTTACACAAAATAGTAGTTGCAATAGCTAAATTTTTAAAAGCTTTTTTCTTTTTAGCCCCTTCCCAGGAATAATTCATGCCAACTTCATTAGTAAAAATATGATACATTATTCTTCTTACAATATCTTTAACAGTAGATCCCCCGATGCGACTTAGATTTTCAGACTGTAATAATAAAAAAATTGCAATTACATATTTAAATATTTATTAGATAATGGCTTGAATAAGCTCTTTATTAGATTGCTGTCATTATAATTATGTAATATCACTATTAAATTATTATCATTTTTAATCAAAATTTATCAAAAATTTTTTAATATTATAAATGCTGCTTTAAAGATTTGTCTCTTTACATATACACATAGCATATACATATATTATATTATTGATAATATTCTATAATATACTTATATACAATATAATAATATAAATTTAACACGTTTAAGATTTACTTAAATATAGAAAATAAAATATATAAGAATTATTAAAATTAAACATCAACGACGATCTTACATTATATTGACGACTTCTTAATATGATTTCTTTTAATATACTTTTGAATATACTTATATTTTATTCATTTTAATGGAAGGAAGAATTTTTCTCACCAACATTGCCTTATTTTGTTCAGAACTTGTTAACCAATTTTCTAATTGAGCTAAGTACTCATTATTCACCGGAAATAGTTCCACAATATCAGGAACTTTGTTATATATAGATGGATTTTGTGATTTATCTACTTTATTTTTCATTAGAACATTTATACTTTCTAAAATATCATCTATTTTTAGACTAAGGATGTGTAATTCTCTGAAAACTCGTTTTTCAAATTCTGTAATGTAATTTAAATATTAGTCATAATTTTATATTTATATATATATATATATATATATATATATATATATATATATACAGGGTGTCCGGTAACTAGTCCGGTAATAAACGCATCAACGCTCGTGAGAAAGTAGAGGGCGGTAAACTGAACAAAAAAGTCCTCTACCATTTTGCGATTTTTGCAATATATATATATATATATATATATATATATATAACATACAAATTAGCATGTTAAAGCTTATCCTGATAAATGTGTGTAACTGTAGAACCATATGCACAAAGAAAATTATCAAATCGCATTTCTATCATAAGAATACATAAAATGCGATTGGATAATTTTTAATGCATAATAGTTATGCAGCTATGCAAGTTTGTCTGGATTAACATTAAAAAGTATATATATCATACGAAATGTGTCTCTTACCAGTACTATGTCCAACAACTAGAGGAGATTTATGTTGCAGTGTTGCTTTTACGGTAGAAGTAGCACAAGATGAAGTAGAAGCAATTGCTGAATTATCAATTTTATTTGCTCTCTCTTGAAAAAATATAAATTATAGATTATAATAACTCTCTTCATGTAATTAAAATTTCCTTTTATATTACATAATGTACAAAAAAAGAATTTAAAAAGTATTCATAAAAAAATTAATTTTCTGAATTATTTTCCTCTATACATTTTTCTATATTTTTTGTTATGAATTACCTTTATTGTAAATATCATCCTGATTAATAGATTCAAAGTTTTCGTCTATATCTGTCTTCTCTGTGTAATAAAGCAATGTATCAATAAATATGTTATTCAATATAAATGTTAACAATACTATTGAATTGTTTTTGTAATGTAAATGTATAATGTTTTTCAATTCTCTTTTAATATGTTTAATAAACATGTACCATTATATCCAACTGTGTAAATAATACATGTAAATATAATATATAATTACATTATTTATCTACTTACTATTATTTAATTGAGTTTCTTCAATATGAGGATATATTGTATCATCTAATGAAGATACTTCCGTCTCAGAAGACAATTCATATTCACTTTCAAATCTTTTGTGATGTCTTTTTCTTATCTTCTTCTTACTTGTACACTTCTGTCTTAAATTTTCATTATTGGAAGAAAGATTATTTGTATTCTTCGCTTTATTAGCTTTCTTCTGTGCTATTTTATAATCATCTGTAAGAACATAAATCATAAATAAATAATTTTTATAATATAATTAATAATCATATAATCTGTAAAAACACAAATAATAATAAATAATTTATAATATAATATAAAATAATATGATATAATATGATATAATAATAATATATATATATATATATATATATATAATGTTATATAAAAATAAAATAAAATTACATATATATATAAATTTAAAAATAATGCAAATAAGAGTGTTATTTTCATTGTAACACAAATACAAATATATTTGAAATGTGAAATATGCTTAATATATTCTTGTGTTATAGATATTTTATTAATATTATTTGATATGCATTATATTAATAATAATGTATTTTTTTATATGCGGAGATGAATACTGTACCATAACAGCCCAAAATGCTGGCGTCATAAAGTTTCCAATTTGCTTGAGGAGATCGCTTTTTTCTAATAAACTCTATTATGATATTCTTTGCAGTGCTTTCGGATGGCCAATAACATTGTAATTTGTCCTTAACATACCAACTATTTGGTACAGCCTCCACTGTATTATCGGCATCAAATTTGACAACGAGCCAATTCATCTTCAATATTTTATTACTATTTTTAGTTAATTAATTAAAAAAATTATCATTAAAAATTTGAAAGTTTTATATATTCAATATAAATTTGAATTTTAGGCTAGAAGAGCTATACGCAGATGGTAAGTGCACAAGTACTAGTTTATTGAAAATTTATTTTCGATGTAACTTATACTATCATTCGCATATTAAGGCTCTTCTAGTCTATTAAATTCAAACTTATAAAAAAAATATGCATACAAAATATTTAAAATCAACAATAATTACAAATTTACAAATGTAGCAATGGAAATGAAACAAATTTATGTTTATAAGGTAACACTACCAATTTTCTTTTGATGAAATTAATATTCCATGTTTCAAGTGAATTCTCCTTTTTTATATAATGAATATCAAATAAGGATGACGAACATGGTTTTAAATAAAAGCTATCTTGCTTACTATACCTGTATCCTATTAAACATACTGAGTTTTTACAAGAAGCGATATTCTTAATTTCAATAATTAAATTATTTTTTAATTCTACAAATCTGTCGCCTATTTTTAAAATATCTAAGCAATAATGATTTATTTGTGCTTGCCTATATTGTGGAGATGTACAATTATTTATTAAAGGTCCATTGAAATGTTCTATTCGTAATTTTACAGAATCATTATTTATAATATTAATAAATTCAGTATTATTGCCTTCTTCAATTACGCGACGTATAACTTGTTGTAAAGGCTGAGCAGATTTGCGAATTTTTTTTTTAAATATTGCATGAAATTTTCAAAAGGAAAGGCACTAAAATTATCAAGTGAACCATATAATTTTACGCAGTCACTTAAATGCAAAAAGTTATGTATATTATGTGATACAAAATCTGGACCGTAAATTTTAATAGATTGGGAAACAAAATGTTTCATCAAATTATGAGCATATGATACATAATTTTCTATTTTTGAGTTACACCGACTAATCATTATAGAACTTGCAAGACTTAATGTAATAAAATGATTATAGATTTTAGATGATAGAACGTCTTTTAAAACAATAGGACCAGTGTATAGCAAAAATAATCTAAATTCTGTAGCTTTATATCTTTTACATTCAAGTATAGAACGCGTTTTTCTAGAAAATTCACGAGGAATATATCGTTTTAATCTTAAAAGATTTTCGGAAATGTTATTAATATCATGAAATCGTAATTTATGAGGTGGTTTGCCATGAATCCAACCATATCGTTTGTGACAAATTAGTCTTTTCATACCACCAAGTAAAAGATTATGCATGTAATCTATTGGTACGTTGTCTATCATATTAAAATTTGGAATATCTAACAGCATGCTTCTATTAATATGATGCTCTGGTTGAGCCATAGTTCTGAATGAATTATCGGTTCTTTTACGTAAATTTTCAGTCTCAGTAAAACACAATACATTATTAAACAATTCACCTTCTTGATCACATTTTGGGCATGAAAAATAGCCTGTATGACTTTTAATACCTAAAGCAAAAGATTTTGCAGGTAAATCACAAATTAACATAGAAATTTGAAAAAAATATCTAACAGAATTTATTAATATTCCATTGGTCGATAAACAGATGCATTAATTAACAAAATCACTGAAAAATTCATTACTAGGTTTTTCTGAACCATGATATAAAGCAATTAAAAACACATGTTTCATAAGTATTTTTATCGATTTTACTGAGCATAAAATAGGCCAAAATGAACTATTAGAACTCTTACTCAAGGGTAAGCCATCAATATTAACAGCTAATAAAAATTTTTCATTTGGTTGGATATTGATTTTATTATTTATACAAAATAAATTTAAAGTTTTTTCTATGCCAAAATAATAATATACTCCGCCACCTAAAGGTGTTGTAACTATGTTACTAGGTGTTCGTAAAAGCGTTCTTGGATCTTTTGATATGTTATCACATCCAGGTATTTCAGGTATAATAGAGAGTAGATTTCTTAATGCCGACAATGTTATGTTTTCCTTTATAGCCCATTTGGCTATTTTCGAAGTTGGAGACACTTCGTTTTTAGGATTTTCAACTTGCGTAATATTATATGAGAATTTATTAATATCATTGTCCTGATTATTAAATAATTCACTGTTACATGGAATATTAATGTCTACATCATTGTCGCTAATGTCTATAGCATTGTCGCTAATGTAGCATAATTTTTTTTGTAATATTGTGTTATCGTTTGTTTTATTATCATTTGCGATATTTTCAATGCTATTATTATCTATATTAATGTTATAAAAATCATGAGATGACTCGGAAATTATTGTTAAAGATCGATTTATTTTATTTGTAAGCTTTCTAGAGAACTTCATTTTATGCTTTGATTCAAGCTTATCCATAGCTAAAACTAGGATTAAAAGAAAAAAATTATAACAAATCAGATAAAAATTATAACAGACCAAAAGAATAAAATACTATGTACATACTACATACATAATACATACTATGTACATACAATATA
Source organism: Camponotus pennsylvanicus (assembly GCA_023638675.1). NCBI lineage: Eukaryota > Metazoa > Arthropoda > Insecta > Hymenoptera > Formicidae > Camponotus > Camponotus pennsylvanicus. The sequence goes on along the minus strand of JALHBL010000491.1, from coordinate 187,764 downwards.
TATTATACACACACACACACACACACACACACACACACACATTTTATATATATGCATAGAAGTGTATATTATGTATGTTATATACTTATCTTAAAAAATCTCGAAATTTCGGGATTATGTGAAGAGCAACGTCAATAATTACACGTATAGAGTTGTTATCATTCGTTCTTTCTTCGTCCCGCGCTTACCTTTGCTTTATTTTGATCTGATTGCTCTCTCGCAAGTTGCGTTTACTCTCACGTGCTTAATGAAAATATCCAGAAAATACTTTCAAAATCAAGTCGGGATCCGCACCGATACAGTTGAAATATAATAGAAAGCAGGCGGACAGTAAGCAGAGATCGGAAAAATAAAGTCGAGGCTCTACATACACGTAGCCACGTAGCACGGTAATGACGAGGAAACAGCAGAACATCGAGCCTAAAGGCTTCTATACACGATGCCCCTATACGATGCCCATACACGAAGCCCCTATACACGATGCGATAATGCATTGCATCGCTTAAAATTTAAGGACCCTCTGTTACTTATTGTTTGTTTCTAACGAAAAATTGTCGTTGTCGCTAACGATATTCTCGCATTTTTTAAATTACAACTTTTACATTTAATCATACATATATTAATAAAATAATATTAATATAATTCTTAACAGCACATATTCAAAAGACATTCAGAGGATATTCAGAGAACATCTAACTGGACATCATCTGGATGTTCTCTAAACGTTTTTCGGATATGTGTACTGTTAGGGAATAATATATATTATTAATATATGTTTAAATGTTTATTAATATATTTAATATATTTATGTTTATTAATATATGTTTAAATAAAAGTTAAAAATAAAAAATTAATAAAAAAATTAAAACTCTCTCTCTCTCTCTCTCTCTCTCTCCGCTCTTAGAAATTAATACAAAAATTAAACATTTTCGCAAAAATTAAAAATTAATACAAAATTAAAAAAATTTTTAATATTAATTTAAAAAACTTGGCGTCGCAAAATTTTAAAGTATATACATATATTAAAGATACAAAAAAATAATAATATTAATAATATAATAATAATAATAATAATAAAATAATAACAATAATAATAAATTTAACTTGGATCTTTAATGTAAAACTATTTTTAATTTAGTTACATTAATAACTGCAATGTAAATACATATGAAAGAATAAGTTAATTTTATTGTTTAGCATATTGTTTAGCAGCATTTTTTCTAGTTTTTTTAACTATATATTTTTAATTTTTTAATTTGTATAACTTCTTCATTTTTGTAGAAATTTTTAATTATTTGTATTAATTTCTAAGTTTTAATGATTCTATTAATTTTTTATTTTAAATTTTTTGTGTTTTGTATTGTTGGATATATTTTATATTCTAATAACGTAGAACGTACATGAAATGTACATACATTTAACATTGTGCGTTGTATATACATATGAAATACATTAATGCATATACGTATTACGTACTATATAATGTATATTCAAATCACGTATATGAAATGTATATACATTTAATATTATATACTGTATATACATACGAACATTAATAATAATTACATTAATAAATATACATATTACGTACCAAAATGTATATTCAAATCACGTATATGAAATGTATATACATTTAATATTGTGTGCTGTATATACATACAAATTACATTAATAAATATACATATTACATATTATAATGTATATTTAAATCATGTATATGAAATGTATATACATTTAATATTGTGTACTGTATATACATACAATATACATTAATGAATATACATATCACATACCATAATGTATATTCAATCCAGGTATATAAAATGTACATACATTCTACATACAGGATATTATTTTCACATAATGGAGAAAAAATGCATATACATAGGATGTCCGATGTTATATGGGTTAATTCATATTTTTATGTAAATATCTTAATATTTTACAAAATGTTTCACAATGATATAATTATTTAGATACTTAATTTTTACTTTAATTTTTGAACGTTTTGTATATTCTATTACAGTTTTCATACAGTCCGAGTTGCATTCTTTCATTTTATAAGTTTCAATCATTAACAGAGTTTTAATTAACATTGTTAATTAATAGGAAAACTGTAATATAATAGATTTCGAAAATCGTGCAATGTTTCGAAAAGATGCGTTAAAAAATGTGATGATGCCTTCAATCTGCTTCCAACCGAGTGATCATTAAATCATGAAAAAATTAATTAATATTGTACAAAAACTGTAATAGAATATACAAAACGTTCGAAAATCAATAAATTATCTAAATAATTATATTATTCTGAAATATTTCGTAAAATATTTCAGAATAATTATGTATACCTGTATATATATAATGGATGTCTTTTTATTATTTGCAGTAATACAAAGACTGGGATAATGCAGAGTACTTTTAAAGAACGGTATCGCGCGTGCTAAATTATCCGTTAAATGTTTTCACAGGAAGATATCACAAATATCATTTACCGTATAAATTTGATGACAATTACTGCTAATTCCAAGTAATACTTTATATTACATTTTATATCAATAAATAACATTTAATTATAAGTAAAAAATAATGCTAATTATAAGCCTTAATAATATAGTAAGTTAATAAACTAATACATTTTATAATCAATGAATGAAAGTAACAAACGTTATTTTTATTTTCTTGTCTGCAATTGAAATTTTGTTTATTTGTTTTTTTTTAGATAACACAGCATGATGATATATTTCAATCGTAAATTAGAATGTAATAAATATATAAATTATAAATGGAAATTTAATACGATATCCCGCTTTCTGTTTATCTGATGAAGATATTGAATTAACATTGTAAAATCATCTATGGATTAAAGGTTGCTACGAACAAATTATAAAGGTAATAGAGGTAAGTTATTACACATTATATAATATATTTTAACATTCATTTATCAATAAATAAAGAAATTATATTAATTATAATTAATTACAATTTAAATCATTATTTTACAAATCAACAAAATATTATTTGAATGTTGCTTTTACATTTTTAGATCTGATGATGCAATAGAAAAACAATAAAAAGAAAGGAAAGAAGAAATTATATATGCTGTGGGAACGATCGTAACATATCGGCTATGAGATTTGGATTTGTTTCACAATTCACGAAATTATGATGGGATGATAATTGCTTGGCATGATAAATGTGATTACATGTTTTTGGGAGCAAGTGGTATGTTACCATATTTATGTGAATATCACAACTATTTTTTATATGAAGAATCTTCAGATAATGTCCGTCAATCGCACTACATAATTCTCACCGAAAATAATACATTATGTTATGCGTAACAAGATATGAATATTTGTGGCAGTCTTATAAATCACTTATGTTTTACGAGTATGATCTTTCATTTCTACAACGTGTGTTCTGTTTTTTTAATTTTAGATCGTATATCGATATGTTTACCGAAAAAAATCGATAATAAAAAATAGGGCGATTCTTTTATAGATTTGAAGATACTCATTACGTATCTGGAAAGATAGGCCCAGAAAAGATAAGGATGTATGTGGGAGAAGGTCGGACGCCCATTTGATCAACGAATGACAGAATCCATCCATGGCAACGACATCGATGCATATCCTGTGGAGAGAGCATTTTAAGCCTAACGAATAATTGCTAGAAAACAATATTCGTGGACTAGAAAAATATGTGAGATGCTAGTGGTTAGATCGGAAATCGAACCCGTCTTTCGCTTTTTGGGCTCTAGATTACTGAGCTATCCAGACCTCACACCTAATGCTGCTTTTTAACGTAGTGATATGCGACTCCAGAGCGATGTTGGTATCTCGGTGGATGCAATGCCGATTGCCATGGAGGATCTCTGAAAGGTCGCTCGCTGACCAATAAACACCTGGAAGAAAATTATCCAAATGATATACAATTTTCACAATGTATTCTAGTGATTAATTTGGATTAATGAAGAGTATTTTGAAAATACTTTTATACTTTTATCTTTAATGTACATGTAATTTACAATATAAACGTATCAAAATTATGTATGCGTAATAAAAATATTTTAATATTTTCGTGAAGATATATTGAGAATTTATAAATTTCAAAATTGGGATTAATATTAAAACAATAATATAAACAATAAAATATATTAATATAGAATTTTATTTTAAATAATATGCGTGCTATTAAGTTATCGAGATTTATTTTAATCATGACATTGCTTGATCATTGAATGAATCTTGTCTTTTCGTAACACTTCTCGCAACAATATGTTTCGCAATTTAGCATGTGCAGCATACGTATATGTGATATTATTTCGACAATTTCATAAAAAGAACTCGTAGAAAGAAATTATCAATTCATGCGTATATATTCTACGCATTTTGTAATTTTTTTGTTCACGTACTTGTAACATAAATAATAAGGAAAAATATTTTTTATTTCTGGATTCAATGCAATAGTAAAAGATTTATAATGTAAAGATCTGTGTAAAATTTATTACATTTAACTTACAAGTTAAAATTTATTACATTCTTTAAATTTATTACATTTAACTTACAAGTTAAGACATTAAGTTGTAAGACTTTGAAAAGATTAAGATGAATAAATAATTTTGATATTCTGTATATGGAAGGACTTTTACCTACAAAAATGTTTCTTCATAAGTAAGAATTGTTATTGAGAGTCTATAATTTTATTTCAAGCTTAAATTCAAAGGTGTATGCGTTGTGTACGTATTTTATTGTACATTTCATTTTATTATGCATTTTCATGCATTCCATGACATCTATTGATTGCTTGATGAAAGATTATATTACTACACTCGTTACTATTTTGTTTTTGCGTTGCTTAGTAAAAAAGTTTGATTGATTTATCAGATTAATAATTAATTTTTGCAAGATGGCTCATTTAATCTAAAAATGTATAAAAAGTAATAAAGAGTGTCCACATACACAAAGAATTTCCCTGCAGTTATTCTCAACATTGGTCCTTCGAGCCGGATAGATAATTATTGGAGTAAATATACTCGTCACTCTTTCGTCGACTCTCAAGGATATGGCAGAATTTCTGGGTGCTTCTGAGAGATCTGAGTTATCGCCATTACCAGGCTTCTCGAGCATACATCTTGCATCTTGCATCTACTGCTTTGATAACAGTTTGGCATTGCAAAACGGCAATTTATTGCAATTTGTGCATAATTGTCCTTGACCTACAACTGAACATTTAAATTTAATAATTAGAGATTTGGCTCAAGTAATCAAAAAATTAAAAAGAAAATGACATAAGAGCCAACGTGCGGTAGTTGGAGCGCAGAGAAGCAACAACACTTCTTTCTTTTTTTCAATATTAGTATATTAAAAAATACATTATAATAACAAAAAACGAACGTTTCGGATCATCTTTTGATCCTTCTTCAGCGCGATGTTAACAATTTATATTACAGATAGTGACGCGTTACATTAAACGAATTTGTTCTCGACGCGTAGGTGACGCTAAATTGCATCCCGCGGAGGTCTAGTAAGCGCTCTGCTTCCAACAGTCAATTAAATATACTATAGTTATACTATGCGACGTCATAGCAGATCTTACAAATCGAATAAAAATAATAAAATAAATACCGAAAGATATTACACGTGAATAAGCTTTTTCGCTTAAATTAATAGTTAGAAGCATGGCTCACCAGATTCCGCGCTTTTTACAATTAATAATATAGTATGCCGCTGTGCGCTCCATGTCGATTCGAGATTCGGTAACGAACTGTATAAATATATCCTCGGTTGTCAGGACGTAAACATGGACTCAACCAAGGACATGCGCAGTTGACTCAACAATAACAAACATACCGACGCATGAACGAACGCCTCATATTTTCGATAAATTATCGATTATCGTCGCAAATGTATGATACAAGCTCTCTGTATCACTCTGCAAGTTCAAGCTATTTTTTTGGCGCTTGATAAATAGCATTTCAGAGACAAACCTTTTGCCCAACGAGGACTCCCTGTCCAAAATCTCAGATTCTTCCCAATTAAAATCGTGACCGAATTCCAGTCTGTGATTAGTTATAACCGAAGGTTGTGACGTATTTCGTCGAATGTGATTTCGGTGTTCAGAAATTCGTTTTTTTAACTGTCTGCTAGTTTGGCCGACATATGACGCATCGCAATCATTGCACGAGACTTTATACACTACATTGTTACACGAATCTTTTGGCATTATGTCTTTATGGACCTTGACAAAATTGCGAAGTTTATTTAAGCCAAAATAAGAAACTCCCATGTCATGATTAGGAAGAACTCACTTAAATTGTTCCGAAAACGTTGGAATGTATGGGATTGTGAAATATGAAGAGGGTCTTTTCTCAGGGTGGTCCTCGTCGGGCTACAAGTCTGTCCGATTCAAGGCCAATAGCAACTTCAGACGTTCTCGTATTACATGGAAAATGTAAAATAGAGGATAGCCATTGTCCAAGAGGACGTCGACTATCAGCTTAAAGTTTTTTTGATGGAATCTCGGATGCGATAATAAAAAGGCACGATCCACCAATCCTACGATTGTTCCCCTCTTATGGCATAGTGGATGATTCGACTTATAATTTAGATATCTCCCGGAAAAAGTAGGTTTGTGATACCAATCGAATTCGATTAAATTATTGTTCACGATTATCGTAACATCAAGAAAATTAAGTTTATTATCAACTCCCTCCTCCAATGTGAACCGAAGCCTTGGAGTTGAAGGAAAAGAGTTGAAGATACCCAAGACCTCATTGAACATAGAAGAGGGAGCCGCCAAAGCTATATCATCCACATACCTATAATAGAATGGTAGATTGAAGGGGACTCGTCCAATTGCTTTATTTTTCAAATCTTGCAGAGTGATATCGGCAATGATGGGGGATAGGGGAGAGCCCATGGGAGTTCCGAATGTTTGTTGGTATATTTTTCCATTAAAAGTGAAGAAAGTAGAATTTAATATAAACCGAACTGCAGTCAAGAATTCGTCGCGGGGAATGCTGCACTTTTCTTTTATTAAACGCCATCTCTCTGAGACGCTATCCAACGCTAAATCTAACGGGATGTTAGTAAAGAGAGAAACAACATCCAATGATAGTAATTTAAAGTGGTCATTTAACTGTACACCTAATAGTTTTTTGACTAATTCAAAGCTATTGGCAACATGACTATGTGCCCTGGGGATAGCGTCATAGATGATGTTATGTAAAAATGCAGCTAATTGATATAGGGGAGTGTTGATTGAGGAGACAATCACCCTAAATGGACAGTTTGGCTTATGAATTTTCGATTTGTAAGATCTGCTGTGACGTCGCATAGTATAACTATAGTATATTTAATTGACTGTTGGAAGCAGAGCGCTTACTAGACCTCCGCGGGATGCAATTTAGCGTCACCTACGCGTCGAGAACAAATTCGTTGAATGTAACGCGTCACTATCTGTAATATAAATTGTTAACATCGCGTTGAAGAAGGATCAAAAGATGATCCGAAACGTTCGTTTTTTGTTATTATAATGTGTTTTTTAATAAATTAATATTAAAAAAAGAAAGAAGTGTTGTTGCTTCTCTGCGCTCCAACTACCGCGCGTTGGCTCTTATGCTATTTTCTTTTTAATTTTTTGAACATTTAAACTCACAGGATATTCACAAGATCCCTTCAGCATTATTGGCATTGGGCCAAATACAGAAGTTTTGAAGTCGCTTCAAACTATATCGCAACGATAACATTGGCCGGCATTTCGCATCCCCATTTCGAAAACGCATCTACTTTCTCAACGTTTGATCGACAGAAGATCTGTGGCATCTCAAACGTTAATTCTCGGACAACACGTTGGATCACTGGACTTTTAGAAGACATTCTCTCTTGAAAATTATATGCGCGCAAGTAGTATATACAGGGGTGTCTTATTTTAAAAGTTCCACCCTCATAACTTTTCAACGTTTGAAGGAAAATGACTCCGATAAAAGTTGTAGGGAACAAAGGGGGCTATCTAATAGTGACCTTGGATTCGACATTAAAGGTCATTTTCAAGGTTATTTGAAGGTCAACTTTGATTTTTTAAATGGAACCGCCTACTTTTTATTACACATTCTTATCTACTCAGCTCATCTCGAGAGCTTTCCAAAACACTATAATTAAGTTAGTTTTCATTAAGTACTTTCCGAGTTATGAGGTTTGAAATCATTTCATAATTTTACATAAACCGTAAAATATCTTGTAAAATATTCATTTTTCGATTAACTTACCTTAATACTTTTCTGTACAAAATAATGAGAGGAATCAATTGGTGTAAAGAAAACACATAGTTATTTAAAAAAAAAAATGTAATTGTTAATTGCAAATTACATCTTTTGTTCGAAACAACTATGTGTTTTCTTTACACCAATTGATTCCTCTTATTATTTTGTACATAAAAGTATTAAGGTAAGATAATCGAAAAATGAATATTTTACAAGATATTTTATGGTTTATGTATAAAATTAAGAAATGATTTCAAGCCTCATAACTCGAAAAGTACTTAATGAAAACTAACTTAATTATAGTGTTTTGGAAAAGCTCTCGACCTCAGCTATAAGAATATGTAATAAAAATAGGGGTTGGCATTTAAGATTTTTATGGTGACCTTGACCGCGCTTTTTAAGGTCATTCCAAGGTCAAATAAATCAACTAATAGATTTTTTAAGCCATTTTTTCCGTCCAAACTATTTTTTCAAAAAATTAATATTTTCTGAGATATTTAGCCGTTCCGGAACTTTTGCCCTACCCTGTATATCGTTATATCGTATCATCAAGTTCCTATTGTATTATTTCAATTGTATTTTATTGTATCATTTGCATCACTCAAATTGTTAATTTTCGCCATATAAAATATCAACGCTTTCAGCAATCGAAGCGAGAAACAAGCGTAGAACTATTAAAGCTACAGTCACACGTCTTAAACATTTTTTAGATTCGTCGGATCCTAATCAATTATCGCGTTTTGATTTAACAGAACGAATTAAAAAATTGTCTATTTTGTGAGATCAATATGATGAAATACAATCTCGAATTGAAGCATTAGATTTTGTTAATATTGGCGATAGCAAATACTACTACTTTGCATAAACAACATAATGACAAACGGGCTACGTTTGAATTACCATATTTTAATCTTGTATCTCGTTTCGAAACTGTTCTTCATGAACTTGATCTTTGTGAAAATCAGGAGAACATCAGACCTCAGAATTCTATGCCACAATCTCGTAACAATCCTATATCATCTCAGATTAGATTACCTAAAATTGAATTACCATCATTTTCAGGAAATAGTGAAGATTGGTACACGTTTTATGACACATTTGAGAAATTAATTAATGCTAATCCAGGTCTTTCTGAAATTCAGAAATTTCACTATTTAAGATCACTCGGAGGTGAGGCTGCTGAGGTTATAAAGGCATTTGAAATTACAACAGAAAATTATATGGAAGCATGGGAATTGCTGATTGAACGATATGATAATCGTCGACGTATCGTTCAAGGTCATATTAAATTATTTTTTGAGTTACCATCCATGTCAAAGGAAAATCATACGCAATTGCGTGCCTTGCTCGATGGCATATGCAAACATTTACGTGCTCCAAAGGCTCTTGAAAGACCCGTCGATGTTTGGGATGATCTTGTCATTCATCTGGTCATTTCAAAATTAGATATGACTATTATACAAAAAAGGAATGGGAAACAAGTCGTACAGATTCTTCTATTCCTACTTTCAAACAACTTAAGGATTTTCTTCTTCAAAGATGTTTAGCATTAGAAGCAATAGCAAGTAAGTCTACTACAAGCATTGGTGCTGGTAATAACGTTGCATCTCATAAATAAAAAAAGACGGTAGCAAACGCGGCCACTGCAAATTTAGCTTGTGAGTGTTGTAAGGAGAATCATTTTCTCTATCAATGTGAATCTTTTAAGAAACTTCCCGTCGACAAACGTTTTAAAATTGTAAAGGGTCCATATTTATGTATTAATTGTTTAAGAACTAGTAAACATCAAGCCAAAAATTGTCCTTCGTCGTCTTGTCGGAAATGTCAAAGTACACATAATACTCTTTTACATTTTGAATCGAATACAATACAAAATACTAGTCTTCAGAATACACCTACGGAGAGTAAAGACATATCTACTTCGGTAGTCACACAGTGTTCGCAAAAAATTCCATCGAGAGTGCTTTTATCCACCGCAATAATCCATGTATATGACTCAAAGGGCAAGACTCACGCTTATCGGGCATTATTAGATAATGGTTTGCAATTAAACTTTTTAACTAAAGAATTTGCTAAAAAATTACATCTAAATGAGCAGTCTATAAATATGCCAATTTCGGGCATCGCGGAAGGTAGTTTTGAGGCAAGAAATTCAGTTAATGTAACGGTACAGTCTCGATTCAACACGTATAAAGAGCAATTAAATTGCATTATTTTGCCAAAAATAACTCAAAAATTACCACAAAAATTTATACATCCTTCGCAATTTAAAATTCCATCAAACATTAAACTCACAGATCCAAACTTTTATATCCCGAGTGATATAGATCTTTTAATAGGAGCTGAAGTCTTTTGGCAACTCATATGCATAGGTCAAATGAAGGAGTATAAGGATCATCCTACACTTCAAAAAACAAAGTTTGGTTGGATTCTTTCAGGTCTTTTCGCTGAACTTCAAAGGAAAGGAAAGAATGCTTCTTGTCATTTAATTACTATCGATGATCTTAATGAAACCATCTCCAAATTTTGGAAGATAGAAAATAATTATAGCAGCAATCTAAATACATTCTCTCCCGAAGAGCGTGCGTGCGAAGCTCTCTTTCAAGAACTACACGAAATGAAGAGGGTAGGTTCGTTGTTAAACTTCCTCTTAGGAACGATGTGATTTCACAATTAGGTAAATCCAGAGAAATCGCGGAACGCCGTTTTTTCATGTTAGAAAAGCGTTTATCAAAACAACCTGAAATTTATAACGAATATCGTAAGTTCATACGTGATCATCAAGATCTGAATCATATGTATCAAATAGAGAAGACAGTGGATCGTGATGCTAAAATTCATTTTTATCTACCACATCTCTCTCTCTCTCTCACGCAGTTATTAAAGATACAAGCACTACTACTAAATTGCGCGTTGTTTTAGATGCATCATGTAAAACTCAATCTGGAAAATCTTTAAATGACGCGTTACTCGTTGGTCCTGGTCAACAAGATTTGTTCTCGATTTTGTCTCATTTTCGCACATTTCGTTTTGCAATGACTGCGGATATTGCAAAAATGTATCGGCAAGTTCTTATCGATCCATCGCAACGATGTCTTCAACGCATTCTTTGGCGCGATAATCCACAACAGAAATTAAAAACTTTTGAGCTCGCTACCGTGACATATGGTACAGCTTCTGCATCATTTCTGGCTATACGTTCTTTGCAAAAATTAGCTGAAGATGAAACAATTTTGTATCCTTTAGGAGCGAAAATCGTATTGAGAGATTTTTACGTTGTTGACATGTTAACTGGTGCATCCACTCTGAGTGAGGCATTAGATATAAAGAATCAAACAATAGCATTGCTCCAAAGTGGTGGTTTTGAATTACCAAAATGGTTCTCAAATAATCCTCTGTTGCGGGAAAACAATTCCACAAGTAACAAATTACCAGATAGAGACAATATACCAGATAGAGTAAGTCCCGGCAAAACTTCTTATGTTATTACTTTGGAACCGGAATTTGACATATTTGAGAGATATTCTAGTTATGAAAAACTTATTCGAGTTGTTGCCTTTTGCTTACGATTCATTAACTCAATTAAACACAAATTAAAACGAACTCATCGTGATTTAAAGCATAATTTAATCAAATCAATATCACCATGCTCCAATGATGAATTGGAGAATGCAAAATTAGTTCTCGTTAAAATCTTGCAGGGAAGGTTTTTCAAAAGGGAAATAGATGATATTTCCAAATTCGGTATTGTAAACAAAAAAAGTTCAATTTTAAAACTAAATCCTTTCTTAGACGAGAATAGAATTCTGAGGGTTGGTGGTCGATTAAGACATGCAAAATTGCAATATGATGCGAGACATCCTATTTTAATACCTGGACATCATAGTTTTACTCAATTGGTTGTAAATCACGAACATAAACGCTTGTTACATGCTGGAGCTCAAATGACTTTGTCATCAATTCGACAAAATTTTTGGCCATGTGCAGGACGTAGCATTGTTCGTGATATTATAAGTAAATGTGTAATTTATTTTCGTAACGCTCCGAAGCCATCTAATACTTTGATGGGAAATTTACCAGAATCTCGCGTTAGCATTTTCGGAAGACCCTTTGAAAAGTGTGGAGTGGATTATGCTGGTCCTATGTATTATAAAAAAGGGCAGCGTAAAAATTCGCGTTTGATTAAATGTTTTATAGCCATATTCGTATGTTTTGCGACAAAGGCGTTACATATAGAGTTAGTTGGCGACCTCACTACCGAAGCTTTTTTAAATGCGCTTAAACGCTTTATTTCCAGAAGAGGTCTGCCTAGTGATATTTAGATAATGGTTTAAATTTTGTAGGTGCAGAACATCAACTTAGCGAACTTTATGAGATTCTTAACGATGAGAAGTCGAAACGAAAGATCATAGACGTTACAAGCTGTGAGCGTATAAATTGGCATTTTATTCCACCAAAGGCCCCACATATGGGAGGACTTTGGGAAGCCACAGTGAAGGCTGCAAAATTTCACATTAAGCGCATCATTGGCGAAGCTTCACTGCGATACGATGAATTTTTAACATTATTAATTTAAATTAAGGTTATTTTCAATTCAAGATCGCTCACCCCATCAGATCCTAATGATCTTTCAATTACGGCGGGTCATTTTTTAATAGGTTCTCTTCTTACGTCTCATCCAGAACCTAAACTAGAGGATTCAAAAACAAATAGATTAACGAGGTGGCAATATGTTGAACAATTGCGCCAACACTTTTGGAAACGATGGATGAAAGAATACTTGCATACTTGTCGACAACGAAACAAAATATGGAATACCATTGAATCTCCTGTTATAGTAGGACAACTTGTAATAATAAAAGAGGACAATTTGCTCCCGTTAGTCTGGGTTTTAGGTCGCGTTGAAGAAGTTTATCCAGGGGATGATAAAATAGTACGAAGCGCTTTAGTGCGTACCACCAAGGGTACTTATAAGCGACCTATTACTAAACTTTGTATTCTTCCAATAGATTAAGATTTTAGTCATATTTATTAGTATTCTCATATTTAGACGAGGTTTACTCCAATTTTAATGTCATAGGATTTTATTTTCTTAAGGTTTCATTACATGTATTTAGCTTATTATAAACGTTTATATTGTTGAAAGCACCAGCTTTCAAGGTGAGCAGTATGTATGCGTTGTGTATGTATTTTATTGTACATGTTTCATTTTATTATGCATTTTCATGCATTCCATGACATTTATTGATTGCTTGATGAAAGATTATATTACTACACTCGTTACTATTTTGTTTTTGCGTTGCTTAGTAAAAAAGTTTGATTGATTTATCAGATTAATAAGTAATTTTTGCAAGATGGCTCATTCAATCTAAAAATGTATAAAAAGTAATGAAGAGTGTCCACATACCCAAAGAATTTCCTTGCGGTTATTCTCAACAAAAGGAACATTAATAGCAGTAGTATAGCAAACCTATTTAGCCAGCAAGTAAAATTTGCACTTTGAAAGAATGCACTGTTCTGCAAAATATTAACATAGATTATAATTAAAATACAATATTCTAATATAATACAATATTTTTACAAATATTATCTTTCACAACATCTCTACAAACAGAAAAATTTGTTATAATTATATACAAACGAAAAATCTAAAAAGAAAATGAAGAAAAGTTGCAAGTGAATGATGGTTGTAAATTTAAAATTATTATCTCTGTCGCGTCGATCTTAGGTATAAGAGAGATTTTTAACTTTTCAATGTTTCTTCCTAATTTTTAATTTTATAATTTTTAACTTTTCGAAACAGTTATCAAGCCATTTAAACAAAATTACGTTGGAATAAATATAAGGTTATAAATCTCACACACAAAGTATATAATTAAATGTTCTATAAATATTTTAATGAGGACTTCCCGCATTGGTAAGTAGAGAGAAGCATGCCTGTCAAACGCGTCAGTGTTTTTTCGAGCTCATCTGCCGTTCCTTCGCCATGGGGCGACTTTGTTTCAGGTGGGTGGCATGCACAGATATGCAGGACTGACTGCAGATATAAATCAGCAGTGTAGGAGCCGAACTACAGACGATTTCGGGGATTCTGTGTTGCTGCGACGATTTGGAGGTTAGGTGATAGAAGCGGAAACAGGCACGGAGAAACCGGAGTCAGAGTAGGATGAAAATAGGTCGATAAAGAAGAGAGTGACAGGAGGAAAGAGGTGTTGAAGAGATAAAAAGTGAGAAAAGAATTCGGATGGATGAGAAGAAGGAGGAGGACAAGAAAACGGATATTAACCCGAAGAATGGCGAGAAGGAGAATAGGACGATAGAAAAGGTAGGAACAGACCTACGAGGGCGGTGGAGCTGTCAAGAATAAGAGATAGGACAGAAAGCCAGGAATCAATTATAGAATACGTAAAAAAGAGAGAAAGGGAGGAAGAAAAAGAAACGGCAGAAAAAGCCGGAAAAGAAATATTAGAAAATTTTAGTAAGGGAAAAAGAGTGATAAGGTCGCCGCCAAACAAAATAAAAAGAGAGGAAAAGAAAGAAGAAAGCATGGAGGCGGAAAAATGCTAAAAGAGATTTTAGCGAAAATGGATGAAGAGAGAGAAAGAAAGAAGGATAAAGAAGAGATAATAAAAGAGATACACGACCTGTGAGAGAGGAATATAGAAAGAGAGAAATGCTTTGGGAAATGCAAAAAGCAAGTTTAGAAAGTAGAATAAAACAGCTGGAGGAAAAAATAGAAAAAGTGGAGAACAGTGGAGGTGAAAAGTTAGAGAATAGCGAATTAATGAAGAAGATGAAGGAGATGGAAAGAAACGCCGAATTAGCTGAAAGGAGAAGAAGGAAAAATAATATAATTATAAAAGGAATGAAAATAGAAAATGGAAGTGAAAGAAAAGAGAAGATGGAGAATTCCTTGGAGAAATCACTAAAAAGAAGGTGGAAGTGGAAGAAGTGCAAGCAATTGGCCGGGGAGAGTACAAAATGACGCTAGTCAGATTCAATAGATGAGAGGATAAAAGAGAAATAATGGCAAAGAGGAAGGAGATAGGTAGAGTAAGGAGGATATTTATGGATGACGATCTGACGGCAACAGAGAGGCAGATACAGAAACATCTATGGAGTATAGTAAAGGGAGAGAGAGAAAAAAGGAAGAAAGCAACGATAGGATATCAAAAAATATGGATAGACAATTGCGAAAGGAAATGGAATGAAAGCACCGAAATGCTAGAAGACAGAAGTGTTTTTCGGAAAGAATAGAGAAGAGAGAAGAGGGAGAGGGAGAGAGGGAGAGTGAGAGAGGAGGGAGAAGAGGAAGATAAGGCGGAAAAAGGAAGAGGATTAAGGATATGCTTTTGGAACGTGGCGGGACTAATTAATAAATATGAGGAAACGTGGGAATATTTGGAGAATTTTGACGTGATAGGACTAGTAGAAACATGGATGGAAGGAGATAAATGGAAGAAGATTAAAAATAAGATGTCCAACAAATATATTTGGAATTGTGTACCAGCGAAAAGGGAACACAGGAAAGGAAAAGCAAAAGGAGGGATAATAACAGCAGTCAACAAGAATTTGAAACTTATAGAGGTTAGGGAGATTAGCGACGAGGTGGTAGAAAGCAGACTAGAGTATAATGGAAACAAATGGAGAATAATCACGTTGTACAGTCAAAAGATAGAAGATACGATGGAAACACTAAGGGAGAAGGTACAAGAAGAGGAGGAAGAATGGTTGCTGATAGGAGGTGATTTCAACGCGAGGACGGGAAGCAGAGGAAGACCGATAAATGATGAAGAAGAGAATGAAAAGAGGATCGAGACCAGAAAGTCAGTAGATAAAGTTGTAAATAGAGAGGGACGTATATTAATAGATAAAATAGAAGAAAGAGGATGGGCGATATTAAATGGGAGTTTCGGAAGGGAAGGGGGATGGACTTATATAGGAGATTTAGGATCATCGGTTATAGATTATGTCTTAGAGAATAACAGAGCAGGAGGAGAATTAAATATGGTTGAAGAAGGAATTAGAACGGAATCGGACCATGTTCCGCTGGAGGTGGAGTTAACAGGACCACAGGTGATGGAGACAGGGAGAAGGAGAAAGAAATAGAACTAGAGAGAAGCGACTGGACAGAAGAAGGGAGGAAAGAATATCATGAGAAATGTGAAGAATGGTCGAGTACGCAAATGGATACAGAGGATATCTGGAAGTAGATGAAAGAAAAAATAAGAAGCGCTATCACGAAGCATAAGAAAAGGATAATACCATGGAAATTAGGAAGAAGAGAATGGTACAATAAAGAATGGAAGGAAAGGAAAAAAAGATTGAGGAGATTGATGAGGGACTGGATGAAGGGAAGGATCGGAAAAGAAGAGTATGTGAGGGAAAGAAAGGAGCACAAGGAATGGAGTAAGGTGCAGAAGAGTAGGCATGAAAGCGAAGAAAAAGAAAAGATAAGGAGCATTAAAAGTGAAGCGGAAGCTTGGAAGTATATAAATAAATACAGGAATAAGAAAACTGAGGAGATAAGCGAGGAGATACAAATGGACGAATGGAGAGACCATTTCATGGAAATGTTAGGAGGGACAAAGGAAAGAGTGGTGCTAGACATAGAAGACGAGGGAGAAGAGAATGGTACGAGGGTGGAGGTAGAGAAGGAAGTCGAAGAAATATCGAGAGAAGAGGTGATTGAAGTAATAAAGAAATTGAAGATGGGTAAGGCAACAGGAGAGGACGGCATTGAGAATGAGACGTGGAGATTTATGCAAAAAGATGTAGGTGAAGAATTTCTGAAGTTAATCAACAGAATCTGGAAAGGAGAGAGCATACCGGGAGATTGGAATAAAGGTATGATTAGTCCAATACATAAAAGAGGAGGGAGAAACGACCCGAAAAATTACCGGGGAGTTACGTTAATGAATACGGCGTACAAAATATATGCAAGTATCTTAAATGCGAAGCTGGAGAAGGAGGTGGAGAGTAAGTTAAGGGAGGTGCAATTCGGGTTTAGAAAGAATAGAGGAACGATGGATGCAGTATACACGATAAACTATGTAGCGAATAAGGAGCTGAGTAAGAAGAGTGGAAAGGTTTTTGCATTCTTTGTTGATCTCAAGGCAGCTTTTGATAAAGTATATAGAAGGAAATTGAATAAAACAATGAAGAAAATAGGAATTGAAGATAACCTGAGACGAAGAATAATGGAAACATAAAGAAACGAAAAATGTAGTGAAGATAAGGGATAAGAAAACAGGGGAATTTTGGACAGAAAAGGGACTAAGGCAAGGATGCCTGTTGAGCCCGAACCTATTCAATTTATACATCATGGATTTAGAGGAAGGAATGGAAAAGGGACAAGCAGGAGGCCTTGTGATGGGGAAAGAAAAATTCTGAACAATATCATATGCAGACGACGTGGTGTTAATGGCGACGAAAGAGGCAGAATTGAAGGAAATGATGAGGAGGTTGAAGAGGTATTTGGAAAGGAAGGATTTGAGTCTGAGTCCAGAGAAATCGAAAATAATGGTGTTCGAGAAAGCTAGGGAAAGAAGGAAGAAAAGGGAGTGGAAATGGGGAGAAGACATAGAGGAGGTCAAAGAAATAAAGTATCTGGGATATATACTACAGAAAAATGGGGGAGCGGAGAATCATATGAAAGATAGGCTGAAGAAGGCTACAATAGCGATGAAGAGGACATGGAGCACAGGAGAGAGAATATTCAAAGAAGATTTTGGAAGAAGGATGAAGATGTTCGAGGCACTGGTAGAAAGCGTGGCATTATACGGAGCTGAAATATGGGGGTGGCTATACGAAAGTAGATTAGATGTGATAAAAAGAAAGTATGTTAAATGGATTTTAGGATTGGATAGAAGAACCCCGAATTATATAATATCAGAAGAAGCCAAAATAAAGGAAATAAAAGTGAGGGCAATAAGGAGAGCTGTGAGGTATGAGGAGAAGTCGAGACAGTCAGAGAAGAAAATAGTTCAAGCATAAAGGATCTAGAGAAAAGCAGGCCTAGGAAAGAGGGAGAAGAAGAGAAGGGAGCTGATAGAGAGGGCAGGAATGGAGAAGGAGCAGCTGAGGAGAGAAATGGAGGCAAAGGACCAGGAGACGGCGGAGAATTTCGTAAAGAGAATAGAGGAGAGGGAAAGGGAGGAGAGACAGATAAAGATAAACGAGTCAAGATACAATAGTAAATATAAAGAGATGTTAACAAAAAAGTTACCAAAGTATTTACTAGGAAAGAAGAAAAAGAAGGATAGAATGTTGATAGCCAGATACAGATGCGGGAGTGAGGTGAAAGGCAGTCAACATTGGAGAGAGAAAGAGGATAGGAGATGCAGGATATGCCAAAAAGAAGAGGAGAACATAGAACATATACTAAAAGAATGTGAAGCGACAAAAAGTGAGATACAGTTAGAAGAATTTTTAGGAGAGGAAGGAAGAGGACTAGAAGTAATGAAATGGATAGAAAAGGTTAGAGGGGAGGAGGAGAGGAGAAAAGGGATAGGATGGAGGGAGAGGAGTAGGAAGGGAAATTGAAAGATAGTTAGAACGTTGAATTAGTTTGGGAGTTAGTTAGGATGATCTATAATATACAGGGTGACCCATTTTAACTTAGGCAGCCAAATAACTCGAAAACTAAGCCCAGCAAACAAAAATGTTTCAGACAAAAGTTGTATGGTTTCGAGGGGGCCATAAGATGGTACCATTGGTTTGACCTTGAAGAGTCATTTGAAGGTCACGTGAAAGTCACTTCAATTTTTTTAAATGGAACACCCTATATATTTTTGCACATTCTTGTAGCTTATCTCGAGAGCTTTCCAAAACACTATAATTAACTACCTTTTCGTTAAGTACTTTTTGAGTTATGAGGCTTGAAATAATTTCTTTATTTTACATAAACCGTAAAATATCTTGTAAAATATTCATTTTTCGATTATCTTACCTTAATACTTTTACGTACAAAATAATGAGAGGAATCAATTGGTGTAAAAAAAAACACATAGTTGTTTTGAAGAAAAAATATGTAATTTGCAATTAACAATTCCATATTTTTTCTTAAAAATAACTATGTGTTTTCTTTACACCAATTGATTCCTTTCATTATTTTGTACATAAAAGTATTAAGGTAAGATAATCGAAAAATGAATATTTTACAAAATATTTTACGGTTTATGTAAAATTAAGAAATTATTTCAAGCCTCATAACTCAAAAAGTACTTAACGAAAAGGTAGTTAATTATAGTGTTTTGGAAAGCTCTCGAGATAAGCTACAAGAATGTGCAAAAATATATAGGGTGTTCCATTTAAAAAAATTGAAGTGACTCACGTGACCTTCAAATGATTCTTCAAGGTCAAACCAATGGTACCATCTTATGGCCCCCTCGAAACCATACAACTTTTGTCTGAAACATTTTTGTTTGCTGGGCTTAGTTTTCGAGTTATTTGGCTGCCTAAGTTAAAATGGGTCACCCTGTATATGTATGTAAAAGAGAAGGTTATATGTTTGCAAAATTTATGTGATATGTTTGTAAATTTATGTAATGGTTGACGGAAGTCATCCTAAGCCGCAAGGCAAGGATTAAATAAATAAATAATAAATATAAAAAAAAATAATAAATAATATTTTAATAAGAAGCAGACTTTTCTAGTATATAATATGATTTCAGCAAATAAAATATTAAAAAATATATATATAGCTAAGAAAATTCAATTATGTTTTCTTATTATCTTATTCAAATTGAAAATATAAACTTTAAAAAGTTTTTATACAAATTTTATATGATGTATTTATTAGATGTTAAATATAGATTTAAAATTTATCATATTATTTCTTCAACTTATAATCTTGTATTATTAATCTTATATATTATAATCTTATCTCTTATATTATTTCTTTATCTTTTAATATGACTTTCTAATAAAATTTAAATTCATATAATTACAATATATTCATTAAAATGTCTTTAAAACTTATTTTATAATATTATATATTGTATTATATTTCATATATAATATTATATTTCACATTCATTTTTAAATAATTGCATTTTTTGCAAATATATTATCATTTAATTTTTTTGCCATTTAATATATTCTACGATATAAAAAATTAGAATAATTTAAAAAAAGTGTTATGCAAATCAGCATAAAAGGTCTTTAGATAGAGGTAAGATATGAAATTTTGGAGTACCCAAGATGTTTATATTTCGAATAAAATAACTGTTTATTGCAAATTACATATTTTTTTTCTGAAAAGCAACTGTGTATTTATTCTATCAATTAATTCCTCTCATTGTTTTGTGCATAAAAATATTGAGGTAAGATCAGAAGAATATTTTCTAGTTTATATAAAATTAAGAAATTATTTCACGTCTCATAACTCGAAAAGTAATTAAATTCCGCAAACAAAAATATAATCGCAACCATTAGATTTCGCTTCGATTACTCAAATACAAATACTCAAAAACACAAATTAGATATACGAGTATCATTATATTACGTTGTTTACAATTATGAAAACGGATGTGATATTTTTTAATAATCAAAATTTTATGGAAGGTAAGATTAAAAAATTTCTTTTCATCTTCATTGATAAATCTAATATTAAGATTAAACTTGAAAATAACAGAATCAATTGAGAAATATTCTAGAAATATTTTTCCTACATTAAGATTTATTGAATCGTTCGGAAAAGAAGATAAATATTAATTTAATAATTAGAGATTTGGCTCAAGTAATCAAAAAATTAAAAAGAAAATGGCATAAGAGCCAACGCGCGGTAGTTGGAGCGCAGAGAAGCAACAACACTTCTTTCTTTTTTCAGTATTAGTTTATTAAAAAACAGATTATAATAACAAAAAACGTACGTTTCGGATCATCTTTTGATCCTTCTTCAGCGCGATGTTAACAATATATGTTACAGATAGTGACGCGTTACATTGAACGAATTTGTTCTCGACGCGTAGGTGACGCTAAATTGCGTCCCGCGGAGCGCTCTGCTTCCAATAGTCAATTAAATATACTATAGTTATGCTATGCGACGTCACAGCAGATCAGATTCCGCGCTTTTTACAATTAATAATATAGTATACCGCTGTGCGCCTCATGTCGGTTAGAGATTCAATGACGAACTGTATAAATATTAATTTAATTATATCGGCTAAATAATATCGACTGGACTCAATGAGGCATCTTCTATGTTCTTTCTTAATTCTATAATATTTTTCAGACAAAGTTTGAAATTTGGTCTAGCATCCGCTGTACTCCAGCAACGTAGCATCAACTGGTACAATGTTGACGGACAGTTAAGAGTCATCGGCAACCTGCCTCCAGCACGTACACAATTTATCACTTCTTCATCAGTCTTGGCAATATAAGGTTGCTCACCCAACGATGTAATTTCCCACATTAATACCCCAAATGACCAAACATCACTTTGAGAAGTAAATATTCCGATCGTCAAAGATTCGGGTGCCATCCAGCGAATAGGAAACAAACCTTCTCCTTTCTAAAATAAGATTTTAACCAAAATTTAATCGTCTGGTTCAAGTTGTTCATTTTTAGAATATGTGCAAAATGAAAAAAACATTTGTTTATCTCTTGCTTTATATAAATAAAAACTATTTATATTCGATATTACTTAAAGAAATAATGCACGATACTATTATGATAAGAAAATGAAAAGTATTTCCAAAAGAATTCGTTTTTTAATTACTAATTTTTTTAATAATTGTATTTACCACGCGATAATAATCATCTTTGTAGATATCTCTAGCTAGTCCAAAATCTCCAATTTTGATGATACGATTCTCGCGATTTCTCGACGACACTAAACAATTGCGACACGCTAGATCTCTATGTACGAAACGCAACTCTTCCAAGTAGCAACAACCTCGCGCAACATCTTCGCACATGGCGAGCAAATCCTGCAAACGCAGAGCATACGAATCTGACGATTGCAAATTTCGGCAATCTCTCAAATATTTTAACAGATCACCAGTTTCTATCAATTCCAACACTAATAATGGAGAATCCTCATCTAAACAAACGGCCAACAATCTTAATATATGTTTGTGTCGAAAGTGATTCATAAGCCTGGCTTCTTTTAAAAATTTCTTTTTCTCAATGGAAGAAGCATCTTTTCGAAGCATTTTTATTGCAACGGATATCTCTGTACCCGATCTTTCTAAGTTCTTTACATTTCCTTGAAACACCTGCGAAATATTTCACACAAATTCATTAGAAAATGTCATCATAGTTTAATGTCAAGTAATATTATATTTTACTTTATATTAAATAATTCAACGAAAAATATATAATAAAGTGCATGTTTGTTGTCTCTTATCTAAATTTTATATTACTTATAATCTATTATAAAAGTTCATGTAATTTATATCTTTATTAGAAAATACATATCTGTTTTGTTGATCCAGAAAATAATTAGAAACATTGCTAGAAAAAATTAATTTTTACCATTCCGAATGCGCCGCTACCAAGAAGTTTTGTAAATGTAATTTGTTTACGTGCGATTTTAGTTATCGCACATTCATCCGGATTATAATCTAACATAGGACTGTAAATCATATTGAATTGAGTGTTTCGGCAAGGTACTTCATGTAGAATCGCCAATTCTATATCGGTCATTGTTGAAGACCATAATTGTTCATTATTTCCTCTGCGTTGATGATACACTGTTATAAAATTTCGACTTAATTGTGTAATAATATGTATTATAAAATTTACTGTTTTTTAGTAAATTTATTCGTTTAGTTTTATATAAGTTAATTACTATTTTCAGTAAATTTTTAGATATAATATCAGATATATATGTATAATCTACAATTCAAGTCGATACCTACATCAAATATACTTACAACAATAAAAGTAGCAGATGCAGATTATAGTAACTATAACGATAAAACTTAACATCAATGGTAGATGATATTTTGTCTCTGTTATTCCAGGAGTGCTCGAAATATCTGTATTACGTAAAAATATAATTTTAATATTTTATTTACACTCAGATACAAATACGGTATTAATAGATTTTCAAAGATGTATTTTTAATATATTTTTTATATTCACTCAGTAGTCTACTCAGTGAAATTATTCTTCGATATATCCATGCAACCTTATTATGCTGTATGGGTATCTTCGTTTGCTTACCACGTGTTGAAAAAATAAATCTTTCGTCAGCCGGCCATGTAAAATTTTCCTCATATTCGGGATATCTCAATATCAAGCGAAACTTGTATAAAGTTCCCGATTGTAAATTTCCGATATGGTATCTTACTTCTTTGTTATAATTCATTTTAATATAATTCGTTGTTTGCCACTTTTCTGTTGCAACCTCTTTGTACTCTAGTGTAGAAAAGACCATCAGATTGATGTTTGAGATCCATGAAATGTCTATGCTATTTATGTTGACCTGGCTCAAAGTGATATTGTTTGGCTCTGAGTATATGTAAACGATCTTGCTTAAACTCTCGTTGTAGAAATTGCTGAAATTATTTGGATACACACGCACGTATATCAAGTAATCTTGTACTGGTAGCGACAAGTTAATCTTTGTGAAAAATCTGCCGTCTGCCATACGTTTCGGCACATTGATAAATTGTTTGCTCTTTTGTTGCGTGTCATTCACTAATGTAACTGACTTCCAATGCACTTCGTAGGTCACGGCCACGCAGTTCACTTTCTTGGGTGACATCCAATGAATTACTGCTATAGTAGGCGTCAGAGCTTGAACACTTAAGTTTTCCGGTGCATTGAGCTTGCCCGAATCAGTTTTAATTAGTATCACATTCGAGTCGAGTGGATTTATCGATAATCGATCAAAATAAAAATTACTTAAAGCAAATTTCAACTTGTACTCTGTAAGCGGTGTTAAGTTCTGAATCTCGTAATATCGCTCGAACGTCTGCACATTGAATTCTCTAGTCTTATTGAGATTGTCGTCTACACAATGGCTTACTGAGATAGTATATATAGTAGTTGGTAAATTATATTTTTTACATTTACTCTTTACAACCGGCTCCGGAAGATTTACAATGATGCTGTTTGTCATTGGAATTACTTTTTCAAAATTGTAAATTTTTTCGTCGGGTGTCAGACATCTCATTGGAGGATATGGTTGTGAAGATTTATCCAAAGCGTAAATTTCATTAAAAAAATAATATATTTCACCTGGGTTTATTATTTTTTCGATATATTCGTCTGTATTCACGCTTTCGAGAATTACATATTTTTTTTTCAAAACGTAGAGAATATATTGAAACCAATCATCCCTTGCTAAAATGTAAATGTATGTTTTGTCAATCGTTATAGATTGAAATCCCATGTTATCACTTATGTTTTCCTTGTGTAAAATTATATTGCACATAGAAACGTTAATGTCTGTCACAATTATGCGATCAGCACTTAACCAGTAAATTAATGGCTTTTCATTATTCATGTCATCAATTATCATATGACTAAAGGAATCTATATGAAGTGAGCAAAAGTACATATTGGATGAATTTATCTGAACAATTTGCTCGTTTTTTCCAACGAGATCATATTTTATCATATCGTATTTTATCATATCGTATTCATCGAATTGTATGATGTGTGATATAAAATTCTAAAAAATATATAATTATTTTACTCATTATAAAACACTATTTTAACAAAAAACAGAAACAGAAAAAACAGAAACTTATATGTAGTAAAAATTCGAAATTCTTATAATTACATAATAACTTATTATTTTTTTTACTTATAAAATAATCATAAAACCACATAAAATTATAGAAGAATTACAAATTTGCATAAATCTTTAATGGAAAATAATATTTTTTCAGATGAACGATAGTAAACGTACCCCATAGACGGTGATACATTTAAATGGTCATTAGCAATTTTTGCTTTAAAAATCTTATCAAATTTAATTATGCCATTTTCCCACATTGTTAAGTCGAACTTTACAATATAAGAGTAGTCTGACGCTTTACAGGTCAAATATAGATTTCTTGCTACCCAGTCAAGGTAGAGATCACGTAGTTCTTCATCATATCTGGCCATCTTTGTGAAATTCTTTTCATTAATTTTCAATGTCATTAGATCATTTTCTTCACTCCAATAAATTCTATCTTCTAGTATCGAGTAAGCGACACCTAATATACTGAAAAAGAGCCAACTACAATTATATAGTAAAAAAATTATAGTTGAGATTTCTATTTTTATAATTATTACTACTATAATGTTGATAATAATAAACTTGTGTATAATAATAATAACTTTAACTTTATAGTTAGTGTCACTCGTATTCTGTCGCTCGTTGAGCCCATTTAAAAATAATTTATGATAATTATAACTATTGTTCGGTAGCCTCTCTATGCTTTTGTCATAGTCCGTTTAGTTTTGATAATTTCAACGCGCGGCGCTCAAGTAGCAATTAGCTTTACGCTGCGTGAGTCGGCACAAATCTGTCCTGGCGGCAAGTAAGAGTTTTATTTTATCGCACAAAATTGTTCTATATTAGTATCTTCTTCTTCCTATGCATCTCCACTAATGGATGTTCGCGACCACTCTCTCATATACCTGTGTTGCGCACCAGTATATCACACGTATATGAGACCTACAGTTTAATGCCGATTCCAAACGGCTAGAATAGAGAGAGATTCTCTTGGCAAGATTTTCTCGGTGGTTTGCCATTGCCTTCCGAGAGAGGAGCGAGCGTATACAATTATATGGTTCCGCCAGGAATTGAACCCGGGGCCTTTGGCTTTGTAGACTAGCGCGCTGTCTACTGTGCCACGCTTCGCCCCCTGTATTAGTATAGTCGGTAATTATTTAGCTTAGGGGACCCACCTCGGATAACCTTGACCTTAACATATGTTGTCAAGGTCACTGTCCTGAGTAACATTCAAAAGGTTTTAGCCGGCGCTCATTGTTTATTTAAAAGTTATTAACAAAAGAATTTCACAATTTTAATGCTTTTTATCTCTGAAAATATTGATTTGAGGAAAAAAATTTTAAGCAAAAAATAAAGCCGCTGAAAAACTACAAAAAAGGTTATATGCATTTTTTCCATAAACCTACTATTTTAGCTGTTATATAAAAAAATAATAATTTTAAATACATTTAATACAATTTAAATTTATATAGAATTTAATGCAATTTAATACACCCCACCGGTAGGCAAGGTGGACCTCGCTTTATAACTTACAGCATATATCCATTGTGATTCAACTCTTCGCAATGCGTCCCCTACCGGCGGGGTGGTTGTGGAAGGGGGCCGAAGGCCCCCTTGCACCCCCCCCCCGTGTGTGTGTATGTACACATACATTTGTGATATTTTTTAATTGTATTAAATGTATTATGTATTTAAAATGAAGAATAATAATTTTAGGAAGTAGCATAAATGTTTATTTATTGTAATTTATAATTCATTTATATTTTCATTGATAGGATACATAGCAGCCATTATTCGAAAGAAAGCATCTAATCGGTTTTCATCATCAAATGTCTTTTTGAAAATAAATTCCGCTAAATAATGATTAAAGTGATCCTCCAAGTGATGATATTTAAAATAATTATTTTTTTATATAACAGCTAAAATAGTAGGTTTATGAAAAAAAAGGATATAACCTTTTTTGTAGTTTTTCAGCGGCTTTAATTTTTGCTTAAAATTTTTTTTCTTAAATCAATATTTTCGGAGATAAAAAGCATTAAAATTGTGAAATTCTTTTGTTAATAACTTTTAAATAAACAATGAGCGCCGCCTAAAACCTTTCGAATGTTACTCAGGACAGTGACCTTGACAACATATGTCAAGGTCAAGGTTATCCGAGGTGGCTTCCCTAAGCTAAATAATTACCATATAGTCATCCAGGCTACGAATTTGTAACCGCTAAGCCGAGAAGAAATAAAGCATAATTAAAATCAAGAGAAACACTTATTTTCTCGACCATGCCTTCACGAAGCAATCTTACCGTGAAACACGCGTGGAAGGAACATGCCCTCAAGATACACAAGTATCGTACACAACAACTATGTTTTTTTATCAGTATACGTACTTTGACATTACGAGATAAGTAGTGGTATTTGAGTCTAGGGCCCATATTCCGATTATGTTATCCGTTGTGAGTAATAATTTAGGTATTGGATTTTCATGTGTAGTCGACACATTGATTAAATCCGTGTAAGGACCAGCAACAATTTTAGTATGCGCACGTACTCGAAAATAATATCTTGTGTTAAATGTTAGATTGTGCACCGTATGCTCCAATTTTGTAGTTGTGATATTTTTATCGTCGCAGATTTGAATCTCTTTTAAGTCCTCGATGAAAAAACATTGCACTGTGTACCCTTGTATTATTTCACCCGTAAAGTTAGGTTGGTTCCATCTGTAAAAAAATAAAATTTTAGTCGTTTTATATTTAGTAAAATTATAACAGATATAACGTTTTTATGTGTCTATGTCGTTGAATTTAAGAAAAAGAGAGAAAAATGAAAGAATATAGACTGAGAATTTAGATTCTTTACCTTATTGTAACAGAAATGTCGTTTACTTTTTTTGAGAATTGACTGTCGAATTGTACAAATGCTCTGAGAGATGTTGGCTTCATCAAACTGCTTTCTAGAGAAGATTGTACATATTAACATAATTATATTAATAATTATATGGATATCTCAGTAAAACGGAAAGAACAATTTAATATGAAAATAAAGGAAAGAGGAAAAATAAATCTAAATTACAAAATATGAAAATTAGCACAGTATTGATGTTTAAAAAATAAAATAATATAAAAATTTTTGCGTCATTTAAGACTTAGAAAAGTAATTGTTAATCCATGGCAAAAACGAATAAATAACTTTTATTAAAATGACGAGTACTTTTCGAAAAATTCCTGTAGTTTAAGAAATCGGAAGTATAATATTTGCGATTGCTTTAAAACAAAGTAGCAAATTAATAAAATAGGCTTTACCTTAAATCATGACAATTTTTATGTACAATGTTATATTCATATTATTTATATTTTTCTATTTCTTTTTTCGACAGAATATAAAACTTATACTTTTCCCACTAGAAAGTATTTTTAGATTTGTGTGATTTCACTATCTCTTGAATTTGAATCTCTTGAATTTGATATATATATTTAAATTATATTTATAATTTTCCGTCGTAGATTTTTTCATTGATGTTTTATGCATTTTTTTGTAACTTACCGATAGATTTTGGGATCGTAGAATTACTTGCAAGTGGAACCACATCGACTTCTCGCTTATTTCTCACAGTCATACTATCAGAATAACTCCGATCAGATTTCAAATTTCGATGATCACTTTTTTCGAACATTGAAATATCCTTAAATAAAGTATAGCATAGGAAAAGAATTAAGTGAGTATCATTGGTATAGAAACGCAATTGTTTTTGGTGCTTTTAATGCTAAGATTATATAAATTATAAAATTATACCATTAAAAATCGCCATTTGTTTAATTAATAATACCGGTTTGATATATATACTATTCCTAATTGATAATATGTTAAATACAATGTAATTTTATTTTTGCAAAATCTATTTTTTATTCTTTTTTAAGACATCTTGTATATCAAGCATGATTCATATATCAAACAGAAAGTCATGCAATAGGTTAATAAAAGTCAATAAAGATTTATAACAGCTACTTGTAGCAAATAATACAAGTGTAAGCTGAAAGTGTAGCTCTTTGCAATTGAAATAATTTTGCATAACGATTTGATTCTTTCATGATAGGTTAGTTAACTCTTCTCCAATTTTACTGTAACTCAAATTTCTTTTCAAAAATTTGCTCGATATTATTAAAGTTTTAATAATGTTTATACTTCGAAAATAAAAATGTTAAAAATATTCTTTCTTTACAGTTATTAAATATTAGTCATAGCAATTATATAAATTCTTCTATCTATAATCTTGTCAAATTTTTTTCGATTATTGATTATATTTTTAACACGAACAGATCCTGAGGAACATGATAGTGTAAGTCGATCATAAGAATATGTGCATGTACTTATACATAAATGGATATATATATATATATATATATATATATATACAATGAAAATTAATATAAACTCTAGCGCATAGCGTGTTGCTGTTGCATATATTGTTGATTAGTATATTAACGTTAGAGTTAATTGATACAATTTGAAGTTTCATTAGACGAATACTCGATTTTCTGTTTTGATATTTAGTAGCTCTGTTATATAATTATCCTTAACGCAAAGAAATAATGCAAACTTTTTTACTTAATTTCATAAAATGAAATCTAAATTAATATAAATCTGTTCGTGTTATTGTACGTGTATATAAATGTAGCGAAAAGTAGACAGAAAACCTCATCAATTTTAAAAATTGTTATTTTTAGAAATAATAATTTTATATATATATATATATATATATATATATATATATTATTGTGACGTGACACTTGGCGGTCCGTCACAAGGATCGCGAGATCCGACCGAGAAGGAATTTGGGCCCTCGTTCTCCCCTAATTTAGGGAGAGAGCGGCTATTGGAGGCGAGGTTATACTCGCCTCCCTTGCGTGAAAATTCATTTGTTAGTGTTAAGATTAGGTTTAAGAGCGGGCACAATGGGAAACGCGGACGGGATTTCATCCGGTGGCTCCAACTTTGAGGAAGAAGTCCAGCATGCAAGGAAACGGGCGAGTGGAGGCGCCGATTAAAAGGAACACGCCAGGATAAGTATTATTTGGTTGTGCCAATTTATCTAAAGTCCACTTAAGACTGTCGCTGCCGCCCTGTGAACATTAATATGCCCAGCAGGTACGGAGAATAATAGCGGGGAAGGCCAACCAGCGGATAAATTAACACTGGGACCCCGCGTCGGAGCCGCCTCGGCCG
This sequence comes from Camponotus pennsylvanicus, assembly GCA_023638675.1. Lineage (NCBI taxonomy): Eukaryota > Metazoa > Arthropoda > Insecta > Hymenoptera > Formicidae > Camponotus > Camponotus pennsylvanicus. Next base: position 157,601 of record JALHBL010000491.1, on the reverse strand, counting down.
GAATAGATCTCAAGAAGAACATTATAATCAACGGCGAGTGGCTGCCGAAGATATCCCTCCTGACGGGCTTCGACGAGAGAAATTATAAAAGAATCCGAGGAAAACGGGGTGCGACAAGCACAGGTACGGCCCTGAAGGCCGCAGGATGAAATGGGCCACACGACGATCCTGAGGGTTGCGGAAGCGCCACAGGTGGCCCAATTACACATTAATTCACCGGCGTGATTCCGACGGGCCTTCCGCTCGCCACTGTTCGGCGGACCGGCGACGAGGACGACGGCCCAAACGCATCGATCCGAGAGCTGGATGCCGAGAGCACAGAGGACCGCGAGGAGTCACCGGTGAGACAGGCGTCGACCCCATCTGGCCGTTTTTGTCTAATAAGGTAGAATTAGCTCGAACAGTGTCGGGGCCGTATAGCTGCCGTCATTAAATTCAATGTAAATTTCGTTTTTCTGCGTTCTCGATATTTGCGTCTTACCGTACGACGGCCGGCCTAAAGACTTTGTTCGAGCTTTCGTAAAATTAAGTGCCCTCTCTCCCGATTGCGCGCCGACAGTCACTCTACGTGTTTCTTGTGCGATTATTATTGTTAACTGTAAGATTTTCGTTCGTTAAAATTTACTGTAACTGAGCTCACGCACGAAGGCGATTGCGATACTCGATAGCCGGCAGCTACGTCGCGGCGTCGGCTCGTATATTTCCGCGGCTCAAATCGTTCGTTACGTCATTCTGGTGTCTAATTATTCGCGTTTTGATGTAATTAGTTATCGCTTGTAAGTCCGTAGTCGCTCGATTCGTTCGTTAAAGTAGTAGATCAGTATAACCGACTCGCCGCTTTAATCGATTCTGTTAACTGCGTGCGCGGCGAGTAGATCGATTATTATCGTCGATTATTCTCATCTCCAACAGACGGATACTATTAAAGGAGCCAATATCGCGGTATTTATTGTTAAAATTATTTGGGGATTCGTAGCTGCCGAAACTCTAACAAGTTTCGTTCAGCGAGAAATTCCGGGACTTTTCTCTCTCGCCTTCTTCAGCCGCGTGACACGTGATACCGCGGTGATCGTGCTTGAACGCCGGCCCGTCGCTGCCGGCTAATAATTTGATAATCCATTGTATGAGATCGTTCTACATCTACGCTAATCTGTCTGTTACTGAAACGTATTTACCTGTTAAATATATGAATTCTTGTTACTAAAATATTGTTTTATTTGCAGCCACCTTATATTCTCGATCCTTCCTTGTGAATTAATTAAACGGACCGCCCCTCTACCAATTTCGATACGGGGCTAGCCGAGTGTCCGTCGCGATAGCTTTCGAATTCTTTGATTTCCTTTAGAGTGTCGTAAATTATATAATGTATTGAGAGACTTTATCAGAGCGGTGCGTACCCCCGCACCTGGCGCCCAGGCAATTTCAGAGTTTTACATTTTGAGAGGAGATCGCGCCGAAGGTGTGCCGTGGGCCAATATCACCGGCCACAATTAACATCAGCCCAACATAAAAAATAAACGGTCACAATATATATACATACATACAGGGTGGCCCATTTTAATCCATCCAATCGAATATCTCGAAAACCAAGCCCGGGAGAAAAAAATGTTTCAGACAAAAGTTGTTTGGTTTCGAGGGGGCCATAAGATGGTATCATTGGTTTGACCTTGAAGAGTCATTTGAAGGTCACGTGAAGGTCACTTCAATTTTTTTAAATGGAATACCCTATATATTTTTGCATACTCTTGTAGCTTATCTCGAGGGCTTTCCAAAACACTATAATTAAGTACCTTTTCGTTAAGTACTTTTTGAGTTATGAGGCTTGAAATAATTTCTTAATTTTACATAAACCGTAAAATATCTTGTAAAAAATTCATTTTTCGATTATCTTACCTTAATACTTTTATGTACAAAATGATGAGAGGAATCAATTGGTGTAAAGAAAACACATAGTTGTTTTTAAGAAAAAATATGGAATTGTTAATTGCAAATTACATATTTTTTCTTCAAAACAACTATGTGTTTTCTTTACACCAATTGATTCCTCTCATTATTTTGTACGTAAAAGTATTAAGGTAAGATAATCGAAAAATAAATATTTTACAAGATATTTTACGGTTTATGTAAAATTAAGAAATTATTTCAAGCCTCATAACTCAAAAAGTACTTAACGAAAAGGTTCTTAATTATAGTGTTTTGGAAAGTTCTCGAGGTCAGCTACAAGAATATGTAATAAAAATAGGGATGCCATTTAAAAAAATTGAGGTGACCTTCACGTGACCTTCAAATGACTCTTCAAGGTCAAACCAATGATACCATCTTATGGCCCCCTCGAAACCAAACAACTTTTGTCTGAAACATTTTTCTCTCATGGGCTTGGTTTTCGAGATATTCGACTGGATGTATTAAAATGGGCCACCCTGTATATAAACGTTTGTTCAGAATCACCTTGTATATAGTGTATATAACTTATTATTACACTTTTAGTCACACTATTAACGCAATAACATTCAATTGTTTGTAAATCAAGCGAAAAATATTTCTTACTTGTGTGAAATTTAAATCCGGAACCGTGGATACGTATTCTTCCTGGAAGCTATTTGGAATGGTATAATCCTTCGGCATAAACGTGATAGTTGCCTTTGTCAGCACTAAACTTTTCAATAAAACGCATATTGTTCCAAACATAATCTGTTTTTTTCTTTAAATGTCTGCACTTAATCAGTTTCCGTTGAATCCTCAGTTAGCTATTTTTCTTACTCTACTAATTAATTCTGATGTGCTAATCGAGTTGATTTTAATTCATATATATACGTATATTTTTGCTAAATTCCGATTAATTCATATACATATACTTTCGATAAACTCAGTTTTAACTAATCGCAAGTTATTATCTTTTAATATTATGTTTTTAAATTTCCCTTTATGAGAGGAGTCGATCACAATATGTATTCTAGGATTAAATTAGGGAACTCTTATTAAGTAAATAGTTTCTATCTTTTTTTTTTAGGAGAACAAGTGACAGTGCGAAAAATGATACATATTCATTTGATTGTATCGTGAATATAGGAATATAATTATTATCAGCTTTCCTTTTTACTATCCCTTATTATTAGTAGAAAAGCAGTCGATAAAAAGATAACCACAATCAAATTACAAACGATCAAAGAAATTATAGAATTACCAATCTTGTAACATTTTCATACATACTCAAGCGCGCCGTGTAATCGAATTCACTTAGATATTTGCTATATCTTTAGTTTTATTTTTTATTAAAAATGTAATTGTGGCAATTTGTTCGTATGTGTTACTACATATGTTTTTTAAAATCCTCTATTCGTACACAATTACACGTTTTCTCTAATCTTCGTATAATTTGAATCAAGCGATAAATGACGTGGTAGCGTTTGGTTAGCGATCACAATAGTAACTGACTTCGAATGATCAATCCGATCTGTTACCATGACATCTTATTAGCTCCATTCCGTTTGTAATTTATTTTTCTCCGCGGAGATACCCGTTATTTCAAAAAGAATTAAAATCCTTAAGAATTGTTTGTCAAAAAATTTATATATATATAAGACAAAGTTATATATTATATATAAAACAAAAATAATTCTATGTATAAATAAATATAGTTATATACATATAACTGTTTAATAAATCTTATTAAACTTTATCTTATTAGCTTCTTATATTAATTTATTTTTACGTAACTTTCGCTTTGGCATAAGAAGAACATTTATTATAAAAAAAAATATTCTGATTATAAGAAAAGTAATAATGGACTCGAAAAAAGTGATTTACACGTTTTCTGTACATTCACATAATGCATTTTGAATCATACGATACGTAACACGGCAGCGTTTTTACACTAATATAAGTAAGTACACAATGAGCACACATAAGTATACATAAGTGTACGATAGCACGTAAATAACTAAAATAAATAAAATAATTAATTGTACGAGCTATTATTATCGTTATTTGTACTGAATAATCTTATACAGGGTGTTTCATAAGTGGTGGGCAAAATTTCAGGAATGGATTCCTCATGCTTAGAGAAAAAAAAAGTTAATCAACATAGGTCCGGAAATGATTAGTTTTTGAGTTATTAAGATTTTTATAATACAAAATTTTGTCTCATTTCTCGTCTTAGAAGTCCTTTTACAGGCATCAACAATGTTTTTCAAGTTTGGCAGCCTATGTTTACTATCGTTGTTGTGAGACGCGTTAGATAATACTAAACTTGAAAAATGTTTCAGCGCTCTTGATACACGTACGGCAGAGTGTTCGTGTATACATGAAAAAAGTATGGAATTGTAAACAAGAATAAGAATAATATACCGCGCTAACGTAAGATTAGATATTAACCGGTCTCCCCTGCGGAAAACGAGTAATTAAATACGATAGCGAAAATATCAATTGGTTTTAATGAGGAATCTTGTTCTGGAATATACGCATTAAACACGATTATACAATTAAATACGATTAATTCGAACAGATGTTTCCGACACTATTAAAGTAATCGATTTCAATTCTTTTTAAGTGTATCAATTGTTTTGAATACGGATTTTTCGAGACAAAATTCCGTTTTTAATCGTATTGATGAAATGGTTTGAATTCGTCTTGAAAGCACTCGATTTTAATTGTTTTTAATTTTGATTTTCGCCGTCGAAATTCCGTATTCAATCTGATTGAAAAAAGATTTAAATATAAAAAAATTATAAATGTAAAATGGTTTGAATGACGTACAAATGTATTTCTTTTAAGTGTGATTTTACAATACTCACATATATAACATTTTCGTACATGAGAGATAATCTTAATTTTTTTTAATTACACTTTGGTCTTGATAATATTAAACTAAAAAATAACATTATGTTGATCTTAAGAGGATTCGAATCCTCTTAATAAATGAATGACGTACAAATTAAACATGTATTTCTTTTAAGTATGATTTTACAATATTCACATATGAAATCTTCGTACAAATTGCACATGAGAGATAATCTTTTAATTTTTTTTAATTACACTTTGGTTTTAATAATATTAAATTAAAAAATAACATTATGTCGATCTTAATTAAAAAATAACATTATGTCGATCTTAGGAGGATTCTAATCCTCTTAATAAAAGTCGAAACAGCGCACATGCAGAAAACATTTTCGAATGTGCCTTGGATTGATTTTTTAAAATATAGCTGAATTAGGAAAGCGAAAACTACGATATCAATATATTGATCAATTGATTGTTACAAATGCACTTTCTAATATATTTGTGTAACAATCAACTTTTTTTAAAACAACATTAATTAGATTTACAAAAAAGTTTTGTAACTGAATAATTATATATATCATTTCTTTAAATGAACATACTTTAAAGTTTAAAAAAAGATTTTAAAATTTTAAATCAAATGTTAAACAATACTTTATGCTAAAATAAATTATAAAATAAGTACGTTTTTTTAAATATTTAGTCATCACAGTCTTCTTCAGTTGTATCCTCATCGATTTTATCGGATCTAGTAGGAGAGTAGTCATAATAGTTATCATCATTGTCTGATGAATCATCTTCGAGAGGATCATTAGTTTTGTCAGTATTATTATCTATATCTTGACTGAAATTATCAATATTTATAAATAACCCTGTAGTCTCGTTTGTAGTAGTTTCATCAGAAAGATGTCTGTTGTCAGAATTATGTATATCAGCTCTTACAACTGTATATTTTTGGTTCGCTATCTCTTCTGAAATATTTTGATTTTCAATATTTCGATCCTTGTCTTTTGACAACACATCACTAGAAGGGCCTTTATCATTATCACCATTGTTTTTATTTGTAATGTTATCTAAAGAGTTGCCTTGAACACTATCAGTTTCACTGACAGAACCAGCAGAACGTTTAGATGATTTTTTTTTTTTTTTCTTTTCAGGATCTCTTTTTAGGTCAGCAATTTTTTTAGCAGCATACGTATTAAATTTTAATAAATCTATGTCAAATTGTTCGACCTGTTTTTTATCTGGTTTATATATTGTTTCCATCCAGTAGCAATAAAAATCTATAAAATTATTTATAAAATATTTTATTAAATATAAACATATTATTTCAAAAGTGTTTCGCTAAGAGATAATATTAAATTTACCTGCACAAACACTGTACTTAATTTCGTCTAGTTTTGAGCACGTTTTTTTGCCTACAGCTGACGCATTACTTGTGAAGCTTGTCCTGGTACCTGTCATTAGCTCTTCTATATCAAATACTAATATTAAAAGATTACCTGCGCATTGACTAGGCGTTTTGGAATTAGTTAGAAAAGTTGAATAACTTTTTTCAGGTACGAAAATATTTTTACCGAGATGTATCTATAAAAAAAGTAAAATCAATATTAGGTATTAAAACGATAACAATGAATAACGAAAATAAATAAATAAATAAATAAATAAATAAATATATATATATATATATATATATATATATACATATATATAGATAATACTAACTCTGTTAATGCCATCGGTTGTTCTTAGTATTCCTATTTTCGGATAATTATCTCCTGTTGAAATAGAATTCTTTGCATTTAGAAACTCTTCAACTCTATCTAAAAATTTAAATAAATAAGTATATACAATTTTTTTTATGTTAAGTACTTAAATTAAATTAATTAAGTTTTTATTACCATTATACTCCTTGCTTTTTTCTATGACAGTTTGTTGTAAATCCATATTGAGGTCACTTAAAGTTTTAATATATTTATCTTTTTCATGAAGCTTAAGACGATAATGTTTCAAATTTGAACTTAACTCGTTGTTTTCTTCTTCTAATTCTGCAACCTTTTTCTTTAGACTCTTTATTTCTTTTTGCATCACTGCAACTTTTGCAGTGCTGTACTGCCCTTGCAAAAAATTTAATTTATTTACTTTTGAAAAAACAATGTACACTATATTACATGATTTAATTATTATTTAATTATTTAATTAATATATCTATATATCTATATATAGAATATGTTTACCTTTGATTCGCAATAACTATTATTTTCTTTGTTTTCAAGGCATTTAGAGGTCGATTCAGAGGCATTATCCATATTATCATTAGGAACAGTACGTATTTCAGTTGCACGACTTGGCGTTTGCTATAAATATGCAAGTAAATATTTTAAATTAAAAAAGGTCAATACTTTTCAAAATTTTCAAGAAACATGAAAAGATTAATATAATATACTTTTAATATTCTATGAATATAAAATAAATATTACCATATGTCGAGTAATATCTTTTGAAACAGGCTCCTGAAAAATGAAATATTATTTATAATGATCGCAAAATGTAAAAGAGAATATAATTGTTACCGTAGGCCTGCATCGGTTTTCGTTGTCTATCCTTCCAATGTATTTAGAGGAACTGTCGTTGACTGTTGATGAATCAATAGATTTGTCAATAGTACTTGAAGTTTGCTACATGAATGAAAATATTTTCAAATCGATTGAACTTTTAAAAAAATAAAATTTCAAATAAATTTCAAAAATATATTGTGTATATATACCTTATTATTTTCAAGTAGTGAGATTTTCCTTTCTGCTAGACCCTTTAATCTCTTTGCCTTAATTTAAAAAAAAACAATTTATTTATGTTAGATTTGTTTGTCAAATGAAAGATTTGTAATGTATATTATATCATACTTCTAATTCATCCGAATTTAATTCAGAATGGCAGGCTCTTTTGAGAATACGTTCTTCTTTTTTTTCTGAATCTGAAGCAGATGTTAAAAATTTCGAAGGAACATTGCAAATTCTTTTACTACTACTACGAGTAATGCTAGTATCATCATCTTTTGCTGTACTTTTTGGAGAATTAATTTTTTTTTCAATTTCTTCTCTAGAACCTAAAAATAAATATAAAATTTAACACACTATATATATAACTTATCACACTTCATAAAATACCAGCATTGAATGACAAAAAATATATTATAAATATATACCACCAAAAAATAAAACTTGTATTTTGTATGGTTTTTGTCCTATTTTTTCACATAATACATTGTATTTTTTAGTACTTTTGTGCGTAGATGGATTCAACACCGGCGAAAATAAACTTGTTTTAATAATACGCTTTTTACCGAGTCCATCTCCACTGATTACTTTTACATAAGCAAAATTATACGGATCTTTTTCCATAACGACGATGCAAGATAACCTATATAGTTGAAACAAAAACACGTGTATTAATCACTGCATTATTTATATCATTTATATAGACCAGTGCTCGGAGTTAGTTGCCCTTTTCGGGCCGAAATCGTAGGCGTCGCCTCCGATTTCGGCCCGAAAAGGGCAACTAACTCCGAGCACTGATATAGACTATGTAATATGCTCGGTAAAAATGTCATATTATACTCACTAATACGTTATATTCTTATTTCTTATATAAGTAAAAATAAAAGACACGTTTTAACTACACAATTAACACTTTTGCACATGCACACTTTTAGAAAATTTTAACGAACTACAATCTGCCGAACAATCATCGGTATGCGTAGTGTGATTTCCTTTGTTATATTGTTATTTCCAAGATTTCAAAACAAAATTATATCAGCTCCAGTTGCGACTGCGAAATAGCACGTATGTTTTCGCTGCACGGCAGTAGTAGCAAAATAGCACAAAATTTAAATTTTTTGCTCATTATTTCTAGTGTAATAATTAATTATTATTGATAATTTTTTCAATTGCCTAAAAATGTTTTTAACAAATATATGATAAAAAATGTATAATCCAAGTATTCGTGTATTACTTATACAATTACTTATTTAGTAAAGTGTTTTCTTTTTAATTATAGTTTTTTTAAGTGTCAATAATACAATTCTTTGATGTTACCCGTTTTTTTTTACATGTATTTGTATTACGTGTTCATGCAGTCTCTATCATGTAGCAATATTTACATCATGAAAATATGCGATTTATTAAACAGTTTTGTTAATTACTTTTTTTTAATCAGTGTATGGAGATACAATTTATGCAAATATTGGTAGTAAGTATAAGAATATATAGTGAAAGAAAAATTGTAATTATTCTGATTTTCATATTAAAATAAAATCATTATTATAAGGTTATGTTAAAATTTTTTATAATCATAATATTTACAATTTAACATGTAAAGAGTAGAAGAAAAAAATATTTTTTATCAAGTTTTTAATTGTTTTACGTATATATAGTATATGACAAAAAAAATAATGAATTAATTTTATATATATTTAAATTTTTTCAGACCAAAGTTATATTCTATACTTGCTATTTTTATTATTTTCAATTGATTATAATCAATATTGGAACGTCATGAGTGATTCATCTGGGTCAAGTATTATTGAAGATCTTGAGCATTTGCAGCCACCAAAAAGAGCAAAACGCTACAAAGTAGGCTGTATAAAGATTATGAGAATACTCATAGGAATAGTATACGTGATTTTCGAACTTTGGCTAAATGGGATTTATTTACAAAGCAACCGTCTCATATCTCTGGTAAAGAAATCAGATGTATTTTTTTTAGAATATAATTTATACTTATTTAAATCTATGTCATACATTTATAAATTTTAAAAATTTATAGATTTCAACGTAAGATCAATATGTCAAGAAAATATCAGTGAGCGGTATATTGACAATACACCTAATATGCAATGTGATGAGCAATCACGTCAACAATATGACATCTTAATGACAGGTAACGTCTGTACATTTAAATTAGTTTTGAATGTAATTTTAATATAAATAAAATCTCTTTAAATGTTCTCTATGTTTCACATATTTTTGCAGATAATTTTATAATTAATGAAAATAATGATTCGGAATTCAATAATGATAGGACAAGTATTAGCTCATTATCATCAGTATCAACAAGAAGTACAAGTAATAATAATAGAATTATCAGTAAACTAGATGATTCTAGCGATAGTGATGATGGCGATGATGCAGATGATGGCGAACATCCATTTTATGATACTGTCATGTTTGAAAAAAGTAATAAGACAGTTAAAGATGTCATGACAATGCTTACAGGAATACATATTCGACATACAATAACAGATGAATGCAAGCTAAGTATAACAGAAATGATAAAAATATTAGCAGGACCTGATTTTTATCATTTAAATATATCAAAGTATAGATTTAGAGAGATGTTTGATCCTCCAGACGAAGAGATAATGTTTCACTATTATTGTGATAAATGTTATAAATCTATTCTGTATTCAACATCAAAAAAACAGTTTAAACGTACCACAGTAGTTTGTTCTCGGTGCAGTGTGCAATTTGTACTAACTTTAAAATCAACAAATTATTTTATAATACTTGACTTGAAATATCAGTTGTCTTTTTTATTTAAAAATTCATCTATCAAAAAAGAAATTTTAACTTACATGAATCAAATAAAAGAAAAACGTTGCAACCCTGAAAGATCAAAAAATATTTGTGATATACATGATGGTGAATTATCAGAAGAAATTAATAGTTCTGAAGATTTTTATTTCACTTACAACGTCGGAAATGATGGTGCACCTTTGTCAAGTAATGGTAAACAAGGAGGTTGGCCTCTTGGAGCAGTGCCAAATTTTTTATCTCCAAAATTAAGATCAAAGTTTTATATTCTTTGCGGTATGCTTACATGTTCAGAAGGAGTGAGTCCCGATTGCGCACATTCCCGATCGGACACAGCGAAATTTCCCGATCGGACACAGTCCCGATCGGACACAGGCCCGATTGGACACAGTCCCGATCGGACACAGTCCCCATCGGACACAGTCCCGATCGGACACAGACCCGATCGGACACAGACCCGATCGGACACAAGCCCGATCGGACACATACGGTTGCAATCGAACACAGTCCCGATCGGACACAGACCCGATCGGACACAGTCCCGATCGGACACAGTCCCGATCGGACACAGACCCGATCGGACACAGACCCGATCGGACACAGACCCGATCGGACACAACCCCGATCGGACACATACGGTTGCAATCGGACACAGTCCCGATCGGACACAGACCCGATCGGACACAGACCCGATCGGACACAGACCCAATCGGACACAACCCCGATCGGACACATACGGTTTCAATCGGATACAGTCCCGATCGGACACAGACTCGATCGGACACAGGCCCGATCGGACACAGATCCCTTCAGAAGAGCCTAAAACTGACTTATTGGCCAATTTATTTTTCGATAAATTTATTGACCAGGTAATAATTTTACATGAAGATGGACTAAAAATAACTAATTTAGACAGTGAAGAAGAAACAATAAAATTTTGTCCAGTATCGTTTGACGTAGACTCCGTTTGCAGACCTATTTTACAAAGTAGACTACAATTTAATGGTCACTACGGTTGTAGCTGGTGTTACCATTTTGATAATTACGTAAAAAAATTAGGTATTAGATATAAAAATGAAGAAAATGATTCTGATATAAGAACTCATGAAAGTCACAAGCAAGATGTAGCTGCAGTTGAAGAGTCACATAAAAGAGATGTAAGAGGAGTAAAAGGATATAGCTCTTTATTAAGAATACCATTTATAAATATTGTATGGTCATTTCCTTTAGATTATTTACATTGTATTCTTCTTGGCATTGATCAGTATTTGTATAAATTATGGACACAATCTAAATCAAAGTCTTCATTCAAATTAAATAAAAGAGACATCAAGACTATTGACGAACGTTTGTCAAGTATTAGACGATCTCAGGACATTCATCGACATCAAGGCGAGTTTCGAAAAAAATTAAAATGGAAAGGGTCTCAAATAAAATTTTGGATGTTAGATTGCGCTATTCCTTGTTTAAAAGGTGTGCTTCATGTTGATGCTTTACGTCACTACGCTTTACTGATAACAACTTTACATACATTACTTAAAACTAATATAACTGAAGAGGATTTGAATAAATGCGAGAGAGATGCTATTACATTTGTTACTTATTTTGAAATATATTATGGAGGCAACAACGTTACCTTTAATGTGCATAGTCTATTACATGTAGTAAGATCAGTGAAATATAGTGGTCCTCTTTGGTCACATTCTACTTTTCCATTTGAAAGTGAAATTTATTATTTAAAAAAATTAATAGGCGGACCTAGCAAAATGGACGAGCAAATTAGTAAAAAACATTTAATAAAATGGCTTTTTAAAACTGGTAATGTTACTTGTTTATCGGATGAAGTAAAAGACTTCTGTGAAAATTTATTCAAAGCTAAAAGATTATCATCACATTTTATTTACGGAGAAGATGGTGTAGTTGTTTACGTTGGAAAATTTCGATGCAGAATAATAGAAGAAAAGTGTTATAAGGTTTATAAAAAAATTATATATAATGGAAAAGTCCTACACAGTAAACAATATACAAAAGCTCAGTGTACAGACGATACGAATATCCAATTAAAATCCGGAGCTTATGCCAAAGTTTTACTTATTTTAGAACATGAGAATAAATGTTACTTAAAAATTTCAAAATACCGAATACACGAAGATAATATATTTAATTTGACTCATATAAAACAAATTGAATGTGAAGATGTTGAAGAATGCATTATTTCTATCTCAGAATTTGATTCCAAAGTAATTCTCATAAATATAAATCATGAAAAATTTTTATCACGATTACCAAAAGATTTTGAAATTCAATAAAAATTTCAATACATGATTCGATACATTATGTATTACATGCATTTAATTATACGATTACATGTTAATTAAATATAAGTATATTTTGTTTTAATAATGTAAATAATTATTTAAAATAAATTAATTTAAAAAACTACCAAAAAACTGTTTTAATTTTAATGATTATATGTTTTTGGTTGATAAAATATATTGTGACTATTCGAAATAAAAATATTAAATAAATAAAATAATCTAATATAAATGTTTTGCAGTCACCAATAATAGCTAGTAAAATAAAATTAAAATAATGTATTAAGAAATGAAAGTTAGTAAGGTGAATTTAAACGAATACGGTACTATCGTACTAATAAACTGTTTCACAATGAAACCGATTGAAATAAAATACGATTATAAGTAATTCTCTTGATTACGAATAGATACCGATTAACATGAGTTGAAGTTAATCAGGAATAACCGCACTGAATCTAATTGACTGCATATGTTTTTGCAATTTCAATTCAAAGTTAGTAAGGTCGGATTAAAATGAATACGGTATCATCGTAATGATCCATATTAAAAATTGTTTCAGAATAAAACCGATTGAAATAAAATACGATTATAAGTAATTGTCTTGATTACGAATAGATACCGATTAACATGAGTTGAAGTTAATCAGGAATAACCGCACTGAATCTAATTGACTGCATATGTTTTTGCAATTTCAATTCAAAGTTAGTAAGGTCGGATTAAAATGAATACGGTATCATCGTAATGATCCATATTAAAAATTGTTTCAGAATAAAACCGATTGAAATAAAATACGATTATAAGTAATTGTCTTGATTACGAATAGATACCGATTAACATGAGTTGAAGTTAATCAGGAATAACCGCACTGAATCTAATTGACTGCATATGTTTTTGCAATTTCAATTCAAAGTTAGTAAGGTCGGATTAAAATGAATACGGTATCATCGTAATGATCCGCATTAAAAATTGTTACGGATTAAAACCGATTGCAGTTTAATACGTCAGAAAAGCAAAACGGATTGACCTCACTAAAATCGTATTGAAACCCCATAAAAGAGTTACCATAATCAATGCAAAATTAATCGTATTTAATTACTTATTTTCCGCAGGGTCCTCTTGTGACTCATTCAGTCCATTCATACAGGGTGTCCCAAAAGTTCTGGAACGGTCGAATATTTCATAAACTATGCACTTTAGAAATAAATATTTTAGACAAAAGTTGTATGGCTTGAAAGGGGCCATAAGATGGTGTCATTGGTTTTACCTTGAAAAGTCGTTTGAAGGTCACGTGAAGGTCACCTCCAACTTTTTAAACGGGACACCCTATATACTTTTGCATATTATTGTAGTTTGCCTCGAGACCTTTCCAAAACACTATAATTAAACATTTTTTCATTAAGTATTTTTCGAATTATGAGGCTTGAAATAATTTCTTAATTTTACATAAATCACAAAATATCTAGTAAAATATTCATTTTTAGATTACCTCACTTTAATACTTTTATGTATAAAATAATTAGAGTAATCAATTGGTGTAAAGAAAACATACAGTTGTTTTAAGAAAAAATATGGAATTGTTAATTGCAAATTACATATTTTTACTTAAAAACAACAATGTTTTTTCTTTACACCAATTGATTCCTCTCATTATTTTGTACATAAAAGTATTAAGGTAAGATAATCGAAAAATGAATATTTTATTAGATATTTTATGGTTTATGTAAAATTAAGAAATGATTTCAAGCCTCATAACTCGGAAAGTACTTAATGAAAACTAACTTAATTATAGTGTTTTGGAAAGCTCTTGAGATGAGCTACAAGAATATGTAAAAGTATATAGGATGTCCCATTTAGAAAGTTGGAGGTGACCTTCACGTAACCTTCAGGTGACTCTTCAAGGTCAAACTAATGACAACATCTTATGTCCCCCTCGAAGCCATACAACTTTTGTCTGAAACACTTTCTAGTAAAACTCTTCCTTTTCGAGATATTCGACCGTGTCCAGACTTTTTTAACACCCAGTATATGTCTATGCCGGTTGCGGCCATATTAGGTCTATTATTTCTGTGGTCCTTCCAATAGATGTCGCGTATTTAAGAACGGACCTAAGTAAGGCTCTATAAATATGAGTATTCTTGTCCGCCATTTTTCTTCTAACTAGCATGAAAGGTTAGGTATGTTTTCATATATGTCAATACGCATTGATTGTACATACGCCTTTCAATCTCGCGATTAATCTAAAAATTAATTTTAAATATCGATTCTGTTAAACTGAAAATAGGTGTTAATTGATTCTTAATTAATTAGACATGTGTTCTTAAACGCGCAAGTAGAAAGTGTCATATTTTTCGTAAATCAACATATCGTGTCTCCGTTTCATTGCATGTTTTTGAAGCAACACATATTTGGAACAATTTCAAGGATTAAAGGCATGTTATTTAAATAATACTCATCGCAAAAATTGTCTTTATGTTGTAGTTTTGTCATATTTTCACATATTTGTATTTTTAAGTTAAGTTTTGGCTATTTATTTTTTTGTTTTGGCATTTTGAAAGCACCATTAAAACTTTATATGACGATGAAACGAAGACACGATGTGTTTATAACCTCGAGACTGTAAAGGTTATTTACGTTTGAAAAACGTATGCGAAACATACCTAACCTTTCATGCTAGTTGGAAGAAAAATGGCGGACGAGAATACCTACTTTTTTAGTGTTCTAACCTAAGTTGTTGTCTCGTCTTACTTAATTCCTTTTTTTTCGTGCTTGAGTTACTGTCTGTCTTTTTTAATACTGTGCATCAACGTGTATTCTCAATTATATTCCCACCTTAATAAAAGATCAATCCCAACAGGTTATGGGCCCAGGACGTTGCCACAGCGTTAGTTAGTCGAATTTTTATTGTGTGTCTGTGCACTATACATTCACGTCGTGATTGTGACACGAGTGCGCGTTTGTTCTCTTTCGAGCTGCTCGAAGAAGCCGTCGCCACAGACAGTACACGCGAAACCGTTCGAGTGGTTAAGAGAATAACAACGATGGAAGATCGTCAACAGCTAGTGACACAGCTCACGCGAGCTTCATACACGCGATGGAAATATGAGATGGTGGCACTTCTGGAATCGAAATCCGTTGAAGGCTTAATTGATGGAACAAAGACAGAACCTGCAGAAACTGCTGACGAAATTACTAAAGCAACATGGCGGAAGAACAATGCGATGGCAAAATCGCTGATTTCAGACACTCGATGAAGATCATTTTAAGGTTATCTCAACATGCACCACAGTGAGAGATATGTGGATTTGTCTGACAGCATTATACGAAGATGTGTCGGCGACTACAAAGCTGTTAGTCAATGAAGATTTTCATGGCTACCGTTGGTTAGAAGGTATGAACGTATCGACGTACATTGCGGGCCTAACCGAAGTTGTGCAACGATTGAGAAGCCTTGGTGAGACGGTCAGTAGGGAAACTATGATCGCGAAAATCGTCCGTGGTTTGCCTGAACAGTTCAACAGTTTCCGAGAGGTATGGCGGATTGCACCGAATCCGAATTTAACAATTGCTGAATTACAGGGAAAGCTCATGGACATCGAAAATGAGTCTGGCAAAGAGCAGATCGTCAAAAGCAATCCCGGGAATGCATTGATGGCCAAGGAAAAGCAATGGAGGATCAAGTCAAAAGGTAAACAGCAAGGTAAACCGCAAGGTCAGTCTAAGAGTAAGAAAGTTTTGAGATGCCACAACTGTGATTGTGTAGGACATTTTGCTAGAGATTGTCCATCAGAAAAATCCGTTAAAGGTATGAAGAAAGGCAATAATAAAGAAAATCATCAGCTGGCCACGAAGTCAAAGAAGCCTTCATGTACTCCCTAAATGATGGTGATAACGAGTGCTGGATGGCCGACTCAGCTGCTTATCACCATATCACAAGAAGAAAGGAATGGTTCTCAGAACTGAAGCCACTCAATCCACCCGAAAAGGTCAGAATCGACGACGATGAATATCTAGATGCAACTGCTAAGGGCACTATTGATATATGGGCATACGATGGCAACAAATGGCAGGCAAAAATCCTAAAGGAGGTACGTTATTGTCCTAATTTTGGATCAGCTAACTTATTTAGTATTGGTGCTGCCGCAGAGTATGGACATGAAACATTGTTCACAAAAAATGGCGCGGTCGTTAGAGGACCAGATGGTGGTGTGTGAATCGTCGGTGTCAAGAAAGGTCCAACGACGTACAAATTGATGATCAAACCGAGAATTAGTGGTGAAGTTCATTCAGCTCAAGATGGACAAGTTGCTTGGCAATTTTGGCATCAACGATTAGGCCACGCGTGTCTCAAACAAGTCAAAGCTGTGCTAAGGTCTGAAGGAATTACGGCCACAGGCAGCGAGAAATTCTTCTGTGAAGCTTGCATTTATGGAAAAATGTCGAAAGGACCTTACAAAAATATTCAGAAAAAAGAATGTAAACCTGGGACACGAATCCACGCGGATACGAGTGGAAAAATCTCTACGCATCGATGTCTGGTTGTCAATATTTTGTATCTTTTATTGATGAGAGCACTGGTTTTATAAAAGTCGCATTCACTAAGAAGAAGAATGAGGTGCTAAATGCATTCAAGAAAGTTGTCCAGGAAGTCAAAGCCGAAACTGGAAACCGAGTTGAAGTCTTGAGAACTGATCAAGGAACAGAATTCATCAGTGAAGAATTCAAGAAATTTTTACTAGAAAATGGCATCACTCACGAAATGAGTGTTGAGTACACCCCTCAATCGAATGGTCTTGCCGAGAGATCGATTCGGACTCTGACAGAGAAGGCAAGGGCCATGATCTTGGACGCAAGATTACATAAGTCACTCTGGGCCGAATGTATATATACAAGCGCCTACTTGTCAAACAGATTGCCTAGAGCTGATGGATCAGTAACAAGTTTTGAACTATGGCATAAGAAGCCTGCTTCCATTGAACACTTGAAGTCTTTTGCATGTCAAGCGTACGTACATGTGCCGAGACAAAAGAGGGCCAAGTTTGATGCTAAGGCTTGGAAAGGAATCTTGATCGGCTACGGACCAAGTGATAAAATGCATCGCATCTATGATCCTCAACGACAAAGAGTTGAAGTCGTCCGTGACGTAAAATTTAACGAAGTGAACGAGAAGAAAGATCATGTGATCTACGCTGAAGATGAAGTAAATATTTACGATGAGGACATTGAACAGAACACGTCAACGATCATCAATGAAGAGTTATCTGAGGATGGACAAGTAGCACCAGTAGTAAGGAAGCCAGGTCATCCGAAGGGATCAAAGACTAAGAAATACTCTACAGTACCATTGTCAATGTCGCTTCGAAATCGAGGTGCATCTGAGACCACTGAAGAGTCAGATCAAGAAACCAATAATGGTCAAAAGAATAGAAGGACCAACTACGATTTGGTGCGACAATCAGGCAGCAGTGACGCTATCAAACTCTGAAGACCACAAGAAACGTACCAAACATGTAAACGTCAGATTTCATTTCCTCAGAGAAGCTGTCAAGGATGGAACTGTTGTGCTGAAACATGTTTCAGGAAAATCCTGCAGACATGTTTACCAAACCCCTCCCTAGTGCTAAACTCATAAACTGTTGTGAACTATTGAATTTAAAATAAGCTGATTGCAAGAGGGGGTGTTGGGAGTGTGCAATCATCTCGCATATATATATATGTCTATGCCGGTTGCGGCCATATTAGGTCTAGTATTTATGTGGTCCTTCCGATAGATGTCGCGTACTTAAGAACGGACCTAAGTCGTTGTCTCGTCTTATTTAACTCGCTCTCTCATGCTTGAGTTACTGTCTGTCTTTTGTAATACTGTGCATCAACGTGTATTCTCGATTATATTTCTACTTTAATATAAGATCAATCCCAACAAAAATTTATGAGTGAAAGAGGAAATATATAATATTATAATGTTATTCGATGCAAATAATGATAATAATAGCTCGTACAATTGATTATATTATTTATTTTAAATATGTATATATATGTGCTACTGTAAATTTATACTTATTTATACTAGTGCAAAAACGGCGTTACGTATCGCTTGATTCAAACAGCATTATGTGAATGTACAGAAAACGCATTAACCACTTTTTTTAAATCCATTCTTACTTTTCTTATAATCAGAATATCTTTTTATATAGTAAACGTGCCCCTAGGCCAAAGAGAAGATACTCAGAAATAAATTAATATAAAAAGTTCAATATATGAAATTCAAATTAAACAATTATATATACATATAATTATTTTTATTAATAGAACTATTTTTGTTTTATACATATATAACCTTTTTGTCAAACAATTTATTTTTATTAATAGAACTATTTTTGTTTTATACATATATAACCTTTTTGTCAAACAATTTTTAAAGATTTTAATTCTTTTTGGAATAACACCAAGTATTTCCGTAGAGAAAAATAAATTACAACGAAATGTAGCTAATAAGACGTCATGACCAGAGTCCAAATATCGTTTTTCCTACTTCAAGTGCATGCTAGCGGCCGAACGAACGCCGCGAAAAGCAGTACCGTCTATGGCGGTCTAATGATGGTAGCAAAGAGGGCACCGTCGCGTAGAAAAAAAATATATATATTAATAGAATATAGAATATATGTTTATTTAAAATATTATACATAATATATAAAATAATATAATAAAAAATTATATATATATATATATATATATATATATATATATATACAGCGTGTTTCTAAATGATTCATCCGATTTCACAAGGCTATAACTTTGAAATGAATGAAGATAGAACCTTCGGGTAAATTTTAATATACGTATAAGAATACCAAGTTTAAGAATACCAAGTTTTCACAAATGTTCCATGTGCCCTCCACCGGACGCATGGCGTACGTCTAAACGGTAGTCAAACTCGTTCCATACTCTTGCGAGCATGTCAGGTGTCTGACTCACAATTGTTGAAACGGAGAATACAAAACGCTTTTTGTTGCTGTGTTGTCACCATCTCGGCGCATACTGAACGTGCGCGCTAGCAGTACGATCTTCTTCTTCGATTAATGGCACTGGGCAATCTCACTTTTTGCCCATGCTGCCAGATGGTCTTCAGTGTATTTGACGTACAGGAGGGAAGGAACAGTCTACACAGTCCGAGTTAAAAAGTCATATTTGTAAATTGCTCTTGTGCAGGAAGGAAAGAATAGGGTGCACGATTTCAACAGAGGGCACTCTTAAGAGTTCGAAAACACTGTATGGCGGAGGGGAGTCCAAAACTTTTCGCAAGGAGCTTAGCAGTTGTATTCTAGAATCGTTCAGTAGCGGACAGGACCATAGGACATGCTCAATATCGTGCAAAGGCGAGCCACAAGGGCAGTCCGGACGTCCAACGATGCCACATCTGTGGAGGCTGTAATTTAGATTGTAGTGATTAGATCTGATCCTACTAATTGTTGCGATTTCCGATCGACTTAGTTTAAGCCTAGCAAACCAGGGATTTCTCGCAAAGGTGGGATAAAGGCTGAAATATTGTTTGCCATGGCTTTTAGCCAGTGCAAGTAAATGTTTCTCAATCGCCTCAAAGTATCTCTCCCTTACGACAGAGTAAAAGTCAGTGTGAGGAGGGAGAAAGTCAACCGCCTCCCCATGTCGAACCGCCTCCCCCGCCAGGAAATCCGCCGTTTCGTTGCCAAGAATCCCCACATGGGACGGAATCCAGACAAGGATGATGTCACACACACACACACGCGCGCGCGCGCGCGCGCGGGGTGCAAGGGGCCTTCGGCCCCCCCTCCCGCAACCACCCCGCCGGTAGGATCTCGCTTTACAACTCTTTTTGGTAAACATTATTACTTTGTCAAAAACTGAATACATGGTGCAAAAAAGTTATTTCATATAATGGTGACAATATTGCAAAACCATAAAGTATTTTTATAAATATCTCGGAAACTAAGGCCGAGCGGCGGTAACATGTATAAGGAAAAGTTGTTCAGAATCATGCTCCCAACATATTTCAAGGTCATTGAAATCGGTGAGGAATCGCTAATGTGTATAATTACCATTGTTAATATTAACAAATGTCATATTACGAAATATAAATACGATAATAATATATTTGATGAAAACTCTGATACTGAAAGCAATGCAGACTTGTTAGATGAAAATTATAAATTAGAAGGTCGAATTTTTATTGATTCGCCATTTTTTAAAAGATATAATTCCAAATTGCATAAATTAAAAAGTAAAATTCAGGATAATAATATACAAAGCACTAATAGATATTATGCTCCAACAATTGCTGAATATATTACAAACCATTATATGCCTTTTGTTCCCATGTGGTCGGCGTTATTATTGAAAATAGTTACACGGGTACATTTAGATTAAGCAATGCAAATATTGAGGGTTATTTCAATATTGTGAAAAAATATGTTTTAAATGGCGAAGTAAATTTGAAAGTTGGATGTTTCGTTAAAAAATGAAAGATTATAATAAACAAATATGCGCAGAACTAAAATTAAATATTCCTGTAAAACGCAGAAAGCGTAATATTCAATGTCAAAATGTACAAAATATAAATAATACATTAATAGAAGAAACATGGCAAAGAAAGCGAAAGCCTTTGTACAGTCATTTTGAAGGGCGTTCATTAGGGCGCATAGCTAAAAAGTACAAATTAAATACAAGTACGCCTATATCAAACAAAAATTCAGAAACATTAGAGCTATCAGAATTAAATTTAAGCGAAAGTTCGACTCATGCAAATGCACTTGACAACGGATTATTTTTAGACATCGACTATTACATGCAGTCATCTGATCCTTCATTAACAATTGGGCAATACGGATCGTTAACAAATGCGCCAGTAATTGGATTTGACATATATAATCTTAATGGAGAAGAATTTTATACCTTAAAGGATAAAAATTGGGTTGATAGCAAAATTATTGATTGTTTTACAATATCTTCATTAAATAATACTTCTCATAATTTTGTACATGTTTCTACGAATTATACATATTACATGGTAGGAGGTTTCTACAAAAGATCTAAGAGCGCACAATGGCATATGTATAATATAAAAAATCCTATTAGCGGAACAATGTTACTTCCTTATTTGTATGCATCACATTGGTATTTTTTAATAATCGATTTTAACGAACATACTATTCTACATTTAGATCCAAAATATTTAGTAAGACCTGATAAGGAACGAGCAGTTACAGCATTCAAAAATTATTTGAAGGAAAGCTCCTTATTACACAAAAATAATAAACGCCTATGTGACAAATCATGGCGCGAAATAATTTGTAATAAGAGCAGACCGCTTCAAAATGATTCATATAATTGTGGCGTATATATAATGTATCTTATAATGTGTATAATACGAAATGAACCATATGATATAAACTTTAAACCAGTCGAGTACAGGAACATAATAGCCGAATCTTTATTAAATTCTTCTAATTTCATGAAAGACATTTGTCAATATTGCTTTAGTGACAGAAAAAGACCATTAGTTATGTGCAATACATGTCGACGTTGGGCACATCAATTATGTCGTAAAAAGAAATTCAATGACAACACAAACTGGAAGAATCCAGATGCGAAATACAGATGTAAGTTATGTATGAAAGGTTTTCGGCCATGGATGAAATACGTAAAATAAATCTGTAAAAAAATTAAGTGATACCGCATTATTCTTAAACTTCCGGCGGTCACGCCTTTCTCGTAACGAAATTTAAAAGAATAAGAGATATTATCGCAAAATAAACATTATGCGATGAAGTTTAATTAATACAGTTTGTAATAACAATAACAATAAATAATAATGATAATAATAACAATAAAATAATGAAAATATGCATAATTATATGTAGATATTATACTTACATTGGTCTCGTCGCTCACAGGTGTGTACTTTGTGCGCACTGGAACATCTAAAAATTCGTAGAACCTACATAGATTGCCTTAACAAAACGACAACTTTACGTGTATCAACAGTCAAAAAATAGTGAAAGAATACGTTGGGGAAACGGGACCCTCAAACTGAAATTTACGTACATCTCCATAAAACCATCGCGTCTATACAAGAACACAGGCGAGCTCGAAAGGACGTATTCCTGACATAATTCTGAGAAAATTCTAATACAAACGAATTCTAATACAAACGAAAATACTAATACAAACAGATAAGTGATCGCGAGGGTGGTTTATCGAGCATAAGGGTGCCTTCCGACGCGTGTATTCCATCGGAATATTTTGTATACATTATGTGGCACTTACAATTAGAAGTTACTCTGTGCAAAACTAGAAATGGGCCAAATCATTTTTCGTGTAGAAAGAATTTTTTAAGTGATCGCGAGAGTGGTTTATCGAGCACAATCTTTCATTACCGGAAAACTAGAAACGGGCCAAATCATTTTTCGTGTAGAAAGAATTTTTTAAGTGATTGCAAGGGTGGTTTATCGAGCACAAAGGTGCCTTCCGACGCGTTTTTATATACATTATGTGGCACTTAGAAGTTACTCTGTAAAAACTAGAAACGGGCCAAATCATTTTTAAAAAATCGCTGCAGGAACGTTCCGAACTTCAATCAGCTTAAAATCATACTTGGGATTCACTTCAATCATCTTAGATCTCATAGCGTTCCATAAATGACCGGAAGTTGTTGCTTTAGGCTCATTAAATCTATTAGATTTAACATTATGATAATTTTAACATTATATTAAAATTGATAAATAAATAATAAAAAAGAAATTCGTAATTTTTACACATCATTTATTTTAGTATTTTAATTTATAATATAACTCCTATAGAGATAGAAATTGATGAACTTTGATATAATTGTATATATATATTTTTTTGCTTTATTTTATTTTAATAGGCATTTTGTACACGGATGGAGAAAGAAAAAGTGTGGAATCTGGTAAGTCATGCTTCCAATTATCAATTTTAAACATTAAAAGGAATTCACATATAATATAATTAATTTTTTAATCGATCTGTTAAATTTGCTGCGATTCTACACAGCAAATTTTAATACATTTGATGAACTTTTGGAAGCAACAGGCTTGGTAGATCTCCGCGCGATGCAGTTTCGCCCGCGCGTCGAAGAGGAGATAAACTTTTCTCCATTTTTACAATGCAATATTAGTTTGTTTTATTATTAATCGCGCTGAAGAAAGATCAAAGACTATCCGAAACGTTCGTTATTTATGTAATGTTTAGATTTGAAATAAACAACAATCAATAAGAAGGAAATGTTGTTTCTTCCCTTGCGCCCCAACCACTGCGCTGTGGCTCTTATGCCAATTTTGATTTAATTTTTGTTTACTTATTTTAGCCAAATTCCTAATTATTAATTATATATTTTCATATATTAATATTTATAAATATAAATTAATATATACCTATTAATAATTGTATCAGCATTTATTATGACTGAATGAATAATAATTTTTATTTCTATATTACTAAGATTTTAGAGTTGATATTCTATGTTTGTAAAATTATATTCGTGAAATATTATTCAATTTGAATTATTTGTAACTTAGAAAATATGAATCTCTCATATATTTATTAAGAAAAACTCAAGTTGAAATTTAATCTCCATACAAATTCATAAATATAAAATAACAGTATAAATTTGAGATTTCAAATATCTATGTCTTGCAAACATTACAACGAGAGAAATATGTAGGATTGAGAGAGTGTGTGTGGGATGAGAGAGAGAGAAAGAGAGAGTGTATGTGTGTGTGTGTGGAAAACAGTCTTCGTTTGGTGAGTAGTACGTATCAGATGACCAGTGTGTCATAAAAAGAGGCAGGATGCAGTGTGCCTTTAGAAGTGGCGTAATAAATGAAGACGAAATGTAGTGTGTCTTTGGGATGTAGGATCGAGTGTTTTTTGGGAGAAGAATGCATGAGCAGTGTGCGGTCAGAGCGTGTGCTGAGAGCATGAAGAGCTGAGTGTGAATATTCTTTCACTATATGTATATTCTTTTATTAAATATAACCGCTGATTAACACCCACAATTTATCTCGTAACTTTATCCCACATATATTATTAAATTTATTATATATTTCGATTTTCTTTTCCTCTATGATGTAAATTATTATATTACACTATACAATATACGTTACACACAAATTATTACAATACATTATACTTACTGATTGTACAAATATTTGTTGATTCCCACTGAAAGTATATCAGATGGAAATATTCCTCCTAACATGCGCCATATAATGGATCCTATAATGTTTAAAAAAAAAATTTAATATATTTAAAATGCCTTTATTACAATGCGCAACAAAGATTTGTGAATATATTTGTAACTAATAAAACTAAAATACGTTTAAAAGGCTTAAGACCTACGCCAGTTATTAATGCGTGAAAATATTACAAGAACATAATAAATTATATAATAAAATATTAGAAAGATACAAAATACATTAAATTTAATAATTAGAGATTTGGCTCAAGTAATCAAAAAATTAAAAAGAAAATGGCATAAGAGCCAACGCGCGGTAGTTGGAGCGCAGAGAAGCAACAACACTTCTTTCTTTTTTCAGTATTAGTCTATTAAAAAACACATTATAACAAAAAACGTACGTTTCAGATCATCTTTTGATCCTTCTTCAGCGCGATGTTAACAATATATGTTACAGATAGTGACGCGTTACATTGAACGAATTTGTTCTCGACGCGTAGGTGACGCTAAATTGCGTCCCGCGGAGGTCTAGTGAGCGCTCTGCTTCCAATAGTCAATTAAATATACTATAGTTATGCTATGCGACGTCACAGCAGATCTAACAAATCGAGTAAAAATAATAAAATAAATACCGAAAGATATTACACGTGGATAAACTTTTTTGCTTAAATTAATAGTTAGAAGCATGGCTCACCAGATTCCGCGCATTTTACAATTAATAATATAGTATACCGCTGTGCGCCTCATGTCGGTTAGAGATTCAATGACGAACTGTATAAATATGTCCTCGGTTGTCAGGACGTAAACATGGACTCAACCAAGGACATGCGCAGTTGACTCAACGATAACAAACATACCGACGCATGAACGAACGCCTCATATTTTCGATAAGCTATCGATTATCGTCGCAAATGTATGATGCAAGCCCTCTGTATCACTCTGCAAGTTCAAGCTATTTTTTTGGCGCTTGATAAACAACATTTCAGAGACAAGCCTTTTGCCCAACGAGGACTCCCTGTCCAAAATCTCAGATAAAATATGAGGCGTTCGTTCATGCGTCGGTATGTTTGTTATCGTTGAGTCAACTGCGCATGTCCTTGGTTGAGTCCATGTTTACGTCCTGACAACCGAGGACATATTTATACAGTTCGTCATTGAATCTCTAACCGACATGAGGCGCACAGCGGTATACTATATTATTAATTGTAAAAAGCGCGGAATCTGGTGAGCCATGCTTCTAACTATTAATTTAAGCAAAAAAGTTTATCCACGTGTAATATCTTTCGGTATTTATTTTATTATTTTTACTCGATTTGTTAGATCTGCTGTGACGTCGCATAGCATAACTATAGTATATTTAATTGACTATTGGAAGCAGAGCGCTCACTAGACCTCCGCGGGACGCAATTTAGCGTCACCTACGCGTCGAGAACAAATTCGTTCAATGTAACGCGTCACTATCTGTAACATATATTGTTAACATCGCACTGAAGAAGGATCAAAAGATGATCCGAAACGTACGTTTTTTGTTATAATGTGTTTTTTAATAGACTAATACTGAAAAAAGAAAGAAGTGTTGTTGCTTCTCTGCGCTCCAACTACCGCGCGTTGGCTCTTATGCCATTTTCTTTTTAATTTTTTGATTACTTGAGCCAAATCTCTAATTATTAAATTTAATTCACGCTGGCTGAAATGGAGCGTTATCCCACTTCGTTCTTTCATTATATTGCATGTAATTTTGATGTGAACGCGGTTGACGCACTTAAGAGATGGATCAATGTTCAAAAGAAAATTATTAAAACAAATTTGCAGATCAAATTCTTAAAGAGCTGCATAAGCAATGACATTGTTCCACCTCATGTCAGCCGATGTGTGCCTCGTGGCGAAAATTTGTATCATGATAAATCGTTGCGAAGATTTAGTCAAATTGTGAATCGTTTCTGTATCAGCGTTTTGCGTAATGAGATCGATGACGCATATAGGCGCGTTCGAGCGTTGCGCATACAAACATATAAAACCACCCGCTATGTATACTCGCGGTTACCGATTTATATTTGTAATGAATTTTTTTCGAGACAATACAAGTCCCTCCATTTCTATTTCGTTGGTGAACATCGGAGATTAGATAAAAAGCTGAATTGGTTGATCCATAAACATCGACTTCTTTGTCGATAGCCAGATTCAACCGATTTGCTATTATGGTGCTTTCGAATCACATCCCGCGATACCGCCGCGCGTGAATCTCCAGTCTGATGCCACTCGATCAGCGGAGGGCGTCGTAAAACCTTGCTTTTCGTTTAAACCGATTGACAAAAAATCAAATATGACTTCGGTGATGATCAACCTTAGTCCTTCTGTTTTTAATCGCGAGGAAGCGCCTTCCGCTCTCGATCTGGTTGATGGGTGGTTCATTAATCTTTCCTCCGCCGACATTCCGGGAGAGGTCCAAGGCCTGTTACAACTAGGGGATAATTTTTGCTTACCAATTGGAAGTAATGAAAAAGCAATAGTTGAAATGGTCAAAAATATTGAACATAACATTAGAAGGCTTCCGATTGGTGATCAAATTGCTATCAGGAACCGCTCTGCCCCAATAATTAATAAGATGGCTGGCCACTCTTTTGGTGTGTCGGAAGGGGATGAAACACTTATTCGCGCGGCAAACATTACAAAAGAGTTCCTACGGGAAAATCCCAATGTTATTTTTACAAGAGCGGATAAAGGAAATGTCACAGTTGCCCTTGACAGGGAGATTTATTTAAAAAAGATGACAGATATGTTTAGTGACGAAAGCACCTATTTGATTTTAAGTAAAAATCCGATTAGAAAAATGATTAATGGTCTCCATGAGTTGTTAGTGAGATGGAAATGTCATAACTACATTTCCGATATGACTTACAAGCGTTTGAACTGCACTGATGGTGTGTTACCGAGAGCCTATGGATTACCAAAAATTCATAAGCCGAACTGCCCATTTAGGGTGATTGTCTCCTCAATCAACACTCCCCTATACCAATTAGCTGCATTTTTACACAACATCATCTATGACGCCATCCCCAGGGCACATAGTCATGTTGCCAATAGTTTTGAATTAGTCAAAAAGCTATCAGGTGTACGGTTAAATGACCACTTTAAATTACTATCATTGGATGTTGTTTCTCTCTTTACTAACATCCCATTGGATTTAGCGTTGGATGGCGTCTTAGAGAGATGGTGTTTAATAAAAGAAAAGTGCAGCATTCCCCGCGACGAATTCTTGACTGCAGTTCGGTTTATATTAAATTCTACTTTTTTCACTTTTAATGGAAAAATATACAAACAAACATTCGGAACTCCCATGGGCTCTCCCCTATCCCCCCTCATTGCCGATATCACTCTGCAAGATTTGGAACATAAAGCAATTGGACGAGTTCCCTTCAACCTACCATTCTATTATAGGTATGTGGATGATATAGCTTTGGCGGCTCCCTCTTCTATGTTCAATGAGGTCTTGGGTATCTTCAACTCTTTTCACCCAAGGCTTCAGTTCACATTGGAGGAGGGGGTTGATAATAAACTTAATTTTCTTGATGTTACGATAATCGTGAACAATAATTTAATTGAATTCGATTGGTATCACAAACCTACTTTTTCCGGGAGATATCTAAATTACAAGTCAAATCATCCACTATGCCATAAGAGGGGAACAATCGTAGGATTGGTGGATCGTGCCTTTTTATTATCGCATCCGAGATTCCATCAAAAAAACTTTGAACTGATAGTCGGAGTCCTCTTGGACAATGGCTATCCTCTATTTTACATTTTCCATGTAATACGAGAGCGTCTGAAGTTGTTATTGGCCTTGAATCAGACGGGCTTGGAGCCCAACGAGGACCACTCTGAAAAAAGACCCTCTTCATATTTTACAATCCCATACATTCCAACGTTTTCGGAACAATTTAAGCGAGTTCTTCGTAATCATGACACGGGAGTTTCTTATTTTGGCTTAAATAAACTTCGTAATTTTGTCAAGGTCCATAAAGACATAATGCCAAAAGATTCGTGTAACAATGTAGTGTATAAAGTCTCGTGCAATGATTGCGATGCGTCATATGTCGGCCAAACTGGCAGACAGTTAAAAAAACGAATTTCTGAACACCGAAATCATATTCGACGAAATACGTCACAACCTTCGGTTATAACTAATCACAGACTGGAATTCGGTCATGATTTTAATTGGGAAGAATCTGAGATTTTGGACAGGGAGTCCTCGTTGGGCAAAAGGCTTGTCTCTGAAATGTTGTTTATCAAGCGCCAAAAAAATAGCTTGAACTTGCAGAGTGATACAGAGGGCTTGCATCATACATTTGCGACGATAATCGATAGCTTATCGAAAATATGAGGCGTTCGTTCATGCGTCGGTATGTTTGTTATCGTTGAGTCAACTGCGCATGTCCTTGGTTGAGTCCATGTTTACGTCCTGACAACCGAGGACATATTTATACAGTTCGTCATTGAATCTCTAACCGACATGAGGCGCACAGCGGTATACTATATTATTAATTGTAAAAAGCGCGGAATCTGGTGAGCCATGCTTCTAACTATTAATTTAAGCAAAAAAGTTTATCCACGTGTAATATCTTTCGGTATTTATTTTATTATTTTTACTCGATTTGTTAGATCTGCTGTGACGTCGCATAGCATAACTATAGTATATTTAATTGACTATTGGAAGCAGAGCGCTCACTAGACCTCCGCGGGACGCAATTTAGCGTCACCTACGCGTCGAGAACAAATTCGTTCAATGTAACGCGTCACTATCTGTAACATATATTGTTAACATCGCGCTGAAGAAGGATCAAAAGATGATCCGAAACGTACGTTTTTTGTTATAATGTGTTTTTTAATAGACTAATACTGAAAAAAGAAAGAAGTGTTGTTGCTTCTCTGCGCTCCAACTACCGCGCGTTGGCTCTTATGCCATTTTCTTTTTAATTTTTTAAAATACATTAAAACGAACATGACAAACGCTCGCGTTTCGACTCAATTCGAGTCCTTTTCAATGTCAAAATTAAATATAAATTAAAACCGTTGGAGAATAGACTGTGAATATAAAACCGTAACGCATAAAGGTCGGTAAATATAAGCGCACAGAAATATGGAAAAACGCATGATAAATCGCTCGAAGATCGCCAATACATATGAAAATCGCAAATCATGATCGACTAATTACAAACATTCGGCAAATGCAACACAAATCCGCGAATTATTTGAAAATATATTATTATTTGTCCGCCTCCGGGGCATTCCGGTTTTAATTTACATGTATTTTGTATCTTTCTGATATTTTATATAATTTATTATGTTTTTGTAATATTTTCACGCATTAATAACTGGCGTAGGTCTTAAACCTTTTAAACGTATTTAAATTTGTGATTTGATCATCAGGACCTCTTTGTAGATTGTTTTCATTTAATAAAACTAAATATATCACAAAATTTGTGTAATTAAATCAAAGTAAGCAGCTATAAAAAATTGTTAAATACATTTCAACGAAATAATTTATAATAATAGATAAATACTGAATGATAAAATATTTATTAAAAATAATAAATTTTGTTTTAGACAATTATAAGGAATCGAGTAATTTTATATTTTATTATAATTTTTTGAAGTCTTAGATAAGCATGTATAGTAGTAATTTAAAAAAATTACACATTATAAAATTATACAGGGTGATTCATATAAAGAGACCGATGTGAATATTAGCTAAAGTTGAAGAGCTATGAAAAAATTTTTATACCAAAAGATGTTTGACACAGAGGGGGACATGGTATGGTACCCTAGTAGCACAACACATTGGCAATTCATTGGCTAAATATTGGTTTTATTGGGAATATCTTGACCAATATTAACCAATGCGAAGCTAATATTGGTTACTAACGAAATGCAAGTGTACTGCCAATATTGCAGTGCCCATGATGACACCAATATTGGTTATCAATTAAACGTAAATGTGCTGCCAATATTGTTACACCCATGACAATACTAATATTGGTTATAAAATAAATATAAATATAGTGCCAATATCTTACATCCATGATGACACTAATTTGGTTATCAATTAAACGTAAATGTGCTGCCAATATTGTTACACCCATGACAATACTAATATTGGTTATAAAATAAATATAAATATAGTGCCAATATCTTACATCCATGATGACACCAATATTGGTTATCAATTAAACGTAAATGTGCTGCCAATATTATTACACCCATGACAATACTAATATTGGTTATAAAATAAATATAAGTATAGTGCCAATATCTTACATCCATGATGACACCAATATTGGTTATCAATTAAACGAAAGTGTGCTGCCAATATTGTTACACCCATGATAATACTAATATTGGTTATAAAATAAATGTAAATATAGTGCCAATATCTTACATCCATGATGACACCAATATTGGTTATCAATTAAACGTAAATGTACTGCCAATATTGCACGTTCACACGTTATATGTGAGCTTCGCGCGTCGCCACTAGGTGGCGAAAAGGAAAACACCTAACCCGAGAGTGGGACTCTATCTAAAGCAGTATATAAAGCCACGGCACAGGTCACGACTTATCAGTCAAAGAGTGCGGACTATTATAGCCGCATCTCCTCTAGCTTTTGCGAGGACCTCCAGAGCTCCATAAATTAACCACAGATGGTTAATTTTTTTTTGGTGGCGAATTCCGTCATATATTAGAAACTGATCTATATCCAATGTAAAAATATTTGAGTATGTATAATTAGTCAATCTTGGTTAAAGATGAAAATAATTTATTGGTCCAATATTACAATACAATATTAGCTAAAAAAGAGAGAGCGTCTACTTTACAATATTGGACCAATATATAAGAACCAATCTATACCCAACATTAAAAATTGGATATATATTGTTAGCCAATATTGCTCCAATGCAGTTGTGCTACTAGGGTACAAACGATATTTTTGTAGATGAAGGTATTAAGGAGATTTCAAGATCAATTTAATTTTTTAAAATGGAACTTCCTCTTTTTTATTACATATTCTTGTAGCTCATCTCGCTTTCTAAAACACTATAATTAAGAGGATGCCGGACCTTCCTGTATTACCGCTAAATTTTGTGCACAGAAAACTTTTTATTAGTTGCACAGAATAATAAATACTTCTCCACAATTAAATTACACATAGCAAGAAATATGAGAGTGAATCATTTTATGTTTAAAATAAAGAAAAAATAGAAAATTACAGTTTTCTTATCGGCTTCTGACATCAACTCGTAACAATATTAGTTGAATATAAAAGTTTTGTAGTTTGTACGTACAAAATAAGAGCACACTCAGCTCGGAATTTCCTGAAGGAATATAAGTGAACAGTCAGAAATGCGTTTAGAAGCGTAGTAAAAAAATTTCTGTGCAGAAAATTTTTGTGCATATGTGTTTGTGTGAGATCGAGGCAAAAGAGTAAAACAGACCCGTAGAATAGTTGCTCGATATCGAGACAGACGGCGCTAGAATCGGTTTGTGTGACAAGGAGAGACAATCTCGTACCATCCTTCTCTTCCATTTCGCGTGTAATAGTATACGTCAGTATACATGTATGCGCACACTAAGGCATTATACTCTTGCGTTTTCTTTCTCGTATTGCGCGTCATAGATACTCGCTGTCGCGCGGCGCCGTAACAATCGTACGCATAACAAGCTGCGTGAAAACAGCGTTACAACGTGTTACGTAGAAAATATTCTATGTAAGTTATACACAATATATATATATATATATATATATATATATACATATATATTGTGTATAACTTACATAGAATATATATATATATATACACGTATAAGATTATATATTTTTCTAGATGCAGTTTTCATATGCGCTCTAGTTATTAATTAAAAAAATACTTATTAAAAAATATTTATCCCAGAGGCGATTTATTCGTGGGCTGGTTGTTTTTAGAAATATTTCATACCAGATGCGGTTTGCATGTGCGATCTGGTTATTAAAATATTTATTTCAGAGGCGATCTATTCGTGAGCTGATTATTTCTTTTTAAAATCCAGAGGCGATCTAATTCGTGTGCTGGTATAAAAAAACCTACAGGCGATTTAATTCGTGTGCTGCTTATTCAAAAAAATCCAGAGGCGATTTATTCGTGGGCTGGTTGTTTTTAAAAATATTTTATACCAGATGCGGTTTGCATGTGCGCTCTGGTTATTAAAATATTTATGTCAGAAGCAATCTATTCATGAGCTGATTATTTTAAAAAAAAATCCAGAGGCGATCTAATTCGTGTGCTGATTTAAAAAAACCCAGAGGCGATTTAATTCGTGTGCTGGTTATTCAAAAAAATCCAGAGGCGATTTATTCGTGGGCTGGTTGTTTTTAAAAATATTTTATACCAGATGCGGTTTGCATGTGCGCTCTGGTTATTAAAATATTTATGTCAGAGGCGATCTATTCGTGAGCTGATTATTTAAAAAAAAATCCAGAGGCGATCTAATTCGTGTACTGGTGTAAAAAAACCTAGAGGCGATTTAATTCGTGTGCTGGTTATTCAAAAAAATCCAGAGGCGATCTAATTTAATTTGTATGCTGGTTATTTAAAAAAAAATTCGAGAAGCGATCTTAATTTGTGTGCTGGTTACTAAAAATGTTTTACATCAGATACGATTTGCATGTACATTCTGGTAGCGAAATTTAAACGAAATTTAATTCAGAGATCATAAAGACACTGCCTCAACTAAAAGGCATATTTGATAAGAATAAAAATCCAGATGAGATGAATCATTGGACCGATTTTTACGCGTCATAAGAGATGATTCTTATTTTGAAAGCGTGCTATATTTCGATAATTCTTATATAATTGCAGCATGTCACATAGCGACAAAAGCTAACAAATTATTGTGATTGCTGGCGATTTTTTTTGATGACACCAAGCTTCGAATGTACGATAGCCTATCCGGCTGTACATATGATAAATTGGTGCCTAAAAAAAAATTTACTTTCATCGCCGTTGCCTACAAATAATATAATATTTAAAAAGCTTTAACAACCTGATAGCATATGCTGTGAAATTTATGCTGCAGCTTTCGCTACACTACTATAAACTATAGTCTTAGAAGGAAATCCTTGTAAGGAAAAATATTTCAATAATGTGTAAAATGTATGAAGCAACATTTTTTTTAAATTATAGCAGAAAATTAATTACCTTTTCCAAAATGGTAAATTATTCATATATCATATTTTACATTTATCATATCTGATCACAATATTCTAATGAATATCGTTAGAAAAAGTCGCCTCAGTCTCGTTTGCATATATCGGAGAGACGAAAAAAATACACATATTATGGTTGCGTCTCATGGGAATGGGCGATGAAGGGGCCCATTATATTATCGATATAAATCTATTATTTCGATGCTTTTGAGGCAAAGAATGTAGTGTGAAAATATTTATAAATATTATTTATAAATTTTACGAATATACATTACATCAAACAATTTGCATAATACATTTTATATTGTTAGTTTTGATTATATCGATTTAACAAACGTCGTACATAAATTGTAATTTGTGGAAAGTTATATGCAAATATCCTTTTTATTGTATGTATACAGAATGTCGCAGAGTACTATATATAAGCGCTTGTGAGGAGCGCAGTAAATTGAATAAAAAAGTCTCAAAGCATTTTACAATTTTCGTAATAATAATAGAAATTTAAATAAAATCGGAAATATGTATCTGTGTATGTGAGAGAGAAAAAGAGAGAGAGAGAAGCATTCGGCCGTTCGAGTTATCGCATGATCCAGCGTGTCAGGGCTTTTTGTTGGCGCGCGGCAAGGGGAGGAACAGCGCGGCGCGGCGATGATGGTGTAACGAGTGGCAACGGCGTGCCCCGCTGTCCCTTCCCTTGTCGCGCGCCGACAAAATGTCCAACACGCTGGACCGTGCGATAGCTCGAACGGCCGAATGCTTCTCTCTCTCTCTCTTTCTCTTTTTCTCTCACACACACACGCAGATACATATTTCCGATTTTATTTAATATTTCTATTATTATTACGAAAATCGTAAAATGCTATGGGACTTTTGTTCAATTTACTGCGCTCCTCACAAGCGCTTATATATAGTACTCTGCGACATTCTGTATACATACAATAAAAAGGATATTTGCATATAACTTTCTACAAATTACAATTTATGTACGACGTTTGTTAAATCGATATAATCAAAACTAACAATATAAAATGTATTATGCAAATTGTTTGATGTAATGTCGTATATTCATAAAATTTATAAGTAATATTTATAAATATTTTCACAATATATTTTTATTATATATATAAAGAGACATAGCTAATGAGAGCAATGATAGAATTGTATTTAAATATGTATGCAATAAAGACAGATCTATACTCTAAAATCGTTGCTTGTGCGAGACGATAGAGCAGTAGAAATGCAACATATTTTTTGTTTCAATATAAATACAATTAAACACAATACATAAAAAGCTTGTATTTCACATTGCTCTTTTTAAAATATGTATGTCTTTCTACTCTAGATAATACTGTCGGTAACATAACTATAAGTGTTGGTAATGTACCGACGCTTTTAGTCATGTTAAAATGAGGGCGCCTACCCGTCGGAGTTCGGCCGCAACTCCGGCATCCTCTTAAATCACTCAGGTTTAAGATATATTCAAATCACTGTAATTGCCTTTTATCTGTTTTCTCGATTACTGTTCTCTCTTTTTCTTTCATTTTATTCGAAAATATTAATGTAAATAATATAACATATATAATTTTGGTATCTCTCTTAGTCTGACTATTCCCCTTCGACCTGTCCGGCATGGGTAACCCTATCAGTAACTACGGCCAATTTTTAATTCACTCTTATATTTAAGATCGTCTTAAGTGTGTGTAAGTTGGAAAATGTTGTACAACTATTTTAATAACTGAACGAAATCTTAAGACGCGATCTAAGAATATACTTAAAATGATCTTAAATATAAGAATAACACAGGCCCACAAAAAAAAAAGTACCCTGTGCTGGCGATTTGACTAGGCTAGTCTTATGTATTTTGGCCCGCTGAATTCGAATCTGACGTCAGAATTGCTCCATCACGTAATGCCTCCGTTAAGGTGGAGATACATCGAGGAGGAAAAATTTTTTTTAAATTTTATTTTTATTTTCTTTCAATACATTTTATTTTATTTTATTTTAATACAAAAGTGAATATAAAATATAATTTGAAACTTAATACAAAATAAGTTATTACATGGAATAATTTATTAAAATTCCAATGTTCAATACCTGAAAATAGTTTCTTAAAAGAAATTAAAAACTAACATTAATATTCCCAATACCTAGAAATAATTTTTCAAAAAGGATAAATTATATTAATTAATAAAATATATTCGTTCGTAACCATTTTTCTCAAAGAAGTTGATAAAACCTAATTACAATATGAAATTACTTGAAAAATAGAAATTTATACACAACGCTATATCCATATTTAAGGGGTTATGCCTAGTCAGAAGGTCGAAAAAAGACGAATTTTTGAGAATTTTTTTTGAAAAAGTGTGCATATTTTTTTACAAAAGTTTCTATATTTAAAATAGTTAGGAGAGGGGTATTTTAAGAATCTCGAATTGAGATTATAAATTTTACTTGGTTTAACCAAGATAAATCCGTGCCCTATGCACAAATATTAAGTAATTCCACAGAAAAATTAATTTTCTGTGAAACTGTCGCACGATCACCCGCGTTTGGCTCTTATACGCCTTTGATATCTTAATATTTGTATTTACAATTTAGAGCCTTATTATCTTCTTAATTTATTTAAAATAGTTATATTTGACAAAATTATTGTAAAATTTTGGTACAAAAATATAAATTTATGGCAAAGTTACAGCCGATGTCCGGGAAGCCTATATTCCAAAAGCGTTTTGCGGTGACCACTCCTGTTTGGAATTGAGTTATCTGCAATCAAAAATTCAAGAAAATTTAGTTAATATATTAGTTTATCTAGTCTTTAACGGTTCCCTGTTACAAAAAATTAATTTGCGAGAAAATGGCGGCCACTTAAAGTGAAATTATCGATTTTCGTAAAAAAAAACGCTCGTTTTTCATTCATAAAATAAAAATTACGCATTGAAAAAAAAATCCTTCAGTCAAAGACTAGATTTTTATGTTTAAAAGAAGTTTGCAAAAGTTGAAATAGATTGGTGCAGCAGTTTTCGAGATATTTTGGTCACCGTCTTTGAAAATGTGGTTTCGAGAAAAACGCGTTTAAAGTTTCGAGTCTAATTTACATTAAAATAAAAAATTTATTTTTCAACTTACACAGAGTCATCTATTCCAGGCCCATACAGTACGCCTTCTGCTGCAGTTGTTGCTTCTAAAATATTAATTTGTTCTTGCCGATGACGCATTCTTGCCTCTCGAGTACTATCGAGTGTGCGGCAGTCAGAAATCTTTATGCGGCACAATAATCTCTTTTTGCAGCTTCAATTTTTTTGCACTAAAAGTACTTTCTTCATACTCCATCGTTTTCGGATTAATATTTTGTTTCGTTTTTCTTGATCTTGATTTTCGAAAATTTTCCGATTTTCTCAAATCTCTCGAACCTTTCTTACGATCCATAATTTATTTAGAAATCGAAAAACTACGAAAGAAGCGAACGTTCGATTGCACAAGTCGACGTCAACGTCGACGTTCGTCCCTATAGCGCAGCAGCCGCGCGGGGCGCTCGCGCTCCGACGTATACTTCATGTCGTATATCTCCAACAAATTTCAGCGGATTAATTTGAAACTTTCAGAGAATATTTCTAACATTATCTTCAAGAAAATGTGAAAATCCCAGAATCGAAAATTTGAAAATTTCTGACTAGGCATAACCCCTTAATCTACTATTAAATTTTTCTGGCATTAGATAATAATAATACCAATCCTAATAATGATAGAACATTTTTAACGAAGAAAAGAAAAGATGCATTTCTCTCATCTAAATATATATTACTTTAATTCGACTTTAAAGAAGCATATGGCGTTCGTCGTTGAATTATTACCAAAATCATTGCTTTCGGAAATTGCCAGGAAAACCTGGCATTAGTTCCAATCTTACAATAAAAATCCTCAATTTTCAACGGGGCATCGAACTAGACGTCGCGAATGGATCTCACAAAAACCGATGAGAAATAATTCTCCATGATAAAAATCGTTTCGACTCCTCGGTGATACGAGCCACGCAACTTTCATTAACGTTTATTTAACGAAAGAAACAACGATAACTCTTTTATTAAAACGACAATTTCGTCCAAAAACGCGGGAAAAACATGGTGTTTTCGCAACCGTAATTTATTAAAATTATAAAAGGTATAAGACTCGAAATATAAAATTAAACAAAACGGTTATATTGGCAATACGAGTCGAGTGTCGATGTTATTGATGAAATTTCACGCATCCTAGATCTGTTAATAAATTTAAACACTTCAAACATGCGTTTACAAAAAGACTATTACGTATTGAAATTAATGACTTTTTTTCTTTATCTAGATTCGCGCACACTCAGATTTATAAAATTTCTAAGACTATGTATTCTCATGTTCCTGTGTCCGTTTGCAATTCTTTCTTTTCAAAACAAATGGGACCATTGAATTCCTTTTTTTACAATCAACGAGATAGGCTCATAAAGAAATTTGCCTCCTTACGATCTAGGCGTAATGCCTTTCTCCAAAAGTTAAAGTCCATACATTATTTTTGTAGTTTTTCTTCTACGTCTGGGAATTTTGGAAACCTAAATAATATGAAGTTCTCCTTTGAGCCTCAAGAGCCGGTTCTTCATTCTGATGACGTTATTGAGATCAAAGTTGATTCTGGGTCGTTTATTAACAACCACTATTCCTTATGTGACATTAACAAAAAATGGTTTGTTAATTTATCGTCCATTACCATCCCGAAGAATATACAATCCTTGTTACAACTGGGCGAGAGTTTCAGTCTTCCTACACATAACAATGACATGCTAACAATGGAGTTCATCAAGAGTTTTGAAAATAACATAAGAAAGCTTCCTGCGGTCAGTCAGTCAGCTATTCGGAGTCGATCGTTAAACACTATCAACAATTTACCTTCTTACTCAGTTAACAGAGATGAATTTGATGAGACTCTGAATAGACTTACATTGGCTACGAAAAAGTTTCTTAATAGCAACAAAAACCTAATTTTGACTCGTGCAGACAAAGGTAATGTCACAGTTGCTTTAGACAAAGACAAATATGTTAGAGAAGTCGAAAATCTTTTGATGGACACTGACACGTACATGGTGGTTGGAAGAGGCCCTGTCAAGAAGTTAACAAACAGTTTACGTGAAATTTTAACGAGATGGAGGAAGTCGAATTTCATGTCAGCTTCCACTTATAAGGCACTTTATTACAGTGATGGTATTTTACCAAGAGCTTACGGTTTACCCAAAATCCACAAACCGAATTGTCCATTTAGAGTAATTGTTTCATCCATAAACAGTCCTTTGTATTTTTTAGCCACATATTTGCATAAGATCATGATTAAGAGTTTCCCGGTTTCTCACAGTCATGTCTCCAACAGTTGTGATGTGGTTAAAAAACTGTCTAATACATATCTCGACAACAATTTCAGATTAGTTTCGCTGGATGTAATTTCTCTCTTTACCAACGTGCCAACAGATTTGATTATTGACAGCGTTTCTTCCAGATGGAATAATATCTCGCCAAATTGTGACATACCATGCAATGAATTCCTTTTAGCAGTTAAGTTTGTATTGAATTCATCCTTTTTCACCTTTAACAATATCACTTACAAGCAATCCTTTGGCACGCCGATGGGCTCCCCCTTGTCTCCTATTGTAGCTGACATAGTGTTGCAGGATTTGGAAAACAAAGCGCTTCTTTCCTTAAAATTTACTCCCTTTTATTTAAGGTATGTAGATGATGTTCTGTTAGCCGTTCCTCCTTCCCTTTTTAAAGACACTCTTGACACTTTCAATTCTTTCCATCCTCGTCTACAATTTACAATGGAAATTGCCGAAGACAATAAAATTAACTTTTTAGATGTGACTTTAATTTCCGACAATAATTTTATAATTTTTGACTGGTACCGTAAAGATACCTTTTCCGGTAGATACCTACACTTCTTATCTCAACATCCTCTTTGCCAAAAAAGAGGTACAATAATTTGTTTAATAGACAAAGTTTTCCGCTTGTCCCACCCTGTTTTCCATTATAAGAATATTAAATTGGCTATCAACATCCTCTTAAGCAATGGATACCCTTTAAATTTTATTTTCCACACATGTGTTGACCGCCTTAAGAAACACCTTCTCAAATCCAATTCCTTAGCGAATAATACTCAGGTCATAAACACAAATGATAACATTACTTATTTCACGATACCATATGTGCCTGAAATTTCCGGGCGTTTTAAACATATCGTCAAGGATTTAGATGTTCGACTCTCATATTATAGTATTAATAAAACTTCATCAGGGCTCATAAGGATCCTCTCCCTACCTCCAATAATTTGAATGTAATATACAAATTGAACTGCATGGATTGCGATGCGTTCTACGTCGGACAAACTTGCAGACAACTGCATACCAGAATCAACGAACATCGCAGTCACATTAGACATAACACTAATTCTCAATCCGTCATCACGAATCACAGAGTTGGTTTTGATCATACTTTTGATTGGGATGGCGTTCAAGTTTTGGACCGAGAACCATATTTGAGTAAAAGATTGATCTCCGAAATGCTATATATCAAAAGGCAAAAAAATGGTCTCAATTTGCAAACGGATACTGAACGTTTACCAGAAATTTATTTAAACATTGTCGACAACTTGCCAAAAATTTAACACAGTTTCTACCATAACAAATAGGTCTGCGACTTTGCGCGTATGTGTACATTTGTACATTGCTTGACTCGCTTTACCGTTTATATATAAGTCACATTTATCCGTTAAAGACGAGTCGATCTTTGTCTTCGAAGATGTTAAGTTGTCTCTATTCGTCTCCTCGGCGCGTCATTATCTTCGATGCCTGGAAGTAAGTCCTGTTTCCGTAGTTTTAACTTTTTATCCTTCTAATCTGTTTAATTTTATTTCTTTGACCACATGTTCAGTTTATATTTATTTAGATCATTTTTAATAAATTGACATTAAAATAATTTCAATCTTGTAATTTTCATGTTTAATTCTTAGTACTTCTTCTTTCTTTACCCATATTAGTTATATTATTTATTTAACTTATTTAATTTTTATCCTTTGTTTTTACATAGGCATCGTCAAGATAATGAGATACCGAGACATTTATTATCGCTTTAGACAGCACCCTTCGTAACAGACTCCGATATAAAATACTTTGTTATTTATTATATTATCTTTTATTATATACTTTCGCGCTGAAGATGACCCAAAAATAGGGTCGAAACGTTCGCTATCCTCTCTTTATTTGTTTAATATTATTATTATTTATTTGATTGTATTATAAATAAATGTGTTATAACATCGACACTCGACTCGTATTGCCAATATAACCGTTTTGTGTAATTTATTAATTTATTTATGAATATTTTTCGATACGAAATTCGTAAATATACAAATATAACTGAAAAAACACATTATTAAATTCATAATAATTAACTCGCGATTCTATATATAATATCGAAGGTAATCGTTAAATTTTTTGAAGCTAATATTTAATCGTTGACTTATCACATCGAATCTTCACACTCTTATTCGATATTTCTTTATATTTAATTAACAATATTTAGCAATAATATCTGATGAGAAGGACAGCGATAAAATTCTTGTATTAAAACGACAATCTTGTATAAGAACGCGAAAGAAACGAGCACGGTATTTTCGCAATCATAATTTATTAATTTATTTTACGAATATTTAGTTCCGCGCGATATAGAATTCATAAATATAATAGATAAGTTTAACGGAAAGCATATGATTAAATTTATAATAATTGACTCGCACTTCTGTAACGAAGGCGTTCGTCAAATTTTGTAAAGCTTATATTTAATCATTAATTTAGCATCGAATTTTTATATTTTATATAAAAATTTTCCAATTTTATTAATGACTCTTTGATATGAAAATAGAAACAGTTACTCTTTTATGAATATTTGAAAAATATATACTACAGAAACAAATACTTTAATTTAATGAATTACTATTATGTTAATTACTATTATGTAATCATTATACGTATACTTTCGATAATTTTCGTGTAATTTACGTAAGAATTTACAATCGTAAATACAATTTCATATATTATAATATAATTATATTCATAATTGTATTGTATTTTACAATTAAAATATTAATATTAGATTATAATTAAAATACAATTATAACTATTTACAATTTACAAATTTATGATGCTATTAATATCAAATAATAATATTCGATTTATTCAAATGCTTAATAACATCAATAATTTGATATTGATAGCATTAACATTTGGATTTAATATTTGACTTGATACAGATATATTTTTAAGTTTTAAAATAAAATATAACATGTTAAGATATTACTTAAACGTTAATAATTATGCAATTTCTTTAATATTCCTGAAGATAATTTAAATTTCATTTTTAAAACATTTTTATTTTTAAACCATGTTATATTTATTTTTACATTTTTAAAAATAAATTCAACTTAATTAAAATAATTTTAATTTACTTCTAGGATTATTGGAATATTAAAAGAAAGAATAAATCTTGCCTAATACCCCTAACAACCCTACTATTAAAGAATTCTAATAATCTTAATAGCCCTAACAACTCTAATATTAAAAGAAGAATTCTAATGATCTTACTTAATATAGCTCTAACAACCCTACTTCCTGATTAACTAAAATTATTCGAGATTTGTGGAACCTATTTCTAATCATCACCTAATTTAATCATGTATATATTTTAATCACGTACCCTAATTACATGCCCTAACCGCGTAGCCTAACTGCGTGCTCTTCAGGCCAGTTGAACCTACCTTTCGTTGATCCTGGCCACTTTCTTTCTTGATCTCTAATCAGAGATCGAAGAAGGAGATAAATACTCCTTCTTTTGCCGAATAATTACTGGCAAAAGAGCGTGAAATATTTACGCTCATTTAGTAACGATCGTTCGATTTCACGATCGTTCGTTAAATATTGAATATAACTTTATTTTAACTGAAATAAAGCCAAATTACTACAAATTTCTATATATTATATTTTATAATAAAATATAAAATTAATGTGTATTTATCATATTACAAATTATTTAATTAATTAATCATTTGACTTTATATTAAGTTAGAGTAAAGTTTAAAAACAATATCTACAAAAAAATTTCTACGATGGATGAGCTATGAGAAATTAGAAGATAAGTGCGTATTATAAGAATAAATTAGCATTAAAAATTGATAAAATTGATAAAATTGTTAATGCGTGTTCTTTACTTAATAAATTGGACAAAATTTTTACAAAAATATCTTTTCTTGATCTCTTCTTTTTTTTAATATTTTAATATATTTTCGCAATAGATGCAAAGCATTCGAAAGAACTTATTAAAATTTATTTAATTTAATCCATCCAGCTCATTCATTTTAAGAGGCAACGGATTTATCTACAATCTACAATCTATATCTATATCTACACCTACATCTGCAATCTCTACGAATCCGTTACCTTAAAGTTAAATAAAAGTTTTTCTCACTCACCGACACTGATGCGCAACAGCGGAGTTGTTGTTATCGAAGCTAGTTGTCTGTAACATACACAAATATAAAATTCATTTATAATAATGCTCACAAAATGCAATCAATATTTCAAAAAATTTTTATCGCGCGGAATTTTATATCCGATATATAAAATAGTAAGCAGATAAACACGTATGGAAAAATTTTACAAATTTTTGAAACTGTTCCTTAAATAGAAAACTTTATATGACTTTTATAAAAATCTTTCTCCTTAATTCATTTAAATAAT
This sequence comes from Camponotus pennsylvanicus, assembly GCA_023638675.1. Lineage (NCBI taxonomy): Eukaryota > Metazoa > Arthropoda > Insecta > Hymenoptera > Formicidae > Camponotus > Camponotus pennsylvanicus. The sequence goes on along the minus strand of JALHBL010000491.1, from coordinate 113,649 downwards.
AAGATCGAATTATTGTTCGTTTGTAACAAGTTAACGATTTATAACAATATATAAATAATAGACATTCACCATCAGGTTGCTTCGCCGATGCAAGATGCGTCTTCCAGGCTTCCTCCTCCTCTCATGTTGTTGGCGCGCGATACTTTTAATGCACTCCCGCACTCGCAAGCGATATTTTTATATCGCTATTTCCGCTATTTTACGCGCGATACTTAAGGGGACCACCTGGTGTAGCGGCTTAAAAAAATCGATTTTTTTTTTGGCTTAATTGATACTATTTTATGTGTAGAATATGCTCCTGAAGTCCCAATTTTGAATTCGTATTATAGCGGGTCGAAATGAGCTCGAGATGTGCGCATTCACGAGCACGCTGAACGGTGAAATTGTAAAGGGAGCCTACTCATGGCGTTTTCGAGTATTCTACAATAGGTGGCGCTTATAAAAGCGTTGTATACATTGAATATATTGTATCTACACTTTCATAACGTATTTTCAAGTCAGCTGTAATGGTTTTCTATCTATAGTTCGACTACCGACGCCACGACAGTTGCTTTGTTGTGAGCACGTGTGTAAGGTTTTACGTCTGCAGTATTATTTTTTTTTTTTTAATTTGAAAATGAGTTATTCTCATAAAGGATCCAGAGATAATACTTATCGACAATCCAGACCAAGAAAAAGAAAGTTTTACGGAACCCAGATACCAGACACGAAAGACGGCGCAAGTAACGACAATGCGTCAGCTCAGAAAATGAATTCCACGAGGAAGTTCAGGATTTATTTTATGGTCCAGGGATAGCAGATTGATGAAAAAAAGCAGGTATAGTCATAAAAATCATCTTGTATCTATCATCTTTTCGCTTCGGAAACTAAAATGCGTTTTTCTCAAAACCGTGTTTTTCAAATCGGTGTGCAAGATAACTCAACCAATTTTTAACGGATCGCAATTTCTTTTTTTTTAAATTGAAGCTTTTTTAATTCTCCAATGGTTGAATGTTTTATAAAAAGTTGATATTTTGTTTCCGAAAAGTTATAAACAAAAATATGCTCGAATTTTTCGCAAAATAACGATTTTTTTTTGTTAGAACTTTTTTATGAAAAAAAAATTTTTTTTTTAATGATTCATTATATTCATCCATTAGCTATACTCATAAACTATACGTAGAAATTTTTTTTTTCCATTTCAGATCATCCTAGGAGGCTCTAGACTGCACACCGCAAAACCCTTTTTTTTTCGTCACTGTCAATCTATGGCTATAACTTCGCTATTTATGTATAAAAATTAATAAAAAAAATTTTGTAAGCAGTTCAATATATGTACAATAAATGCTGTTAATCTCAAGATTGTATACCGAATAGTTTTTTCAAAAAAAAATCGACAAAAAAAGGCTTTTTTTGGCTGTTTACACCAGCTGGTCCCCTTAACGGTTTCCACACTATTTCGATGCGATTAAAAATTTTCTATTTGTGATCGCGCGATGTATATACTTAATATGTATATACTTTGGACGGCACTCCCGGTTTCGGTACGAGCGAAAATCCCATTTTACTTACGAGAATCAGCTTCGAGCCAACAGATCGGGAATGCAACGATACAACGAGCAAAGATTAAGCCCAAACCGGAAAGAAGACAAAACGATTGACGGAAATAGAGGAAAATGAAGTTCACTAACTCTTTTTCGCGCATAATTATCCTATCTCGTATCGAACCTGGACCCGCTGAGCACGATTTCAGGTGCTCCGCCCGGACATATTATGCCTCTTGCGGTTGCTATATGCTACACCAGGCTAGTAGACGGCAACAGAAGAGGATACCCACATTTTTTAAATGTTAACAATCAACAATTTAGAAAATGGGGAGGCAACCTTTTTTTACCGAGCGAAAATCGTGCTTAGGGGAATCCACTCGACTCCTCGACAGGGTTAACACACGCAGTGCGTGTGGCTGTAGACGAGCAAAGAGAAGAGACCCATTGACGACCATTTCGAGCAATCGATCGAGTTCTAACCAATTCGGGCCGAATCACTTGACGAAGCACGAAGCGCGAGTGTACAGCGTCAGTTTACTCTCAATACGACGGGTTGCCTGCTCATAGGAGCGCAAGTCTGGTAATGCAGGGATAGGTAATACAGATCACTCGCGTACATTTTCGACGAAGTATACTAGCTGTCAACTATTCTGTACAATTTAATTTTTTCTTCTAACAGCTTATTACGCGTTGATAGCGTGACAGCTAGTATACTTCGTTGAAAATGTACGCGAGTGATCTGTATTACATATCCCTGCATTACCGGACTTGCGCTCCTATGAGCAGGCAACCCGTCGTATTGAGCGGTATGTTGACGAAACACCCTGTACATTGCATAGCAACGTGTGCAAACTCGAAACATCCCAGTTAATTGGCATCGGAAGTAGAGACTCGTGACAATAATGAAATTGGGATTTTGAAAACGCGAAAACGCGATAACGCGAGAATGCTACAACGCGAAAACGCGGTGACGAAACGTTGCCGTCCACGACACGTTGACGGCACCGACGACGCGAAAGGGTACTTAGCTTCCCCTTCAGGCTCCTTAAGATTTATCCTAAATAGAAAAATTTAAGATAAACCTCAAGGCACCATCCAAGTACTAAGCCCTCCCACCCCGACAAGGTGTACCCAATGGGAGGGTTATATTATATATAATTTTATATATAATATAATATATAATTTGTGAAATTTATTTTGCAATATACTCTATAAATTTAAATTCGTAAATATAAACGATAAATAAAAATATAAAAAATAGAAAATCTATATAAAGTAATGTTCAAAATAATTGATTTTAAAACTAATTATAGCGCGCAATTAATTTTTACGTTTAAATAGATATATTTTAATATTATAAATTGCGTAATTACAAAATAATTTATATTTCTTAGATATAAACTTTTAAAAATATGATACATAAAAAAGTCTATTTTTTTACATACGAAATATTTAAATAAATATATTCATATGAAATATTTTGTAAAATATAAGAAGTATCTGAAAACATTAATTAATAAAAAACTTTAAATGCTTTAATTATTTTAAAATAAAATGGAATATTTTTTATATATATGTATTATATATATTAGATTCTCTCTGACAGACTCTCTAACAGTCGTTGTTTATAACATCTTGACAACGCGCGCAGAAACAATCTTCTTCCATCGACGTAGTTCCCGCCGAAAGAATTCAACGGGTAGCGAATACATCCACGGGGACGAGACGCGGGGACGCAACAATATAATAAATAATGAATGTGATAAATAATTTATATTAATGACTTACATCGTATTTTACTGATCCATCCATTTCCAAAACCTCCTTTTTTCTTTTGCTTTCTTCGCTTTTTCCTGGTGGCACTTCAATCCTCGTTGCACTTATTTGAATTCCTCATTGCCCTTACACTCATTCACGAAAAGTTCCTCGTTGTACTTGCAATTGTGTTTAGAGAAAGAATTTGATAATATATGAAACGTCTCACACCACTACTTTACTGCTCAAGATTATTGTGCGAATAACCGTAAGTCAAAAACATTACCACAGTACTGTTTATATCGCCAAGGTCGACTTATACTTATTGTTATAATTTATCGTTGAAATATTCTATGAGTGATTGCCGATTTAAAAAATTTAAAGCATTGGTCGAAATTTATTTAATTCCAATAAGTATCGTCAGGTAAATTATTATAATAAGCATCAATAATCGAAAGATCATAACAAAAATAATTATTTTATCCCTTTTTATATATCCCCTGTTTCAATTTTTATTCACAGTAATTAATGATTGCGATTCGATAAAGATATATCGTTGCGATACAGTTTCATGTTCTTTATCATAAGTTAATTAATTTATAATTATTAATAATTATATCAAATTATGTTTTGATACTAATTTCAATCGTATTTAGAAAAAATATTCGACAATATGCGAAGCGTTTCGAACCATTACTTTATTGCTCGAGTGGCACCGTGCGAATGATAACGAAGCCGTAACATATAAATAATATCGCGCTATTGTTTATATTACCAAAGTCGAACACCGTGTTATTGATAATTCATTGCCAAAATATTTTACGTACTGTAACATATACAGTATATACAGGGTGATCCTGAAAAACGATATGCCTGTTAAATGACGTATTCCTGACACCATTCTAAGACAATTTTTCCTTTACCAAAATTTGATTTGAAGCGTAGTTTTTGAATTATAAGCAAAAATAGTTAGTAAATCACGCGTCGAGTACAGAAGGCAGGCAGGAGCGGCGCGGCGTGCCGCGAGCGCGGGCGCAGCTGACCGCCCGACGGGTGATTACCACCGCATGAGTCGCTAACTATTTTATCTTATAACATAAAATTATGCTTTAAATAAAATTTTGGTAAAGAAGAAAATGTCTTAGAATTACGTCAGAAATACGTGTTCCTTAAAATAACGTTATTTTAATAATGAAAAGTTGTTCCGGATCGCCGGCCGTCCGACGTTGCAATCAGCTGATTGCTACATGCGATGTGTGTATGGCGGAGTGTGTGCGTATGAGAGAGAAAGAGAGAGAGAGGGGGAGGGTAGGAGGGACAGACATTCATACACACGCACGCACTTTTTTCTCGCTCTCTTTCTCTCTTTTACGCAACACTCATACACTCTCTCATTCAGTCTCTCACTCACACTCTCTCGGTCACTCACTCACTCACTCACCTGCTTACTCACTTGCTCACTCACCTTGTAGCAGTGTAGCGAATCTTCATGCTATGTATTGTTGTTATCTGCTGCACGGTTATGATTGCTAGAGATGCGCCACACATCGAAATTTTTTCGATTATTAGTCTCACACTCGATTGACACAATACAGATTACACGATAACGAGTTTACTGTTTATTCATTTACTATTGATTTATCGATACCAAAAATTACTTTCAAAGAAACGCGAATGCAAACAGCACATTACTCGACGCGAAGCGACGGACCGCGGAGACTGCGCGACCACAAAAGTTATGTTGCCAGAAACGCGACACGCGACATCTAACAAACGACTTGCGCGTGGCGCGTGATTGACGCGAGATAAGACGAACAATCGGCTAAAACCTTCGCATTGCGAATGCGGTAGAAAACATGAAACGTATAATGACATACTTAAAAAATTAATTATTTATTATAAATAATAACTATTTCTAATTATAATAAATAATTATTATTTTAAAAAGCATGTGTTGTACGTTATTACGTTTTCGAAATTATTGCATTCACGATGCGAAGATTTAAGTCAATCGCAAGAATAATGTAATTAAAATTACATTTGGAAAAATTTATTTTTATTCTGCTCACAATGAAATGTTCTTTAAAGCATCTGCTTTAAAATTTTTGTTAGTCAATCCGTTCTTTTCAGAGCGACCAATACATTTTCACGTTGGAACATTTCATTGTGAGCAGAATAAAAATAAATTTTTCCAAATGTAATTTTAATTACATTATTCTTGCGATTGACTTAAATCTTCGCATCGTGAATGCAATAATTTCGAAAACGTAACGTACAACACATGCTTTTTAAAATAATAATTATTTATTATAATTAGAAATAGTTATTATTTATAATAAATAATTAATTTTTTAAGTATGTCATTATACGTTTCATGTTTTCTACCGCATTCGCAATGCGAAGGTTTTAGCCGATTGTTCGTCTTATCTCGCGTCAATCACGCGCCACGCGCAAGTCGTTTGTTAGATGTCGCGTGTCGCGTTTCTGGCAACATAACTTTTGTGGTCGCGCAGTCTCCGCGGTCCGTCGCTTCGCGTCGAGTCATGTGCTGTTTGCATTCGCGTTTCTTTGAAAGTAATTTTTGGTATCGATAAATCAATAGTAAGTGAATAAACAGTAAACTCGTTATCGTGTAATCTGTATTGTGTCAATCGAGTGTGAGACTAATAATCGAAAAAATTTCGATGTGTGGCGCATCTCTAGCAATCATAACCGTGCAGCAGATAACAACAATACATAGCATGAAGATTCGCTACACTGCTACAAGGTGAGTGAGCAAGTGAGTAAGCAGGTGAGTGAGTGAGTGAGTGACCGAGAGAGTGTGAGTGAGAGACTGAATGAGAGAGTGTATGAGTGTTGCGTAAAAGAGAGAAAGAGAGCGAGAAAAAAGTGCGTGCGTGTGTATGAATGTCTGTCCCTCCTACCCTCCCTCTCTCTCTCTCTCTCTCTCTCTCATACGCACACACTCCGCCATACACACATCGCATGTAGCAATCAGCTGATTGCAACGTCGGACGGCCGGCGATCCGGAACAACTTTTCATTATTAAAATAACGTTATTTTAAGGAACACGTATTTCTGACGTAATTCTAAGACATTTTCTTCTTTACCAAAATTTTATTTAAAGCATAATTTTATGTTATAAGATAAAATAGTTAGCGACTCATGCGGTGGTAATCACCCGTCGGGCGGTCAGCTGCGCCCGCGCTCGCGGCACGCCGCGCCGCTCCTGCCTGCCTTCTGTACTCGACGCGTGATTTACTAACTATTTTTGCTTATAATTCAAAAACTACGCTTCAAATCAAATTTTGGTAAAGGAAAAATTGTCTTAGAATGGTGTCAGGAATACGTCATTTAACAGGCATATCGTTTTTCAGGATCACCCTGTATATGAAAATATTAAATTGTAGAAGTTTTACAATTTATAGATTAATTAAACGATTATTTATTATACAATTAATTAACATACGAAGCATTTCGCATCGTTATTTTAGATATTTTCTTTAGAGAATATAAAACTGCGCCGCAAAATATCGCAATATAAATAAATCTAAACTACCTCTAAATACAGAATAATACTCTGTGCCCCCAGATATCGCAAAATATCGCAATATAAATAAATCTAAACTACCCCTAGATAGAGAATATTACTTTACGCCCACAGATCGGAAAATATCTAAACTTTACTGCTCGAATATCACCGAGCGAATGATGGCAATACCATAACATACAAACAATAGCATGCTATTGTTTACATCGTCAAAGTCGAACATAATATTATTGATAATTCGTTCCCGAAATATTTTATATATTGTAAAATATACACGAGCGGAATATTAAATTATAGAAGTATTTTAATTTATTGATTAAAATTGATTATTTATTAAACAATTCATCACGGAGCTAACTATTTGAATTTATTCGATTGTCTTACCGCGCTTTTCCGAAGTCAAATTCTATAATATTTAATTTTGCATTTTAAAAAACCCATTAACGAACATTCTGAGCAATCGATCGAGTTCTAACCGATTCGGCCCGAATCACTTGACGAAGTAGAGCGTGACCATCACTAAGCCGACTTGAGCACGAAACCCAAAACCGCGCGCCCATGCACATTCCGTACTGGACATACGTTCTGCGCGGCCTTGTTTAATTATGTTTTGTTATTTGTTTAATTAACAAGGATTGCCGATTAAGAAAATTTAAAGCATTGGTCGAAATATATTTAATTATAATATTTTTAAAGAAATATTATTATAATAAGCATCAAAAGATCATCAAAAAATCGAAAGATCATAACATAATTAATTCTCTTATCCCCTTGTATGTATCACCTGTTTCAATTTTTATTCGCAGTAATGAATGATTGTGATTCGATAAAGATTTATCGTTGCGGAACATTTTTTTGTCGTTTATCAAAAGTTAATTAATTTTTAATTATTAATAATTATAGCAAATTATGTTTCGACACTAATCGTAGTTGTGTTTAAATTATAATATACGAGGCGTTTCGCACCACTACTTTATTACTCGAGTGTCACCGTGCGAATGACAAAGCCCTAACATAGCGCGCTACTGTTTACATTTTATATTGCCAAAGTCGAACATCGTATTATCGATAATTCGTTTTTATACATATGTGCTTTTATATAATCCGCTGCTGACAAATAGGTAGAAGTTCCGTTTAAAATCTATTACAATTTTGTCATAAAGAAGAACATTTTTTTAGGGTTGAATCAATTTTTTAAAATAAAAGATTACATCAAATGATTTTTAAATTTTCTAGAAAATTAAAATAAGATTAAAAAAACTTATTTAAAAATTAAAAATTCAAAAAAATGAAAGATTACGTCAATAACTTTTCAATCTTCTACAAAAATAAAATAATTTAATAATAATAAAATTAAAATAATTAAAAGAACAAATTTTTTTAAAAATTAAAAATGAAAAAAAATATAAATTAAAAAAATTTTAAATAAAAAAACTCGGCGCTACCTAGTAATTATTGAAATAATGTTAATATGTAATTGTTCATTTATCATTTATTATTATTGCCAATCAAATTGGTAGCGCGCCGTTTTTTTATTTAAAATTTTTTTAATTTATATTTTTTTTCATTTTTAATTTTTAAAAAAATTTGTTCTTTTAATTATTTTAATTTTATTATTATTAAATTATTTTATTTTTGTAGAAGAATGAAAAATTATTGACGTAATCTTTCATTTTTTTGAATTTTTAATTTTTAAATAAGTTTTTTTAATCTTATTTTAATTTTCGAGAAAATTTAAAAATCATTTGATGTAATCTTTTATTTTAAAAAATTGATTCAACTCTAACAAAAATATTCTTCTTTATGACAAAAATGTAATAGATTTTAAACGGAACTTCTACCTATTTGTCAGCAGCGGATTATATAAAAGCACATATGTATAAAATTTTATAACACTAGCAAACAAAGTGAAATTGCACCCCAACTTGACGCAATTTTTTATAATTAATATCAGTATTTTTTATAAAAATAACTATTTTTTGTGAAAATTTTTCAGAGTTAATTTTTTACATAAAGGTAGCTACTTTTTGTGATAGCTATTTTTTGTGAGACGGTTTTTAGATGAACTCGACGCTTTTTCTTTACCTTTTTTTAAAAGTATTTTTTTAGGGATTAAGTTTACAATATTTTTTAAGAAATAATTGAAAATTTAAATTGTTTAATTTATTTAAAGGAATATTTGAAGCAATTAGAGCTTCGCATAAATCTTTGTTGAATTCTTCTTGTTCGGTCTGTTTAGAATTATTTTTTAAGCATTGGCCTAAAGTTTGATGAAGTGTAGATTTCTTAAATTTTTCGCATTTTCCAATATGTGAAGAAGTCTTAGCGTGTTGATCTATTAAATATTTTCTGTCACGGGATATCTGAAGCAGCAATTTTAAAATAAAAAATAATAATTAATAATATTTATTTGCAGAGTTATTTTATCTATTTATTTCTTATATGCAGTTAAAATTTCAAAATATATACATTTAATATTACATTAAATATATACATTAATTTTAAAATAAGACTAATATTGATTTATAATTCTAAAAGATTAATTGTGTTACATATAAGAGCCACAATAAATTTAAATTATTACAACAATTAAAAATAATAATTTAAAAATAATTTAAATTTATAATTTTTAATTCTTCTTTACTGTAGCTAAATAAAATCTTGTTTTCTTTTCGGTACTTACAATTTTACCGCATGCTCTGCAGAACACTTTATGTCCATCTAGTATAAGCTCTGGATATGGCTTAATCCATGATAATATCTTGTCAGACATATTTATTTTGTCATATACCTTATCGAATATTTATAATTTCACCTACTTCACACAGAGTCTAACGAGCTCTAACAGAAGAATGAGAGACTCAGAGCTTCATCATCAAAAACAATTGACAAAAAAGTGACGAGACGAAAAACAATAGAAGGAGACTCATCATAGCTCGCGCGTTGGCAACGAGTCCCCAAACGCGTAACTAAAAAGCGCGGCACTTCAATTTTTCCATCTTGGATAGATATTTTAAGCATAAATTGGAAACATATTCAATTATATGCAATAAAATATGCAAATTTTTTGAAAATATCCAAAGATTAAATATATATGCAAAATATGCAAAAATTAATTAACATTAGTTAGTTAAAAGCATTATAATTTGTTCACATTATTAATGCTCTAATAGAATATGCAAAAAATAATAAATATGCAATTTGCATATAATCCGAAGTCTATTTATTACATTTATTGCTCATTTTTTGTCAAACTGGATTTGAATATTTAGGCAGCGTATCTTTACAAAAATACTCCAAAATGTTAATAATTATTTCAATTGCATCATCAACAAAAAGTTTATTTTTCCTTGGGATATTTTACTTCTATACTTTTATTAATATTTCTTATTATTAATATTATTATTAATAATTCTATAACACTTTACGATAAATAACTTTTGATGTGCTTTTGTTTTTAGTATTAAATTTTCGAGGCATTTATGTAATTGCTCTAGCGTCAATTTAAATTTAAAACTAAGATTAATTAAAAATTGGCAAGTAAGAATAAAAAAAAATAAATATTGAAATATAACTCAAAAAAGTGGAAGTTGTTTTTTTATTCTTTCTTGTACTTCAATTACACAGACCTGCGAAATTTTAGGTTTGATTAGTTACAAAAAGCAGAGTAGGTGAATCTGATAGATTTTTTGACGCTGAACACGAATCTAGCCGCAGAATTTCTCCAACACATCAAGTTTTTGAGTAATTTGTGTTTAAATAATCCAAAAATGGTTATTTCGACAGATTTCATGAATTTATTATGAGGAAACCTAATTTTTTGAAATATTTCTGCCAATAGCATCGTATAGTATTAGTCTTTATCTTTCCAATTTGTTCCATAAATTCATGAAATTTGGTGAAATTGCCATTTTTGGACTATTTAACTATAAATTACTTGAAAACCTGACGTGCTGGGGAAATTCTGCGTTTAGATTCGTTTTCAGCGTCAAAAAATCTATCAGATTCACCTACTCTGCTTTTTGTAATTGATCCTTGCAGGGCTGTGTTATTAATCACACTTTGCTGGCTCTTATTTGCAATTTTTAATTAATCTTAATTAATCTAATTTATATTAGAATCAATTTTTACTTTTACTTTAAATTTAAAAATTGTTTTAATCAAAAATTCTTTTGTGACACATGACTAAAAATAATTAAATTTTTGTTAATCAAAGAATTATAAAAAAAAAATTCAATATATGTGTAGTGTAGGAGTCTGATAAGCTTTATTATCTTTGTAACAATATATAGATATACTATCACACGAGCTTGCGTGCTAGATGCGTACGCTCTCGAGGGCTCCGATCAGAAGGAAGAAGCGAGCCACGATATCAAAACGCGCCCACTTGTGATTACCGTGCACTCGCATTCACGCGTGATTCGAAAGGGATTCAGTACGATATCCGCGTGATCTTCAAAACGCGAACATAACATCCTTTCTCCCTTCCCAAGAAGAACTCGCTCACGACGTACGCGGAATCCGAGTACTTCCATGGTGGTCTCCTACTTCGGACTGGTCGTTCCTCTTTCGTAGCCCTGGTTCCGGAATTTGTGCTTCCTCCACCGGGGGTTGTTCGATTTCTTGTTCCTCCGGTAATTGCGGTCTTACTCCTGGATCATATTGTCTGTTTTGCGGTTCTGCTGCAGCCGATTCCTATGCAGTCGGCTCTCTATTCGCATTCGACTCGTCATCGTAGTTTCCCGCGTATGGTTCTATTATATGGTCCTTTTGGTCTTCTCTCTTTCGGATCTGGTCAATATGACGCTCCCAGGTCCGACCGTCTTCTAATTTGATAACATAATATAATTTACCTAAACGCTGTATAATCTTTCCAAATTTCTATTTTACTTTGCTATTATAATTACGATATAGTACTCTCTCTCCCACTGTTAACTCTCGTGTTTTCTTATTGAAATTAACGTTCATGTTTTTCTTTGGCACTTCGGGTACATGGTGTACATACAGTAAATCTCGTACGCATTTTTCGTTTGAACATTCTTTCGAAAGGAGCTACTCCTGTTATACAATGAAGTGTAATTCTGTATTGAACTAAAAAGTTACACAACGCGTCTTTTAAGGTTATTCCTTTGTTGCTAGAGTCTGCTAAAATTTTTTTTAAGGAATTTTTTACTGTTTGTACGAATCTTTCCGCTTACCCATTGGTCGATGGGTAATACGGAGCTGTGAATTTTGGTGTAACTCCTTGAGACTCTAAAAATTGTACAAACTTTGTAGAACGAAAATTTCAACCGTTGTCCATAACCATAATTTTAAGTACACCAAAATCCGAGAACATTTCTGTACATAATTTTATCGTGGTTTCCGCGGTTATGTCTTTAACTATCCTCACGATAGGCCATTTTGTGAATACGTCTATAAATACGGAAAAATATACATTCATGTAAGGCCCTGCGTAATCTAGATGGACACGCTCGAGCGGTTTTTCCGCCGGCTCCCACTCATGTGTTTCCGCTTTTGGTGGACGTAATCATTTCGCATTACGTTACATATATCGCAGTTTCTAGCTACCCGTGTAGAAAATGTTATAAGACTTTTATAAGGACCTAGTTAATTGGCCTTAATATTAATCGGGCTCTATTAGAGTAAAATAAAAAGGACCTTAAGGCTCCGGAGTAGTCACCGCGGCCATCTTGAAATCGTGACGTCATAAGCGAGAAAGGAGACCCAGATTTATATTGCGACTGACATCTAAATAAAAACATATTTGAATGAAATAAGACTACCAATCTCTTCAGCACACCTGTAAAAATGGACGGATACTAATCCTTTCCTTTCACAATTTATAAATAGCCGTAAATTGAGTCCGAAATGAAGCCTTGAAAATGCGAAAAAACACGCGATTTGACAGCTGTCGAAAGGAGAGGAAAATGTTACTTTCTAAAGTTTATTCCTTATACAGCTTAGTATCCGTCCATTTTTATAAGTTTCCTTAATACATTGCACACCACAACACTAGCACAAAGCAAATAATTATGAAATGGGACGCAACGTAAATTGGGCTGTCATTTCTCGCTTACGAGGCCATTTTTCACGCCTTATAGTTCACCGATTTATAGCAGTGAGGCGCTGCATGAGAATTTTGACATGTGGGTAACGTGTGGATAATATGTCGATACCATGTAGGTAACGTAGAAATATTTATACATAATGAGGCCCTTGCACAATGCCAAGCAAGAGAAATAGGAATAGGGAAGAATATAGGAAAGAGAGAGAAGAAAGATATTATTTATTATAATGAAAATAATTAATATTAAAATCTATGACTTCATAAATCTGAGACATAAGATATTTTATTAATATTATTATTTTATATATTATTATAATAAAACATTTTAACACGTATATATATTTTTTAATATTTTTTAATATTTTTTAATATTTTAATATGTGTAATTAAAAATAAAGACAGGCCCAGATCCAGGACGAGAGTCTGAGTGACCCATCCTCCCAACGCGTCCTCGTCCTCTCCATCCTCCTCTTCCTCCTCTCCATCCTCCTCTTCCTCCTCTCCATCTTCCACCTCTCCATCCTCCTCTCCAGTCTCCTGTACTGTCTCCTCTCCAGTTTCCTCTCCATCCTCCTCTCCAGTCTCCTCTACTGTCACCTCTCCATCCTCCTCTTTTCACTCTTGTTGAGTAATAACTATATGTACACAGAAAACGTAGCAATTAAAAAATTAAATTAAATTTACAAAATAGAAATAATTTTAAAACTTTTTGTATATATTTAAAATTTAACATACTTTTTATTTCTTTCCTTTAATTTTGTTCCTCCTCTCTTCTTCTTCTTTTCCTTCTCTTTTCTTTCATTTTCTTTATCTTCGTCTTCATTAGTCGTCTCTTCTTCTACACTCATCTCATTTTCTTCCTCGTCCTTTCTTCTTTCATCTTTTCTTCCATGCTCTTTTTCCAATCTCCTAATTCAATCATATCGTTTATTAAATGTTTTATTTACAGGACTTTAATTTAAAGAATACTCTAACAAAAAAAAGAAAATAATCTAAAAAGAAAACAATACATGTTATATATATATATATATATATATATATATATATATACATGTATATATATATATACACACACACACACACACACATATATATATATATATATATATATATATAATAACGAGTGGATATAATTTGACCACGTTCGAAATGGCCACGTTCGAAACGGCCACGTTCGAAACGGCCACGTTCGTAATGGCCACTCGTTCGTAATGGCCACGTTCGAAACGGCCACGTTCGGAACGGCCACGTTCGAAATGGCCACGGATAAATTTGACCACGTTCGAAATGGCCACGTTCGAAACGGCCACGTTCGAAACGAGAAGCCTTCATTTGCGCACAGTACAATTGGACACGTTGCAATTGCCCACCGTGCTATTAGACACATAAGATTGCGCACCGTTCGATTGGACACGTTACGTTTGCCCACCGTTCAATTGGACACAGTTCTTTTGCGCACAGTTCTTTTGCGCACCGTTCGATTGGACACGTTACATTTGCCCACCGTTCAATTGGACACTGTTCTTTTGCGCACAGTTCTTTTGCGCACATTACTTTTGCCCACATTACTTTTGCGCACATTACTTTTGCCCACGTTACTTTTGCCCACAGTTTTATAAACCCATGTGGAATCCCAGTTTGCGTTCCAAAGTACACGCACAGCTGCACACCCGCCCCCCCGCCCCCCGCCCCCCCCGCCCCGTTGCAAACCCATGTAGAACCTCCGTTCGCATGGAAAAGTATATGTGGGCAAAAGTAACGTGGGCAAAAGTAATGTGCGCAAAAGTAATGTGTGCAAAAGTAATGTGGGCAAAAGTAATGTGCGCAAAAGAACTGTGGGCAAAAGAACTGTGTCCAATTGAACGGTGGGCAAATGTAACGTGTCCAATCGAACGGTGCGCAAAAGAACTGTGCGCAAAAGAACTGTGCGCAAAAGAACTGTGTCCAATTGAACGGTGGGCAAATGTAACGTGTCCAATCGAACGGTGCGCAATCTTATGTGTCTAATAGCACGGTGGGCAATTGCAACGTGTCCAATTGTACTGTGCGCCAATGAGCCACTCCCGTTCGAAACGGCCACGTTCGTAATGGCCACTCGTTCGTAATGGCCACGTTCGAAACGGCCACGTTCGTAATGGCCACTCGTTCGTAATGGCCACGTTCGAAACGGCCACACGTTCGAAACGGCCACGTTCGGAATGGCCACGGAATGTTGGAAGCACTATCCCCTCACACACGCACTCACACACACACACACACACACACGCGCGCGCGCGTGAAAAGTTGTGTGGCCGTTTCGAACGTTGGCCATTTCGAACGTGTGGCCATTTCGAACGTGTGGCCGTTTCGAACGTGGCCATTACAAACGAGTGGCCATTACGAACGTAGCCGTTTCGAACTTGGCCATTACGAACGAGTGGCCATTACGAACGTGGCCGTTTCGAACGTGGCCATTTCGAACGTGGTCAAATTTATCCGTGGCCATTTCGAACGTGGCCGTTCCGAACGTGGCCGTTTCGAACGTGGACATTACGAACGAGTGGCCATTACGAACGTGGCCGTTTCGAACGTGGCCATTTCGAACGTGGTCAAATTTACCCGTGGCCATTTCGGACGCTCCCATAATAACACACAAACCTTTTTTTTCTTATTTCTTGTTCCTTCTCTTCCTTCTTCTTTCTCTCTCTTCTCTCTTCCCCTTCTTTCTTTCTCTCAAGTTCATTCCTTCTTCTATCTTCCTCATCTTTCTTCATCCTTCTCTCATCTTTTATCCTCTCGCTTTCTTTTCTCATCATTTCTCTTTTCTGTCGGCTGGATCTATTTATATAATAAATAAAATTAGTGTATAAATATTACGTCACTGCTTCACGTTATTTTTTATTACAGTATACTCTGAAAGATTTTCTATTATAATATTGAAAGAATTATAATTATTATCCCAGCAAACACAGAATATTACAGCAATATTGCGGCAATATTATAACATTGCAACAATGTCGTGGCAATATTACAACATTGCAGCAATGTTGCTGCAATATTCTGTGTTTGCTGGGATATAATTATTTATTATATTTATTATTCTACTATTTACGTATATATTGCATACTCACATGTTGTTTGCACCGCAGTAAAGCATCGACTGGTTTACACCAGTGATGCCAGAATGCCCACGCGAGCACCAGCAAATTATTTCACATAGAGTATAGCTCGACGTTCCTGTGGAACAGTCAAGGGTCGAGGGGCGTCGAGGAACGTCGAGCTATACTCTATGTGAAATAATTTGCTGGTGCTCGCGTGGGCATTCTGGCATCACTGGTTTACACTAAATTCTATACATTGTATAATATACACACACACATACTCGCCGCTTCTCGCCGCCTTCTTCGCTAGTTGTTTGTTTTCGTCGCGCGCGATATCTTATTACATCTTTGTGCGCTAAGTACTTCAACAATCGAGCGATCTAATAGACAGCTCAAGTTTTCGTTACTTTCATAATATTATTGATATTATGGAAACGCGTGAAATTAGTGAGAAAATGTGCGACGAAGATAATGAACGAATTTATGGAAGGAGGCGCAATACAAAAAAGTACCGATTATCATGCAAGCGGCTAAGCAGACGAAAATCGTCAATAAATAAAAGGTAACATTATTTTATTAATAGAAAAGAAAATAGAAAAATTACCGTGCACACTGTTTGTCATATAGCCAAAGTAATGAAAGCCAGTGTACATCAATCACGGTAATTAATCTTGGTATCACGGATTTTGATGAACTTTTTTTATAATGTAGTACTGTCAGTACCGTAACTAGGGCGGTACCATCAGTACCCCCGCACCGGGCGCAAACTTTAGGTAGAAATGAGCAGTCATTATAATAAAATAAGAAAATAAATAATAAATGTATTTATTTACAACAAATAAATGTTCCTTTTCAGTTGAAAAGTTTGTTTTTTATTATAAATATTTGGCAAGAGAGACGTAAACTGTTAAACTCGCACCGGGCGCAATGCAGGCTAGTTACGGCACTGAGTACTTTATTAGAGGCGTACCCGAGTGAAGCGATAGAGCGCAAAGCTCATTGTCAGACATTTTGTAGAAAATTTATTTAATAAATATAGCACTCCTTATCTGCCGTTGACTCTGCACTATTCAGTATGAAGACGGCAATTCACGTGCACTTAAGTCCGAAAGTATCACGCTGCGAACTAGGGTTCGATTCCAATCTGTTCAATTTTTTTTCAAATTTTTTTAATGTTTGTTTTTATGTCTTATGTTGCATGTAATTGGGTCACAAATTATGGTTATTTATTAAAAACAAAATTAATGTTTATTTATTAAAAAAAAATAAATTTAAGTAACAAATATGCTGTTTTCAAAAGAGTAAAACAACTTTTCTTATTTATAATGTATATTTTATTTATTTTAAACAAAATTACATATATATTTTATTGGTTCAAAACAAAATTATTTCATATTACTTTATTTTTGTTATTTGTTTATATTATTTTTGGTTGATTTTTTGGTATTATTTATTTTTTTTCATTGCTTTATTCTTAAAAGAATTATGTTAGTCAAAATAATTTTATATAATTAAACATTAATTCGTTTTTAAATCAATAAACACAATTTGTGGCCCAATTATATTTAAAAAAAATTGGAAAAAAGATCGGAAATAGGGATCAAACCCTAGTTCGCAGCATGATACTTTCGGATTCAAGTGCTCGCGCTACGCTGCCTTCATGGTGAATAGTGCAAAGTTACTGATACATAAGGAATGCTGTATTTATTAAATAAATGTTCTCAAAAACGGTTGAGCGTTTCATCTTTTTGCTACACTGCAATACTCCTATACTAAAGTACTATACTATAAAAAAAGTTCATTAAATTTATATATATATATATATATATATATATATATATATATATATATAGTTATTAATATAGTAATTTGTTTATAATATTAAACTATAATATTAAACACCTGCAGAGTGTTATATTACTTCAATTTTGTCTTAATTTGCCTATGACCAAACGGTAACAGTAAAGATACGCATCGACAAAAACCGAGCGTGCAGTTACTGTGACTTTACAGATTGATGCGCTGGCACTTTTGGGTACTGAACGGGAGGAGCGCGGTTAAATAGTATTAAATAATAAATAGTATTAAATAATATCTCAAACTCCCCATAATTTAATTAAATCCCTGTACATATATGTTTCGTTTTAAAAATTTCGCAAGAAATCGGCCATTCTGACTTGCAAAAATAACAAAATTTTCACAAAAGTTGCAAGAATACGAAAAATACAGATATAAAGGTATTAAATATCCTGCTGCACTTTTCTAACAATTTTCATTTCCTAGCAGTGCATCTGCGACCCGATGCTACGCATAATATGCGGGTATGAATATTTATATTAAAGTAAGCCGTGGTAAAAAAAAAAAGAAAAATCTCTTATCACATGGAATACAAAATTCGCCACATCGCGACGCGTTTATTACATCATTACTGTGTATTTCGAAAAAATCTTATCACATCAGAATCTTATCACATCAGAAAATTTAAGTCCTTGATGCAATCAACGTTTTAAAGTAATTAAAATAATGTACAAAGTAATTCAAATAATGTGCACAAAGCTATATAAATTGTAGAGAATAAAATTTTTGAAAAACTTTTCTTAATTTGCATAAAATAATCTCTTAGTTCTAATCTTATATAGCTCAAGTGTCCTTCACGTTTTGCTGAGATAAAAAAATTTTAATTGTCAAAAAAATGGATTTGTAAAATTTTATAAACTATTTTAAAAATATAATATATAATGAATCCGGACATGTAATTATTACAATCGTATTTCTGTATCTATTATATATATATATATATATATATATATATATACATATATATAGGGTGTAACTGAAAAAGCGCCCACGGAGCAAATAGCGTTATTCCTGATTAAAAATCGAGTCGAAAAGTCCTGAACCATTTTTTTCTATAATGCTTAATAAAGCGGTAATTATTGAGTAAAGTTGCGCCAATAAGCACCGATCCTTAGACGGGTGCACGTCAGTGAGCCGCACGCCTGGTAACGTGAGCGCTCCGCCGTTTCGGCGCTATGTTATGCCGTTATCGTGCAATATTCTTATGGGTTGTAATAATGTGAAAAACTTTAATTTGCATTAAAAATTATATTTCTTCCGTCAAAAGCGTTTCCTTAAAAAAAATTTCGACAAGGAGGCTAAAGGTCGGTGCTTATTGGCGTAACTTTACTCAATAATTACCGCTTTATTAAGCATTATAGAAAAAAATGGTTCAGGACCTTTGACTCGATTTTTAAACAAGAATAACGCTATTTGCTCTGTGGGCGCTTTTTCAGTTACATCCTGTGTATATATATACTGGGTGTTAAAAAAGTCTGGACACGGTCGAATATCTCGATAAGAAAGTTTTACTAGAAACTGTTTCAGACAAAAGTTGTATGGCTTCGAGGGGGACATAACATGGTACCATTGGTTTGACCTTGAAGAGTTATTTAAAGGTCACGTGAAGGTCACCGTCAATTTCTGAAATGGATCCCCTCCATTTTTTATTACATATTCTTGTAGCTTATCTCGAGGGCTTTCCAAAACACTATAATAAAATATTTTTCCCTCAAGTACTTTTTGAGTTATAAGGCTTGCAATCACTCTTCTTAATTTTACATAAACCGTAAAATATCTTGTAAAATATTCATTTTTCAATTATCTTACCTTAATACTTTTATGTACAAAATAATGAGAGGAATCAATTGGTGTAAACACAGTTATTTTCAAGAAAAAATATGTAATTGCTAATTGCAAATTACATATTTTTTCTTCGAAACAACTATGTGTTTTCTTTACACCAATTGATTCCTCTCATTATTTTGTACATAAAAGTATTAAGGTAAGATAATCAAAAAATGAATATTTTACAAGATATTTTACGGTTTATGTAAAATTAAGACATGATTTCAAGCCTTATAACTCAATAAGTACTTGAGGGAAAAATATTTTATTATAGTGTTTTGGAAAGCCCTCGAGATAAGCTACAAGAATATGCAATAAGAAATGGGGGTCCCGTTTAAGAACTTGACGGTGACCTTCACGTGACCTTCAAATAACTTTAAGATCAAACCAATGGTACCATGTTATGTCCCCCTCGAAGCCATACAACTTTTGTTCGAAACACTTTCTAGTAAAACTCTTCCTTATCAAAATATTCGACCGTGTCCAGACTTTTTTAACACCCAGTATGTATATATATATATATATATATATATATATATATATATATGTATATTATCGATAAGTTTAAAAATATAATTTAGTATAGTTGAAGAAATAATAACTATAATTAACGCAATGTGTTATATAATATAAACATCGTTTGAAATGTGCCTAAATTAGAGGTCAGTTTAAATTGCATCGAAAATTGTACCTAAGCGGGATTAGACTGGCAGCGTAATTTCTTTGATAGAATAAAGCTGTCGCGTTTATTTGATGGGTCTCGATCGAAATAAACCAGAATATATCCGTATCGATATGCGTTAATGACACGAGTGGGCCTCGCTGTGGCTACCGAACCTTATGCGTGTCAAACCACCGCGACCTATATGTATATGTAGCAATTCATGGGCGATGAACCGTGGGTGTGTGCCGACGCTATAGTACATGAGCCCTTGGCATTCCTGGCATTCCTAAACCAGAGGTCAACCCGAATCAGATACGAGTGTTACGTCCGATGGACTCCACGATTCTTTTCTTTCTTCAAAACGATATCGTGGAAGAAAAAAACTAAGGATCAGCTTCCATTTGAAACGCAAAGCGATCCTTCTTAAAAATAATGATAGCGCATAAAAGAACGCAACCTAACCCGCGCATATAACCAACATTTGAACCTAACAAATCTAATACTAAGAGTGGTCAATCGAGATAGCGTCAACGAAACTCTAAATAAATTCATGAATTATGAGACGAAAAGTTGTCATAAGAGATCTCAACCGCACCGTATCTATTAGTACTTTATGTTCAAAGCCGCTCTATCTAAAGAATTTTTAAAACAAAGATCTACTGGTTCTCGGGAAGATTGTCAAAATCTAAACATACGGCAATATTCTTGAAATTGATAGTGCACGTGCGCTCGTTCGACAGGCTATCCTCAAGCGTTCTCGGAATCATTAAATCATCATGAACGATAAGTTTATCAACTTACTCCCACTCTCTACTAGGTGGAGCTAAGTCTTAAGCCAAAGGGCTTAACCAATTAAAATCTTAAGAAACGCCTCTTCTCCCAAAAATCAGCCTCCTTGTCTTTAAGAAGGGAATAATTGAAATTATTTCATTTGTTCAAAAAGTTTCCCACCATCCAGTAAGGAGGAGGAGCAATAACTTTAAAAAATGCAAGCGCAAGGCGCGACAGACAGTGCAGTTGACAGTACAGTTCACAGTTCCTTACGCAAAATATTCAGCATTCATTCATTCTACTAGTCACAGTCAAGATTCAGTCATATTATCATTCTTGAGAATTCAATCTTAATTTGATTCAAATTATATAGTCTCGAGGATCCTTTCTTGCGTTATACAATTGAGTTATTACTCTGTCTTATATCTCAGTGAAAATGGTTTTATTAAGATTTAATTGTGCATCGTGTGTACAAGTGGATATTTATCGAAAATCTTCTGATGGATATCTCCATTAGCCAGCTCTTCATGCTATAATTGCGAAGCTCCGACCTCAGCCATTACAATTTTATCAACGCACTCATTTTTGTGATTCCAACGAGTAGTGAGTAAAAAAGTTTTTAAGAAAAAAAAATACTCCCGACTGCTGCCAACAATAATTACAAAATAAAAAAGGAATTAATAAGTTAAATAATAAAAAGGAATTAATAAGTTAAATAATAAGAAATATAAAAGAAAAGAAAAAGAAAGTTTAATAAAAAACAAATAAAAATCTAAAATAAAAAAAAATTAAATAAATTTAAAAAAAACAAAAAGTAAATAAAACAAAAATATTAATAAAAAAAATATCTCACAAATATTTAATATTTAATAATAAAAATATAAGCTTAGAAAAGTTTGAAATAATATCCATTTGTAAATATTAATACAATTAACTTCAAACTATTATTAAATATTACATTTAAAAAATTATACATATATATGAGAAGTAATTATTATTATTTCAATTTATTCTTATTTGAATTGACTCTTCATATATTTAGCGTAATATGATTTACAAAGGCTTAAGATTTTAGAATTAAATAATATTAACAAATTACTTTGTTACATTGTAATCATTATTAATTCTATATTTTACAAGAGCAGTCGGGAGACGCCGCGCTAGATGTGTTCGGCGTGTATACAGGGTGTTTAAAAAGTCCCGGACCGGTCGAATATTTCATAAACTATGCACTTTAGAATGAAATGTTTTAGACAAAAGTTGTGTGGCTTGAAGGGGGCCATAATATGGTATCATTGGTTTGACCTTGGAGAGTCATTTGAAGGTCACGTGAAGGTCACCGTCAATTTCTTAAATGGAACCTCCTGTTTTTTATTGCATATTCTTATAGCTTATCTCGAGGGCTTTCCAAAACACTATAATAAAATATCTTTCCTTCAAGTACTTTTTGAGTTATAAGGCTTGAAATAATTTCTTAATTTTACATAAACTGTAAAATATCTTGTAAAATATTCATTTTTCGATTACCTCACTTTAATACTTTTCTGTACAAAATAATGAGAGGAATTAATTGGTGTAAAGAAAACAATTGTTTCGAAAAAAAAAATGTAATTTGCAATTAACAATTACATATTTTTTCTTAAAAATAACTATGTGTTTTCTTTACACCAATTGATTCCTCTCATTATTTTGTACATAAAAGTATTAAGGTAAGATAATCGAAAAATGAATATTTTACAAGATATTTTACGGTTTATGTAAAATTAAGAAATTATTTCAAGCCTTATAACTCAAAAAGTACTTGAAGGAAAGATATTTTATTATAGTGTTTTGGAAAGCCCTCGAGATAAGACTACAAGAATATGCAATGACAAATAGTAGGTTCTATTTAAGAAATTGAAGGTGACCTTCATGTGACTTTCAAATAACTCCAAGGTCAAACCAATAACACCATCTTATGGCCCCCTTCAAGCCATACAACTTTTGTCTAAAACATTTCTTTCTAAAGTGCATAGTTTATGAAATATTCGACCGGTCCGGGACTTTTTGAACACCCTGTACATGAATGTGTGTATGTGTGCGCGTGTTTTTAAATTTAGCGCGGCGTCTCCCGACTGCTCTTGTAAAATATAGAATTTTTTAACGCTTTTTGTTTTTATTTTTTTTCAATTTATTTAATTAATTTTTTTATTTTAGATTTTTATTTGTTGTTTTTTATTACTTTTTTTATTTTATATTTTTTATTATTTTATTTATTAATTCCTTTTTTATTTTGTAAGTATTGTTGTTTGGAAATAAAGTAATTGATTTATAGCGGGAGAAAGATGGAATTTGATTGAATGCACTAATGCACACTAGTGCATAATAAAGACTATCGTATATAAAATTACAATAGTAGAATTAAAATAATAAAGTAATTAATATTATAAATTTTTATATTATATATTAAGTATATTATATTAAGTTAGTATTAACTAAAGTTGTATCATATCAGTTATTATCAGGGAACTGAACTTTTCGCATTAAGCGAAAACGCGAATTTCATCAAAATATGACAGGCTGAAGTTGTATTTCTGTCTTTATTCAATCAACAGTTTTTGGGCAAGATTTTGTGCCGTGACAAAACGCGAAATCGCTCTCAAATCGCGAATTTCATCTCAAATCGCAAAATTTCGTTTTTTGCCTGATTTTCATATTATTTTGTCCATTTGAGCACATATTTAACAATAAATGCAGAAGACATCGGCATTAAACTATAGTATAGTCCGCGACAGCGATTCGTTCTCCTTGCAAGAGGCCCCATGAAACGAATCGTCGCGCACTATACAAATTGAAACGAACTGGAAGCGCTGCCTTGTAAAATAATCGCTATCGATATCTCTCTCGACTCATATTTTTCCATATATTCAGATTTTAAAAACAAAAAATTTATTTTAGTTTTCAATTTTAGTTTTGTTCAATGATAGAGGAGAAATTTAATAATCTATTTTCTTTTCTTCTACATTAAGATGTTAAATTCAAAGAAATCCTACTTTTCATTTTTCATAGTTGTGTTATTATTAATAAAAATCATTATAAAAAAATGTGTGAAGGCCATTTCTCCTCTTCTTTATAACCATAAAATATATCTATGTACTGCAGTTATAAGTAACAGAGGTCGATAATTCGTTTCAACTAGAATTTAAGTCAAAATAATGGAAAATCAGGTAAAACGCGATAAAATGCGGAATTTTGGAATCAAATCGCGAAAAACAGTCAACATAAAACGCGAAAAGTTCAGTCCCCTGGTTATTATATTATAAGGTTATTCAATGCAAATAATGATAATAATAGCTCGTAGAATTAATTATATTATTTATTTCAGTTATGTATGTGCTACTGTAAATTTGTACTTATTTATACTAATGCAAAAACGGCGTTACGTATCGCTTGATTCAAACTGCATTATGTGAATGTACAGAAAACGCATAAACCACTTTTTTAAAATCCATTCTTACTTTTCTTATAATCAGAATATCTTTTTATATAGTAAACGTGCCCCTAGGCCAAAGAGAAGATACTCAGAAATAAATTAATATAAAAAATTTAATAAAATTCAAATTAAACAATTATATATACATATAATTATTTTTATTTATATATAGAACTATTTTTGTTTTATACATATATAACCTTTTGTCAAACAATTTTTTAAAGATTTTAATTCCTTTTGGAATAACGCCAAGTATTTCTGTAGAGAAAAATAAATTACAACGGAATGCAGCTAATAAGACGTCATGGCCAAAGTCCGGATCTTGGTGCCGTTTTCCCCACTCTAAGTGCATGCTAGCGGCCGAACGCCGCGAAACACAGTACCGTCTATGCCGGTCTAGTGATGGTAGCAAAGATACCAATTTTTACTCATCAATAATAGATTTTGAAAAGCATACGTAGTAACACAATTGTATGTAGTAACACAATCATACGAACGAATTGTCATAATTACATATTTAATAAAAGATATAGCAAATATTGAAGTGAATTCGATTACACGCTGCGTGTGCTTGAATATGGCTGAAAATGTTACAAGATCTATAATTCTATAACTTCTTTGATCGTTTATAATTTGATTGTGGTTATCTTTTTATTGACTGCTTTTCTACTATAATATTATTGAAAAAGAAAAGCTGATAATAATTGTATTCTTGTATTCGCGATACAATCCAATGAATATGTACCATTTTGCATTGTCATTTATTCTCCTAAAAAAAATAGGGCACCGTCGTGTAAAAAAATAATATATATATATTAACATAGAATATATGTTTATTTAATATTATACATAATATATAAAATAATATAATAAAACTATATATATATATATATATATATATATATATATATATATAATATAATAAAATAATATAATAAATTATTATATTTTCTTTTTCTACGCGACGGTGCCCTCTTTGCTACCATCACTAGACTGGCATAGACCGTACTGCTTTTCGCGACGCTCATGGCAACACATGATCAGATTAATCATTCGAAGTCAGTTACTATTGTGATCGCTAGCCAACACACGCTACCGCGTTACTTATCGTTTGATTCAAACTGCATTATATGAATAACACAAAAAATTATGTACAAAGAGTGGATTTATATGCCAATTTTTACTCACCAATAATGGATTTTGAAAAGCATACGTAGTAACACAATTGTATGAAGTAACACAATCATACGAACAAATTGTCATAATTACATATTTAATAAAAGATATAGCAAATATTGAAGTGAATTCGATTACACGCTGCGTGTGCTTGAATATGGCTGAAAATGTTACAAGATCTATAATTCTATAACTTCTTTGATCGTTTATAATTTGATTGTGGTTATCTTTTTATCGACTGTTTTTCTACTATAATATTATTGAAAAAGAAAAGCTGATAATAATTGTATTCTTGTATTCGCGATCCAATCCAATGAATATGTACCATTTTGCATTGTCATTTGTTCTCCTAAAAAAAATAGAAATTATTTACTTACTAAGAATTCTCTAATTTATCTTAAGATATATACTGTGATTGTGACCATAAGGAGAAATCAGAAAACATAATATTAGAAGATAATAACTTGCAATTCGTTAAAACTGAGTTTTAAGGAATTTATCGAAAATATATGTATATATATGAATTAATATCAATTCGATTAGCACATCAGAATTAGTGAAGTGAGAAAAACAACTAACTGAGGATGTAACGGAAACCGATTGAGTGCAAACATTTACGAACAATGCAAATTATGTTTGGAACAATTTTATGTGTTTTATTGAAAGGTTTAGTACTAACAAAGGCAACTATCACGCCGAAGGATTATACCACTTCAAAGAGCCTCCAGAAAAAGATGTTTCCATGTGTTCGAATTTAAATTTCACACAGGTAAGAGATATTTTTCGCTTGATTAAGAAACAATTGAATTTAATTGCAGTTAGTAATGTAACTAAAAATAAATGATAATAAATTATATATTCTATCTATACAGGATGTCCCATTTTAAAAGTTCCACCAGATTATTTCTTTAGGAAAGCATTTAAGAAAAAAATGTTTCAAACAAAAGTTGTTTGGTTTGAAGGGGGACATTGTGAGAAATGAGCGAGAAGTCGATGAAGTTCCACTTGCAAATATTCCTATGATCCCAGAATCTATCGGTAAGTTACAAAAAATGCATAAAATATTAATAACAAAATTTGTGACGAAAAAGTGTAAATATAATTTAAATTCAAGGGAGAGTGTAAATCAAATCTAAAAATATCTTCCAGTAGTGAGAAGAATATAAATTCTAATTCCGTCCAAAAAAGAAATAAAAAAGCATAATATAAACATAACATTGTACATAAAAATTGTCATGATTTAAAGTAAAGTCAATTTTATTAATTTGCTACTTTGTTTTAAAACAATCACAAATATTAGACTTCTGATTTCTTAAGCTATAAGAATTTTTCGAAAAGTACTTGTCATTTTATTAAAAGTTATTTATTCGTTTTTACCATGAATTAACGATTATTTTTCTAAATGTTAAATGCAAAAAAAAAACGCAAAAAATTCTTATATTATTTTTTTAAAGGTCAATACTGTGCTAATTTCCATATTTTGTAGTTTACATTTATTTTTTTCTCTTTCCTTTATTTTCACATTAAATTGTTCTTTCTGATTTACTGAGATAATCCACTTAATCTTATATATAATTATGTTAATATGTACGATCTTAAAATCTCTAGAAAGCAGTTTGAACAAGAAAACATCTCTCAGAGCATTTGTACAATTCGACAGTCAATTCACAAAAAAAGTAAACGACATTTTTGTGACATTGAGGTAAAGAATCTAAATTCTCAGTTTGTATTCTTTCATTTTTCTCTCTTTTTCTTAAACTCAACGACAAAAATATATCAAAACATTAATTCTGTTATAATTTTACTAAATATAAAAAGACTGAAATGTTATTCTTTTACAGATGGAAGCAACCTAACTTTACCGATGAAATAATACAAGGATACACAGTGCAATGTTTTTTCATGAAGGACTTAAAAGAGATTCAAACCTGCGACGATAAAAATATCACAACTACAAAATTGGAGCACACGGTGCACAATCTAACATCTAACACGACATATTATTTTCGAGTACGTGCGCATACTAAAATTGTTGCCGGTCCTTACACGGATTTAATCAATGTGTCGATTACACATGAAAATCCAATACCTAAATTATTGCTCACATCGAATCTAGGTATCCAAATATTGGACATGGATTCAAACACCTTTATTAATTTCGGAATACTAATGTCAGAGTACGTATACTGATAAAAAAATAGTTATAATTATCAAATTATATTTGACACTATAAAGTTATTATTACTACGCACAAGTTTATTATTAACATTATAGCACAAGTTTATTATCAACATTATAGTAGTAATAACTATAAAATTAGAAATCTCAACTATAATTTTTTTACTATACAATTATAGTTGGCTCCTTTTTTTCAGATTTAAACCATTAAATGCCGCTTATTCGATACAAGAACATATAATTTATTGGAATATCCGAACAGACCTAATGACATTGAAGATTAATGAAAATAAAACCACAAAAATAGCTAGCCTTCATGATCGTCTACATAATCTCTGCATTGACTAGGTAGCAAGAAATCTATATATGACCTATGAAGACAGACTACTCTTACATTGTAAAGTTCGACTTAACAATGTGGGAAAATGGCATAATTAAATTTGATGAGATTTTCAAAACAAAAATTGCTAATGACCATTTAAATGTATCACCGTCTATGGGATACGTTTACTACTGTTCACTTGAAAAAATAATTTTCCATTAAAGATTTATGCAAAGATTTTTGTAATTTTTCTATAATTTTACGTAGTTCTATAATTAAGATCACAAGTAAAAAGAAATAAGTTATTACATAATTACATAAGAATTTCGAATTTCTACTACATATAAGTTTCTGGTTTTGTTAAAATAATATTTTATGTGTAAAATAATTATATATTTTTTAGAATTTTATATTGCATATCACACAGTTGGACGAATACAATTAGAGAATATGATATGATGAAATATCATCTCGATGGAGAAAACGAGCAAATTGTTCAGATAAATGCATCCTTCGCAGCAAGATCGTTCACTTATACTTAGAACCAAACAATATTACTTTGAACGGGGTCAACATAAATAGCATGGACATTTCATGGATCTCAAACATCAATCGGACGGTCTTTTCTACACTAGAGTATAAAGACGTTGCAACAGAAAAGTGGCAAACAACGAATTATATTAAAATGAATTATAACAAAGAAATAATATATCATATCGGAAATTTACAATCAGGAACTTTATACAAGTTTTTTTATACATTTTTTTTTGCTTGATATTGAGATATCCCGAATATGAGGAAAATTTTACATGGCCGGCTGATGAAAGATTTATTTTTTCAACACTTGGTAAGCAAACGAAGATACCTATACAGCACAATAAGTTTGCAGATATATTGAAGAATAATTTAATTGAAACAATATTTACAATATTGCAAATCGATTGCGAAACTCTGCTGAGATTGTTATAAAATTGTGATGAAGTTAAGATGTCGGCTTTTTGCAATGAAATATTTTAGCAATATTACAGTGTAATATATTGGGAAGAATGCAATGTTATTTTGCAACCATTTAATAATATTACATATAAAATATTTTTGCTTTTGATGGATAAATATCTTGGAAACATATAATTAATTATAATTAAAAATAAATATAATTAAAAAGCTTGATATAAATAGAAGTTTGCAATATCTAAGATAATCATATCATATTTAATATATTGCGAAAGCATATTTAAACATAATCATATAACATAAAAGATTATATTTTTATACAAAATTATTTTAAACTCTTACGAATCACTTTTTTTATTTTAAATGTTCTATATATTCTTATAATGGGTACTTTATACACATATAAACATTAGTTATAGAATTAATTAAACATTACTAATTATATTTTTATTTAAAAATTTTAAAAATCCGTTATAATTATATATATTTACATGTGAAAAATACATAAAAATGCATAGAAAAATATCATATTGCTAATATCTAATTCATACTTTATTTATAATTTATATTTCTACAATGTTTGCGTAATGTTGCATTGCAATTTGTAATATTGCAATATTGTTAAAAAAGTAGTTGTAACATTCTGCATAGATATTATAATATTATGCACTAATATTTTTAGATATGAATAGGCCTAAAATTTAAAAAAATTAAATTTTTGTAATAAAGTTATAAGTAAAAATAAATTTGTAAAAACACACACACGAAAATATTAAAATTATATTTTTGCTTAATATAGATATTTCGAGCACTCCCGGAATAATAGTGAAAAAATATTACTTATTATTGATGTTAGGTTTTATCGTTATAGTTACTATAATCTACCTCTGCTACTTTTATTATTGTAAGTATATTTGATGTAGGTATTGATTTGAATTGTAGATTATACATATATATCTGATATAATATCTAAAAATTTACTGAAAGTAGTAATTTATTTATATAAAACTAGATGAATAAATTTACTATAAACAGTAAATTTTATAATACATATTATTACATAATTAAGTCGAAATTTTATAACAGTGTATCATCAACGCAGAGGTAATAATGAACAATTTTTGTCTTCAACAATAACCGATATAGAATTGGCGATTCTACATGAAGTACCTTACCGAAGCACTCAATTCAACATGATTTACAATCCTATGTTACATTGTATCCGGATGAATGTGCGATAACTAAAATCGCACGTAAACAAATTACATTTACAAAACTTCTTGGTAGCGACGCATTCGGAATGATAAAAATTAATTTTTTCAAGCAATGTTTCAAATTAATTTCTGGATCAACAAAACAAATATGTATGTATTTTCTAATAAAGATATAAATTACATAAATTTTTATAATAGATTATAAGTAATATAAAATTTAGATGAGACAACAAACATGCACTTTATTATATATTTTTCGTTGAATTATTTAATATAAAGTAAAATATAATATTACTTGACATTTTAAACTATATACATTTTCTAATGAAGTACGCATGTAAATTTGTGTGAAATATTTTGCAGATGTTTCAAGGAAATATGAAGAACTTAGAAAGATCGGGCACAGAGATATCCGTTGCAATAAAAACGCTTCGGAAAGATGCTTCTTCCCATGAGAAAAAGAAATTGTTAAAGGAAGCCAAGCTTATGAATCATTTTCGACACAAACATATATTAAGATTGCTGGCCGTTTGTTTAGATGGGGATTCTCCGTTACTAGTGTTGGAATTGATGGAAACTGGTGATCTGTTAAAATATTTGAGAGATTGTCGAAATTTGCAAGCGTCAGATTCGCATGCTCTGCGTTTGCAGGATTTGCTCGCCATGTGCGAAGATGTTGAGCGAGGTTGTTGCTACTTGAAAGTGTAAGGGATAATGGAAATGCGAGAGAGTTGACGAGACATAATATCATTGTATTGACCGTTTGTTTTGATCGAGGGCACCTTGTCTTGTCTTGAGACAGGGGCAGCCCGCTAAGACCGAACAGAAGACGTGGCATTCGCATTTCGCCTCTAGACAAGTAACGAACATTTATTCCGCGTGGTAATAGCTCGTGACTGAGATCGATTCAACGGATCCACATTTCACCGATTACAGTTTATCAAAAGTGGAATTCGAGCGCCTTTACAAATTGCTTTAAAAGAGATAGGCCCTTTTAACTGTTACGATGCGAATTTGATGTTGAAAACGCGCGGGTGCGGACATAAGATTGTTTCTGGTGTGATAAACTCTTATATGTACTTCTCTTGTGCGGTCGTTAGTGTCGAGTTCCGCGTGAACGCGAATTGCGTGAGTACAGTGTACTATTTACCCTTTCACAAGAGACACTGAGTAACGGACCGGGTATAGAATTTGGAAGCGAATTTACCGTGGTTAAGTTGAAGGAGGCTCTTCGCGAGCGGGGACTAGCCACATGGAACAAAAAACGAATTAATTAAACGATTAAGTGAGAATAATTCGAAAGCGTGGGAGGAGCTCGCTGCGCGACAGAGAGGCGTCTTACGCGTAATCGACTCGTCGAATTCCAAGGGTATGCGTCGGTCGATGGAGGACAGTGAGGCTGTCGAGAAGGCCGAGAAGACTGACGGGGCCACGGCGCGAGAGGAGCGTGCGGATATCGTGGCGTCGGATGTGGAGGTACGCGACAACGCGATGAGGATGGAGCTTATGTTCTTACGTCGAGAGAAAGAACTCTGGGAGAGAGAGCAGCAGTTACTCAGACGGGAGTTGGAGATGCTGCGTAATTATCCCACGATGATGAGCACGGCGTCAAGCAACGGTACTATTCCGGCGCCTGGTGGCATTAAGAATATTAAAGGACTGCTGCCTGAGTTTGACGGAACAGATAACGCTTTTTGGAAATGGAAACAGCAACTGCAGCTATTAAAACATTCCTACCATTTGGACGAAAGTTCGATGCGGACATTAATTAGTTCGCGATTAAAAGGGCGCGCGCTATCGTGGTTCTATTCGAGAGCCGAATATTTGACATTGAACATAGAGGAGCTGCTCAAGAAAATGGAGCAGATGTTCGATTTGCGTCCTGGTAAACTGACGCTGAGAAGAGAATTCGAATCTCGGATTTGGAGAAGAGGCGAGCCATTTTGCAACTACTACCACGACAAGATGATTCTTGCCAATCGGATACCGATTGCAGAGGACGAGATCCTGGATTATATTATCGAGGGCGTGACGGATCAGCGATTGCAGGATCACGCTCGCATGATGAATTACCAAACAGGAGCCGAACTGTTGAAAGCATTTGAGAAGGTCCAACCTGACTCTAAAGCCTTGTGTCCACGATGCTAGAAATCGGTCCGAGTCCTCGGATCGAAAAATGTGTAGCCAATTAATATGCAGTTTTTACGGAAAGGCAGCAATTTCATTGGCTACACATTTCTCGATCCGAGAACTCGGACCGATTTCTAGCATCGTGGACACAAGGCTTAAGGGATCGAGTGACGCTAGAACGAAAAAAAATGGAACGAGAACGATAAGCGGAAAGACGGAGGTGCCGTTGGCCAAGGGAAAGCTGACCAAATGCTACAAATGTTTGGCGATAGGACACATCGCGCCGCAATGCAAGCGAGCATCGATGAAGAAAACATGTTATGTGTGCGGATCGACGGAACACTTGGCTAGAGAATGTCCGAAACGAGGTCAATCTTCGACACCGGAGATGTCTAAGGACTTTGCGCAGGCGACATCAATAAATATTGTGCAACTTGACGAGTTCCCGAAGCCGTATATGATTCCCGTAAAAATTACGGTCGAAAATACGAACAGCGAATCGTATAAGTATGTTAGCGACGCGATAATCGATTCCGGATCGCCTATTAGTCTGGTGCGAAGCGACGTGATTCCGAGAGAGGTACGTTTATTAAAGAAAGAACATGTCAGCCAGTTTTTCGGGCTTAACGGTTCGCAGCTAAAAGTTGACGACATGTATAGCGTATTGGGGACTAATGATGTGCATATTAGGATGAAATTCTATACGGTACCCGGCGGCACTATGACGTATAATATTTTCCTCGGAAGAGATTTTTTAAATTGCCCACAGTTACGGGTTACATTCGGAGAAACTTTCAAAATTACCAGTAACGAGGAAGTATGTGCGGTTAGTCAACTAATGCACATAGAATACAACGATAACTTTACTCGTTCGTGTGATGAGTTAAAAATTAATCCGGTTGTCGGTAAAAATGTGTCCGCGCGAATTCGCGAAGCGTATGAATTATGTTACTTAAAAAAATTTTCAGAGGAAGATGCGTACCCGATTTTCAAATGATTATTGCGCTCAAGCATGCACAGCCCATAAGTTCGCGTCCGCATAGATTATCGTTTGCGGATAAAGAAATTTTACGTAAAATTTTGGATGATCTTTCGGAGAGAGCAATTATTCGACCGAATTATTCACCGTATGCGAATCCAATTGTTCTAACAAGAAAAAAAGACGGTAATTACCGATTGTGTGTCGATTATCGCGAGTTAAATAAGATCACCATACGTGATAATTTTCCAACCGAACTGATTGATGATAATATCGATCGCTTACAAGACAAAAGATATTTTACGATTTTAGATTTAAAGGACGGATTTCATCATGTAAAATGCACGAAAATCTACGAAATATACCTCGTTCATGACGCCGCTAGGGCAATTCGAATATTTGCGTATGCCCTTTGGTCTAACAAATGCGCCGCGTGTTTTTCAGCGTTTTGTACATGCCGTATTCGAGCCGTTAATCTGAGAGAACAAAATATTGATTTATCTCGATGATTTGTTGATCGCAACAAAGGACATAGATGAGCACATTAAAATCTTATTTAAAGTCTTTGAGGTAGCAGGTAAACATCATTTACAATTTCGGCTGGATGTTATTTCGCTCAAACGGAAATAAAATATTTAGGATATTGCGTTAATGCGTATGGTGTTCGACCGAGCGATGAGAACATCGAATCTATTCTTAATTACCCAATACCGCGTAATGTAAAAGATGTACAAAGATTTATTGGATTGGCGAGTTATTTTCGTCGATTTATTCGAAACTTCTCGGTATTAGCAAAGCCATTATATGAGGTGATAAGAAAAAACGCTACTTTCAAATTCGAGTCCATTGAGAATTCCACGTTTGAGACACTCAAGCGATATTTAGCTAATAGAGTATTTGCGATTTATTCACCACAGGCGGAAACAGAATTACATTGCGATGCAAGCGCTAGTGGTTTTGGCGGTATTCTGTTGCAAAAACAAACCGATAATACTTGGCGTCCAATCTCATTTTGGAGTCAACGAACAACGCCTGCCGAGGCCCGGTACCATAGCTTTAAATTAGAGTGTCTTGCTGTTGTGTATGCGCTGAAAAGATTCCACATATATCTTGCAGGACGAAAATTTAAAATCATTACAAATTGCGATAGCTTCCGTATGATTTTGAATAAAAGAGATGTGAATCCTCGAATTTCGCGTTAGGCTCTATTTTTGCAAAATTATGATTATAAAATTGTCCATCGTCCAGGTAAGCGGATGAGTCACGTTGACGCGCTTAGCCAATGCCACAGTATACTTGTTCTCGAGGGCACATTGGAAAGAACTGTCCGTTTGTCAGGATCGCGATGAAGAAATTTTAAACATCCGCAACGAGCTTGGGAATGGCGAAGTCAAATATTATGAATTACGAGACGGGCTTGTGTATAGGAAGGATAAAAATAAAAAGCTGCTTTTTTATGTCCCCCGCTCTATGGAATCAAATGTGATTCGGACATGCCATGATGATCTCGGTCATGTAGGAATTGATAAAGTAATCGAAAATATTACAAGAGTCTATTGGTTCCCTCGTATGTGTGAGAAAGTGCGAGAGTACATTGTTAACTGTCTTAAATGTATAGAGTTTTCTCCGCCGAGTGGAAAAGCAGAAGGCTATTTGCATAATATACCGAAGGAAGGTTTACCATTTGCGACTATACACGTTGATCATATGGGTCCGTTAGAGAAAACTCGGGAAGGATCACCGGCATTTATTTGTAATCGTTGACGCGTTCATTAAATTTACTAGATTATATCCGTGCAAGTCGACCACAACCGAGGAAGTGATAAAACATCTCAACGATTATTTCCTGGTATATAGTAGGCCTAAGCGTTTGATTTCTGACAGAGGAACTTGTTTCACGTCCGATACATTTAAAGAGTATTTGAAATCCGAAATGATCGAGCACGTCTTGGTAGCAGTGGATACGCCGAGAGCGAATGGACAGATTGAACGATTTAACCGAATGATAATTCCGATGCTGGCAAAGCTCAGAGATGCCTTCGAAATGGGATCGCGTTTTGGATCAGATAGAGTTTTCTATAAACAATACTGTTTGTAGTGCGATGGACGAAACACCGGCTCGCTTATTGTTTGGTTTCGAGCAACGAGGAAAACGGAACGATGTGTTACGCGATTTAATTCAACAAGATTGTAACGTAGTACGCGATTTTGACTCACTTAGGAATAATGCTCAAGCGAAAATAGACGAAGTGCAACGCAAGGGCGCTGAACGATATAATTTAAGACGGAGAGCTGCGCGCGAGTATAAGGTTGGCGACTATGTTGAGATTCGTAATATTGAAACAACAACTGGAATTAATGAGAAGTTGGTGCCGAAGTTTAAAGGCCCATATGTTGTAAAGAAAGCGTTAAATCGCGACCGTTATGTTGTTGCCGATATCGACAGATTTTAATTGACCCAGCGGCCGTATGGGCATATTGGCGCCAGATCAGATGCGTTCTTATATGCGTACGTAAATGTAATATTTAATGACTATTTTAATTATTCATTATTTATAAATTGTGTGTGCGATGAACGTTGGTTTTAGTTTTATGTTCGACCGGGATGGCCAAAAGTCAGGCTAGCCGAACTGTAAGCGAGAATGGAAATGCGAGAGAGTTGACGAGATATAATGTCATTGTATTGACCATTTGTTTTGATCGAGGGCACCTTGTCTCGTCTTGAGACAGGAGCAGCCCGCTAAGACCGAACAGAAGCGTGGCATTCGCATTTACCCTCTAGACAAGTAACAAACATTTATTCCACGCGATGATAGCTCGTGATTTTAAAATCGATCCAACGGATTCACATTTCATCGATTACAATAGATACAATTTGAAGAATGTTTGAATGATTTTTTACTCCCGACTGCTGCCAACCTACGGTTGGCAAAAGGCGGAAGAAGTATGCATTTCACCGAGCTCGGATCGGTTCTGGCCGTTATTCTCGATAACAATAACACAGTTCGGTGTCATCTTTTGCACATCAGTTTTTGATTAATCAAGGATGGTTTATTTATTAAACAGATTTTCTATCTCGATATTTAATAGCTCTGTTCCGATATATAAATTATCCTTAACACAAAGAAGTGATGCTAACATTCTAAATTAATTTCATAAAATAAAATCTACATTAGTATAAATCTTACTATATATCAATAAATATTATTATAAATATCTAGAAAAATAAAAAAATTTTTTAAATTGAAGAAAAATAAAAATATATTGTTAGTGTTATCGTATGTATATATTAATGTAGCAGATAGTAGGCAGAAAACTTCATTAAATTTAAAAATTGTTACTTTTAGAAATAATAATTTTATATATATATATATATATATATATATATATATATATAGAGAGAGAGAGAGAGAGAGAGAGAGAGAGAGACAAAATAATACAAATTGTAAAATACCGTTTTAATTAAATTTAATATACTATATAACATCCATTTGAAAAAATAAAATTTCGAAACTTTATCCATCTTTTTTTATACATCTTACGTACTTTTTCTTTTATATTGAATTGTTTTATTTTGTCTTATCTTGTTATATAGATAGAATATATAATTTATTATCATTCATTTTTAGTTACACTACTAGCTGCAATAACATTCAATTGTTTCTTAACTAAACGAAAAATATCTCTTACCTGCGTGAAATTTAAATTCGGACACATGGAAACACTTTCTTTCTGGAGGCTGTTTGAAGTGGTATAATCCTTCGGCGTGATAGTTGCCTTTGTCAGTACTAAACCTTTCAATAAAACACATAAAATTGTTCCAAATATAATTTGCATTTTTCCTAAATGTTTACACTCAATCGGTTCCCGTTAAATCCTCAGTTAGTTGTTTTTCTTACTCTACTAATTCTGATGTGCTAATCGAATTGATATTAATTCATATATATACATATATTTTCGATAAATTCCTTAAAACTCAGTTTTAACGAATTGCAAGTTATTATCTTCTAATATTATGTTTTTAGCTTTCTCTTTATGGTCACGATCACAGTATATATCTTAAGATTAAATTAGAGAATTAGTAAGTAAATAACTTCTATTTTTTTAAGAGAACAAATGACAATGCAAAATGGTACATATTCATTGGATTGTATCGCGAATACAGAAATATTATTATTATCAGCTTTTCTTTTTCATTAATATTATAGTAGAAAAACAGTAACTACAAAGAGTAAATAACAGTAAATAAAAAGTAACTACAATCAAATTACAAACGATCATAGAAGTTATAGAATTATAGATCTTGTAACATTTTCAGCCATATTCAAGCACACGCAGCGTGTAATCGAATTCACTTAAGTATTTGCTTATTTTTCTCTGCAGAAATACTCGGCATTATTCCAAAAAGAATTAAAATCTTTAAAAAATCTTTGTTTGACAAAAAAGTTATATATGTATAAAACAAAAATAGTTCTATATATAAATAAAAATAATTACATGTATATATAATTGTTTAATGAATTTTATTAAACTTTTTATATTAATTTATTTCTGAGTACCTTCTCTTTGGCATAAGAGGCACGTTTACTATATAAAAAGATATTCTGATTATAAGAAAAGTAATAATAGATTTAAAAAAAAATGATTTATACGTTTTCTGTACATTCACATAATGCAGTTTGAATCAAGCGATATGTGACGCCGTACCGTTTTTGCACTAGTATAAATAAGTACAAATTTATAGTAGCACATACATAACTAAAGTAAATAATATAATTAATTGTACGAGCTATTATTATCATTATTTGCATTGAATAACCTTATAATATAATAACGTATATAATATAACTTTACTTAATATTAACTTAACATAACCCTAGTAGCACACTTTATTGGAGCAATATTGGCTAACGATATATATCCAATATTTCCAATGTTGGTCCAATATTGCAAAGTAGACGCGATTTCATTTTGAGCCAATATATATAATTGGACGAATATATTATTTTCATCTTTAACCAAGATTGACTAATTATACATACCCAAATATTTTTACATTAAAATCTTTAAAATATCTTTGTTTGACAAAAAAGTTACATATGTATAAAACAAAAATAGTTCTACATATAAATAAAATTAATTACATTATATAATTGTTTAATGAATTTTATTAAACTTTTTATATTAATTTATTTCTGAGTATCTTCTCTTTGGCATAAGAGGCACGTTTACTATATAAAATTGGATGTAGATCAGTTTCTAATATATGACGAAATTCGCCATCAAAAAGAAATTAACCGTCTGTGGTTAATTTATGGAGCTCTGGAGCTCCTCGCAAAAGCTAGAGCAGGGATGCCAGTTTTGGCCCGCTACACGCTACGCACACAAAGAAAGAACCGTGTACGTGTGGCGCTCGGTAAGCTTCGGGCAGTAGAAGAGTGCAAACATAATGTCTATTGTCTCCTTCCCTCTTGAGTTATAGCTAACGCCTCGAGAATCGTTTGTTAGCGGCTCGATCCGTTTATTAGATTTCGCGTCTCGCGTAAAAGCACACAAAATTTACACATAAGTAATTAAATAAATATTTTAATCCTGTAAAAATAATAATCAAATAAATCTTCTAATCCTGTAAAAAATTAAATAAATAAATTAAATAAATCTTTTATTTATAATTTATTCAGTATATAAAAGATGTAAACTAATTTGAAAAATAAAAGATAGAAAGGGAATATAAATGATAAAAACGAATATTAATATTATTCTTTGGAGGCTTGCCCCGGTCCTATTTTAGAGTCTATCCGCCACTGTTATTTGGTACAGTGGGAATTTTAGTATATACTAGAGGAATTTTGGGGAATGTGGTCACTCTACGGCGTTGTGCTCGTCAATGCCGTTTCATACGGAAGGCCAGTCGAAAGCCCCAGTATGCACGCGAATACCTCCACCGGCACTTATTTGGTCAGCGAGCGACCTTTCAGGGATCCTCCGTGGCAATCGGCATTGCATCCATCGAATGAGATACCAACATCGCTCTGGAGTCGCATATCACTGTGTTAAAAAGCAGCATTAGGTGTGAGGTCTGGATAGATCAATGGTCTAGAGCAGTTGCCCGGAAAGCGAAAGACTCGGGTTCGATTCCCGATGCAGCTACTTGCGCCTCATATTTTTCTAGTCTGCGAATATTATTTTCTAGCAATTATTCGTTAGGCTGAAAAATGTGTGAATGCTCTCTCCACAGGATATGCGTCAATGCCGTTGCCATGGATGGATTCTGTCGCTCGTTGATCAAATGGGCGTAAAGACACGTCCGACCTTCTCCCACATACATCCCTATCTTTTTCTAGAAAGATGTAAACAAATTTGATAAATAAAGGATAGAAAGTAAGAGAATGTAAACGATAAAAATCCTTCTGGCCAATATGTACGTTTTTCCCTCAAAAAATCATGCATGGTAATAATATCCTCTAACGAATAATATTCTAATATAACATGTATAATTTATCAATTCGTAAATAAACAAAGTACATGTTGCTCAACGGAAACCGCGAGAAGGTGGTGGTCTCTTCCGTCAAGAGGAAATGTAAAAAATATTTTCTTAGAAAATCTAAGAAAAGATTTTTGTACATTTCCAAAGAATACAGAGGATAGAACAGAGGATAGTTATAGAAAAGATAGACATAAAATAAATATAAAAAGATATAAAATTTAAAGGAATATAAAGAATAGAACATAGAAAAAGCACAAAACCGGAAAAAGGCGCACATATTTCACTTAATATAATATCGAGAAAATAATGTGCATATATATACAGGGTGTCGCAGACCACCCGTATCAGCCGAATATCTCAAAAACTGAGCGCGGCCGACAAAAATATTTCAGACAAAAGTTGTAAGGTTTCAAGTAACGCATTACATGGCGATATCAGATGATATGACCTTGAAGAGTGTTGTCAAGGTCACGTAAAGGTCACCTTGAATTCTGTAAACGGAAACCCCAATTTTTTATTACATATTCTTGTAGCTTATCTCGAGAGCTTTCCAAAGCACTATAATAATGTTACTGTGTGTCAAGTATTTTTCGAGTTATAACGCTTGAAAGTTACGATGTTGACGGCTTCAGCATTTACAGGTAGGTACACCGCGCTAAGGTTGCACGGTCAGGTTTGGATCTATTTTATGTGTTGTCTTTGTGTGTGTATGTGTGCGCGCGCGCGCTCGCTAGTGCGTGAATGTTTGCATCCATAGAATGATGATACCCAAAATCCGGGTATGATTCGGCCTGTCAAGGCAAGATCAAAGTGATATCCAGCCAGTCAAGGCAAGATGAAAGTGGTGTCCAGCCAGTCAAGGCAAGATGAAAGTGGTATCCAGTCAGTCAAGGCAAGATCAAAGTAGTATCCAGCCAGTCAAGGCAAGATCAAAGTGGTATCCAGCTAGACAAGGCAAGATGAAAGTGGTATTCAGCCAGTCAAGGCAAGATCAAAGAGGTATCCAGCCAGTCAAGGCAAGATCAAAGTGGTATCCAGCTAGTCAAGGCAAGATCAAAGTGGTATCCAGTTAGTGAGTGCATGATTCGGGTGTGATCCAGCCAGTCAAGGAATGTATGGCTACATGTGATTAGGCCTGGTGTTCGAAATGTCCACCATTTGTTTCAATACAAGCGAGTACTCTTTTCTGGAAATTATTTGTTGCATGAAGAATTTCATTAGCATCTAGAGAACGAATAGCGTCGCGTATTCTACGAATCATATTATCTCTTGTCGTAGGGCGTTTGCGGTATACCAGATCTTTTACTCTTCCCCACAAATAGTAATCCAGAACACTAAGATCCGTGCTGGCCAATGATGTGGGCCATACTTGCCTATCCAAAAAATACGTAATTGTTAATTGCAAATTACATATTTTTTCTTCGAAATAACTATGTGTTTTCTTTACAACAATTAATTCCTTTCATTATTTTATACATAAAAGTATTAAGGTAAGATAATCGAAAAATGAATATTTTACAAGATATTTTACGGTTTATGTAAAATTAAGGGGTTATACTACCCAAGCGCGCTGAAAAATGAACCTTTTTTGGGAATTTTTTTCTCGATTACTAACGAATGGATTAAAATGAAATTTTGAGGCTTAATTACATGTGTATTAAGGTATACAAAAATATTTTTTTTTTCAATTTTTGATACAAAATGGCGCCGTGGCACTATATTACTTGAAAGTATGTTTTTTCCGAAGCGGTAAACGGCGTAGTCGGTTTCAGCACTCGTACGCCACCTAGAGGAAAAAATAAAAATTTTTCTTAAACTACATTACTTTTTCTGTGGAAGTACACAGGATTTTAATTTTTTTTTGAAAATTCACAAATTGGCATCAATTTTAATTTTTTTTTCGTTTTTTGGCAAAAAATCGACCTTAAATTGTTTATAACAAA
Organism: Camponotus pennsylvanicus; assembly: GCA_023638675.1. Taxonomy (NCBI): domain Eukaryota; kingdom Metazoa; phylum Arthropoda; class Insecta; order Hymenoptera; family Formicidae; genus Camponotus; species Camponotus pennsylvanicus. The sequence continues at coordinate 71,694 of JALHBL010000491.1, read as the reverse complement.
TGTAATTTTTTATCAATCTTAAAAACCCTGTGTACTTCCATAGACAATCTATCTGAGAAGCTACAGTTAAAATTTCAAGTAAATCCGATGAAAATTGACTGAGTTTCTGACAATGCCGTTTACCGCTTCGGAAAAAACATACTTTCAAGTAATATAGTGCCACGGCGCCATTTTGTATCAAAAATTGAAAAAAAAAATATTTTTGTATACCTTAATACATGTGTAATTAAGCCTTAAAATTTCATTTTAATCCATTCGTTAGTAATCGAGAAAAAAATTCCCAAAAAAAGGTTCATTTTTCAGCGCGCCTGGGTAGTATAACCCCTTAAGAAATGATTTCAAGCCTTATAACTCAAAAAGTACTTGAGGAAAAAATATTTTATTATAGTGTTTTGGAAAGCCCTCGAGATAAGCTACAAGAATATGTAATAAAAAGTAGGGGGTTCCATTTACAGAATTCAAGGTGACTTTCACGTGACCTTGACAACACTATTCAAGGTCATACTGATATCGCCATGTAATGCGTTACTTGAAACCTTACAACTTTTGTCTGAAATATTTTTGTCTGTCGCGCTCAGTTTTTGAGATATTCAGCTGATACGGGTGGTCTGCGACACCCTGTATAAAATATGTGTGAAAAAGAAAAGATATATTATTTTTATCATGTGATTACACATTTCTATCATGTAATCCGTGATATATGAAGTTAATCTCTATATTCAAAAGTTCAACTGTATATTTTCGGAAATAATTTTACCGAGAAAATATATACAGGGCGATCCCGAAAAACCATCCGTCTGTAAAATGACGTATTCCTGACACCATTCTAAGACAATTTTTCCCTTACCAAAATTTGATTTGAAGCGTAGTTTTTGAATTATTAAAGGAAGTAGTTAACGTATGACGGGTCGAATACAAGAGGCAGGCAAGGGTGGCGCGATTCACCGTCAGACGCGGGTGCTTACGCGGGGCGCCTGCTGCGATCAGCTGGTCGCTATACACATACAGACACACATGCGAACACATACATTCTCTCTCTGTCTGTCTGTCTCTCTCCCTCCCTCTCTCTCTCTCTCTCTCTCTCTCTCTCATTCGCTCACTCACCTGCAATTTTTTTTTTTTAACGAGAGAGGAGAAAATACATTTTATGCATACCCACCGGTCGATCCAGTGAGTTATGTGGGACTCGAGTATCAAGTCGAATTACCAACTCGGTACTCCCTACCCCCTAAAAACCCCTCTCTTTTCACGAATTTCCTTTGACACACTGTCCCTCTGACTTCCCGAGATCTGTTTTCACATAACGTCAAAAAATAGTTATCATTACCTTGTTCGATGACTTTTGATGTATTGCTGTAATTGCTTGAAGGAGAAATGAATTTTCCGATAGATCGTACGTTCTCAAATTCAACGTAGATATCACGTTGCAAAAGACAAGAAATCCACACTAAATTATTAACTGAAAGTTGTTCTTACACACACACACACATGAACTGTATTCTTTTATAAACTTTAACGTAATCACATTTATTTACTCACTCGATGAGACGAGAAATTTACTAATGACTATCACTAATCACTAATCACTATTAATCATTGTCGAATAATAAATGTTGGCGATTAAAAATCACTCGATGAAAGAAACACGCGCGGACACATTACTACGCGACGACGCGACAATACGACGATAATTATTCGGCGACTGCAAGCAGTTTTTTGTCATGGTAGGTTGCGGTAGGTTAAGGTACTACTGGCGCTATCGAACGCGATCATGTGTTCGATTGAAGAATGCGGTAAACATAATAAACATTTAACATATTAATATTATCATGAATGTGTGTGATATCCATACATCGTATGATATCTATTTAAAAATTAATTAGATTAAATAAGTGTTTTTAAAATATTTATTACTTTTACTATTATCATATAAAATAATAATATTAAATATTTATTTAACTATTTTATCTATTTATTTATTTATTTATTTATCTATTTCACCTATTTATTTTTAACTATTTATTATCAATGATCGAAAATCGGTCATTGATAATAAATAGTTAAAAATAAATAGGTGAAATAGATAAATAAATAAATAAATAGATAAAATAGTTAAATAAATATTTAATATTAATATTTCACATGATAATAGGCGCTACCAAATAGCTTATCCGGAATTTCACGTCAAGCAAACTTTCGGTTAATATATTTAATAAACTAAAGCCGTAATCAAAAATCTAACAACACTTTTATTACGTAATGACGTATAAACTTTCAATTGCGACCCGTTTGAATAAAATCGGTGCAGTCAATCCTGAAAAATGATGATCGAATATCAGAATTGACATTTATCGTTTTTCTCCAGGTTCAGACTCACGTCTAACCCGAGGACTCCACCTTGACGTGGTGAGGAAGCTTAAGGCGTCCCGGTCGTCTGGGGCGACTTGAGGGAGCATAGCTCTCTCTTGTCGGCTTGGGCGGGCGGGGCGCTGAACTAAGCGAGTCCATTGCACTCCCTCATTCTCCCCTCGGTGGGGACGAGGCTTGCCTCGCGCCCCGGCGGGTGAAGAATGGGAAGAGGCTTTCGGTGACCTATGGCCCATCACCGATAGGGGTCTGGCGGCCCTGACTGTATGCGCCCGGCTGCACGGAGCCAATAGGGGAGAGTTTTTACTCCCCCTCCGTGCATGGGGACGGGTGCTCCCGTATTGGGGTACCGGTGGCTCCGGCCACTAGCCTCGAGGGGGGATGGGGAGAAGGGGGACCTTGTATCTGGGTGCAACGCCCTTTCGGGGCGTGCGTCCTGGCATGGGGTCTTCCGGATTCCCAGTTGGGGGGATGTGGGTGCCGGTCCACTCTGCGTCGGGGTGTCGTCCATAGCTGGGCATCCCCCTGGCGTGGAGGGGAAGCGGCGTCCCACAAGGGGGAGGGCCTCCACCGCCTGGCAAACGGCCTGGAACGTGGTTCCAGGATACGCGGTAGGTAGGAGAGGCGACGGGCCGACAGTTTAAGTCCGGAGATATCCGGACAACCGGGATTGCCTGGACTGTCGGCCTGGGTCGCACCGGGCCACTCGGACGTATTCCGAGCTCGGATCGGTGCGACGGAGGATGTAGCAGTTGGGTGTCCATAGGGGGGAATCTCTCCCCCACTGGTCCCCCACTGCTGCCAGCCGCCAGAGCCGCTCGGACATATTCCGAGGCCGGGGTCTGGCGGCGAGAGTTTGAGTTCCCGGTGGCTGCCGTGACCGTTTCCCCTTCCGAAGCGGCAGCCACCGGGACGGCGCATTTTCTCCGGATCTAGAGGACCCGGGAAGGGGAAAACAGCTGGTCGCCATGGCGGGTAAGGCGAGGTTGGGGAGCGGCGGCCTCGCCCCAACCGTCCATGGGGCCCCGTGGGTGGCGCCACCCACTGCAGTGCCCACGAGTTCGGAGGCGTGGGACCCCTGAAAGCCCATGGGGCGTCAAACCCATGGGTGAGTAAGGGGCTGGAACCCAGTACCGGTGCTGCCTCTGGCCACCGGCCCGTGGTATATCTCGGCCCCCCGGGGGAACTCGGGGCCCCCCGTCGAGAGTGTTGCCGGTCATGTTTCGGGACACTCCTGGCGGGGGTGAGGGTACACCCGGCCGAGGAAGCTGCAGTGGGTAATGGGATCAAATTAAAAATGATTACCCAGAAAAATGAAAACAAAACAAATACTCAAACTAAAAAACATAAAAGAAAAATAAAAGAGAGGGAGGGCGTAGAACAGGAACCCATGGATACCCCCCTCTCCCGTAGAGGTGGAGGGGAGACAGTACACAAGAGATCTCAACGAGGCGGCGTACATCCCGGAAGTGCTCATCCCAAATTGGACTAAGAACGCCATCCGGGATTACAACATGCAGCAAAAGGCTGTTGTAATGCTCAAAAGAGTAGACGAGAAGGGGAATGAATCTAGAGATCTGTTGGCAGGTGGATCTAGAAACCCATCGACATGTAGATCCAGAGATTCATCAACAGGTAGTATAAGATCTGCACCTGCGATGATCTCAGATGAATTGGGAGAACCACCGAACAAGCTTCCTGGGGAGAAGAGATCGATAGAGCGCCCTGAAACAACCTGGGAATATAGAAAGAAGCTAAGAAAGAGGGAGAGAGAGCAAGAACTAAAGAAAGAGGCGGATGAATTGGATAATATTCTTCGCGGGAACGTAGAAGTCCCAAATCCAAAGCCGTATAAAGCCACGAGAAAATGACAAGACGTAGAAGAGGAGAGGGCGAAATATTTCAAAGTAGCGTCTACGCAGGAAATAGCCGCCGAACTTTTCGATAAAACGAAAAGAGTGCAGGTGGTTGCAGATCGTTCCAAAAGTTTAAAAGGAACAACTGTGAATCTGATCAAAGATACCACTGCAACGATAATGGGAGCCCTGGTTGAATTGACCAAAAGGGCAAGTGGTATCGACACAGACGAAGCTCACCGAGTTTGCGAAAGAAATTAGAAAGCTCAGAGAGGATAATAAAGTGCTCCAAGAAAAGTACGAGAGACTTTGTAGCAGTTATGAGGACGAAGAGGCCAGAGAGAGTATAAGAACTGGCACTCCGCTCCAAAATAGTGCCAGAGTGGAAGAAAAGTCACAAAAAAGGGATAAGGATGGGCTTCAAAAAGCCTCATTTCCACTAAAAAGTGGGGACGCCTTGAGAAACCCAGGGAAGGAAAACCCGAGGCACTCACGTCCATCCAAAGATGGAGAGAACCTCGGGGGAAAAGGGAGCAGAGTCCCACGGCCACCCAAAGGTGGGGAGACCCTAAGCCCCCAAGGAGAGGAAAGGGAGATGGAAATGGAGGTTGAGACTGTTGGAAACGACCAAGAAACAGCCTCATTCTTCCAAAAGGAGGACTTCCCATGATTAGGGGAGAGAAGAAATAAGAGGAACAAGCCCAAGATTGTGAGCAACACAATGGTTGTTTCCCCAGACGATAAGAACAAAGAGGAAGCAATCACGCAACTGGAGAAGGAAAAGGTACAGATGGAAAAGAGCCTGGGAAACATAGAGAGGAGGATAAAGGAACTGAAGCTGGGGTCATCATCATCGTCGGGAAAAGAGGGAGGATCATCTTCAAATGAATCCCCCAGTAGGAAGTCCCAGAGGAGGCAGAAGAATAAGGGAAAAAAGGCACCGACACAAACGGTCCCCAAAAATGAAGAGATCCAGCCAAAGGTTAAAGCAGAGACCGCTCCCAAGGTAACACCCACACCGAGGAAAGAAACCTTTGCTGAGGTCACAAGGAAGAGAGGGAAGAAGAAGGAAGCTACTTCTTTTTCTTCTGCTCCCTCGACTCCAAAAAGCGGAGGAAGTAAAGCGACAAACAAACCGCCTACTTCGCCCCAAAATAAGGCGAAGAAAAAGAAACCGCCAAAAACAGCGGCGGTAGTAATTACGTGCCAAGATGGGGCGTACGAGAGGAAGCTGAGAGAGGTAAAGAGTAAGATCAACCTTGTCGATCTTGGCATAGATGGCCTGAAACCAAGAAAGGCCATCACAGGAGGATACGTGTTCGAAGTCGCCGGAGAAGATAGGTCCGCTAAAGCGGACAAGCTCGCGGCAAAGCTTCGGGACGTTATAGGAGGAGAGGGCGTAAAGATTACTCGGCCGTGTAAAACGGTCAAGTTGAGGCTCAAGGGCCTAGACGCCTCTATCACTTCCTCCGAAGTCAGGGAAGCACTGGCAAGAAAAGGCCAGTGCAACCCAGAGGAGATCCAGATCGGAGTGATCAGGAGATTCCCTGATGGGCTGGGCACAATCTGGGCTAGATGCCCATTAATCCCAGCCAATAAGGTGGCCGAATTTGGGAAAATCCAGATAGAATGGTCCGTGGTCAGGGCAGAGATACTCACGGACCGCCCCCTCCAATGGTATAAATGCTTGGAGGAGGGCACGTGGCGACGCGCTGCCCAAACAACGTTGACCATAGCAATAAATGCTACCGGTGTGGCGAAGCAGACCATCGCGCAAAGGGGTGTACCAATGAGGTACACTGTTCCCTGTACGCTGAATTTAAACTTCCCACCAAACATAAGGTGGGAAGCAAGGCCTGCCAAGCAGCAGTGACGTCCCGCCATCTTAAAATTACTATATTTAGTTACAATTCGCTTACCCACCTTATTTCTTTGCTATATCCATGGAATAAGAATGAATATTCAATTCTATTATTCGTAATTCAATTTTACTCACTATTATCAATTATATTACTATTAATTTTAATTCTAATATATGCGCATACGAATTCTAACGCTTAAAATATCAATTATAATATTTGCTTACCGTTTTATTCTACACGGTTATTTAGCCTGCTAATTAAATAAGTACTCCCTCAATCAATGTATAATGAGGACTTTATATACGCGCTAAAATTCGAATTTAGATTTTAACAAACGCGACCGAAAATATATAATTTAAGCAATAACAAGTAAGGTATTTCAAAGGAACTGTTGAATTGATCTTAAATATGAATAAATACAAATATATTTAAACACTTTGAAATGCTTTATTTAAAATCCATTATGGAATCATAACCAGTGGAAATAACTTTCTCTATACGCTACAACTTAAAATTAATCTATTCTAACTTGAGCCGTAAATTTCTGAACCTTTTCTAAAATATAAAGGAAGTTATACATACAAAATGATTCCGTAATCCTAACACCGCTAATGATAGATAATAAATTAAGAGCGCATAGTTTTGACGCGTGAGGTGGTCTAAGAGGAAGTCATAAACATATCGAACGTTGATTTATCGGAGATGTCAACCGACACTTCCGATGAAAGTCGCGTACTCTTTGATCACCGCCGCGCTTCTATGAAAAGGATATCTATGTCAAAACAATTGATAAGTAATTCAGTAGTGCTTCCGAGAACGACGTGATCCGATGTAAAGATCACCTTACTCGAGGATTCCTACGGTTAAAGATCATGCAAGGAACAACGAAATCGCCAGTATATAAACCCCGGATTCTAGGGACGAGCGATTCATTCTATCATTAATAATTAGCCAGTATAGCAGACTCGCTGTTAGTCGTTATTTTCGTAATCACTTTGCCGTTATTCTTTAACCATTCATTATAACTAAAATTTAATACTTTGTATCAATCTGCTATATCGTTCAGTAAAATTCAAATAAAGAAGTTATACTTGTGCAAATTCACTGTGTCAATCCTTGGAGATTCCCAGACCTTGCTTAGACGAAGGCGATCGAGACCAACCGAAATCGACATCTGAGTGGTACGTACCAGATTTTTTGTCCCACTTCATTCTTGTCTATTCAATATTCGTGTGATAATATTCACCTTCCTTGCATTCACATTTCCTGAAACAAAACATCGAGGATTAAATAAACAAGCATACTGTCAAGCACTAGCACGTCGCTGGCAATATTCCTTCCTCTTACTCCTGCACAAATTGTTTTAGCTTGTTATTCTATTCTGATAAGCGTCAAAGCAAAAATTAATTAGAACTCCAAAAATCGCCCTCATCAATTGAGCGTCGCAGCTTCCCTTCTCCGAAGATTCCTTCATCTCCAGGCATCCTCTGCTATGCCGGAGAACTCGTCACTTTTCAATTTTTATTCTTAAAAATTCATTACCACATTTTAACCCAAACCCAGATTTCCATCGTCTCCGGGCATCCACTGTCATGCCGGAGGCATCCGACATCCTAAACCAATTCGCTTAATCGACGCTTCATTGAATATATCAACGATATTTGGATTTGCATAAATTTCTAACGTTGCTATTAGGATAAAACGTCTTTCCACTCACATAGGTATAGCATCTTCGCGGTGCTGTACACAGATTTTATTATCCATTCACCCATTCTTCCGTCGCTGCCAGGCATCCACTGTCATGCCGGAAGCATCCTGAGTTCCCTACCCTTATACGCAAATTCCACTATCATAACTTTATTCTGCCCTCAAGTTTCATCGTCCCCGGGCATCCACTGTCATGCCGGAGACATCCACATATCCTTATGAATTATTCCTTCATTGACGTTTTAGCTAAACAAAATTACAAGAATAAATGTACTACGAGCTAATGTGCATTGACGCTGATTGAGTCAATAACAATAATAAGAATAAACAAAACACCAATTTCCTTAACCAATATTATATTCTACCTGCCAAAAAATATATAATATTACCTCTTTAAATGGTAAACCCTCCGTCAGAATTTAAAAGAAAAAGGCATAGGGCGGGATAAATAACCCGTGAATATCGTGACGCTTCTCGATTCCGTCGGACCAAGAGATTAGAATTAAACTCAAAGCATATCCTTGTCAAATCAGAAAAAAGGGTCTTCCTTCCGGAAAGTTTTATCTCCGCTTTAAAGGCTAAGGCTAAATTCCTCTTTTACTTACCGGAAAATTTTACTTCACAGAAATTTCTTCGAATAGTTACCTCAAACGGGAGGATCCCGTTAGCGCACGGTGCGATAGCGCACCAACCCGATAGCACACGAAAAATTGACACAATTCCCGATAGTGCACCAACCCGATAGCACACGTCCCGATAGCACACAAAGTAAATCGCGCACAATCCCGATAGCGCACCAACCCGATAGCGCACGGATTCACTTTGCAACTTTTCACGCGAAGCGAGGGGGACGGGGTGGGTGCGGGAGGGGGGCCGAAGGCCGTGTGTGTGTGTGTGTGTGTGTGTGTGTGTGTGTGTGTGTGTGAGGGAGGGGATAGTGCTTTCGTGCGCTATCGGGTTGGTGTGCTATCGGGTTGGTGCGCTATCGGGATTGTGCGCGATTTACTTTGTGTGCTATCGGGACATGGGCTATCGGGTTGGTGCGCTATCGGGAATTGTGTCAATTTTTCGTGTGCTATCGGGTTGGTGCGCTATCGCACCGTGCGCTAACGGAACCCACTCACCTCAAACGTAGAATTTGACTCTCTCTATAATTACTATTTGGAAATTATAAAAAATAAAGATACGATTGAAAACCGTTCATTAAATTCAATAGATTTGATAACTCAATTAAAATCCCAACTTCCGGAGAATCAGTGTGAAATAGAGAGTTACTTACAGACTCTCCAATGAGACCTTCTTGCAACGATAAAGATTTTTTCGCCTTAACAGATGAGGAGCAAACTCGAATTCTCGATATACTCTTGGAATTCATAGATCAATATATCGCAGGTAATATCAATATCGACCAGCTAATGGATTTGATAGAAAATATCGAAATCCCATTTTAATAGATACCTTTCGCATATACAAATATATATATTTCAATAGTCACTACTCATTTAACATGATCCAATTATAGAGTTTCGCGGCTTCCTTATATTTTTCCGTAATCGATAAGTCAGATCCTCGCTCTCGGCATCCAAGGTATAGCCGGTGTAAGCAGGTTGCCTTGAAAACAAAGAGAGCGCACTTTTCTCTGGAACTGAGGCATCTAGGGGAAAAGTTGGTCACTGAGACGTGACACAGCCAAAAGGAAGAGGAGGGGGTAAAGGAAGAGATAAACCCTATCCCCACCCCAAACCCCCCTACACCAATGGAGGAAGAGGTCCCCCGGCTTCCCCAGTCCCCTCGACATCGAGAGGGGTAACTGAGGAGATGACCAGATCAAGACCTGCCCAAAAGAGACTGGCGAGCTCAAAGGGCTCAGACGGCTCGGACATAGAGCCCGAAGCGGAGAAGCCGAAGGCCAAAAGACAGGCCACACGTCCCCAGTCTCCTGAATCCGCTAGTACGGAAATAATGGAGACTGAGGAAGAGCAGGAATACTACTAAGCTTGCAGGATGACAAAAATCCTGCAAGCAAACCTCAACCACGCCCGTCAGGCACAAGACCTCTTTGTGCACAACCTGGCGGAGCGTGGTTGCGGAATAGGGATTGTCGCCGAACCGTACAAGGTACCTGCAAATCATCCTTTATGGATGGCGTCCTCGTGCGGTAAGGCGGCAATCACATGGAGGACAGCAACAGATTCCCCCCTGCACCTTGATAGAAGCGGGGGAGGGATATGTTGCAGCACAGTGGAGGCGCATCGCCGTATTCAGTACTTACCTGAGCCCGGCCTTGGACGTTGCTCAATACACGAGAAGGCTGGACCGGATGGGGGAGTGTGCCAATAGACTCCTCCTCCTTTCGAGTCCGGTGCTGATTGCGGGAGACTTCAATGCCAAATTTAGGCTTTGCGGGTCTCCACAATCGAACAGGAGGGGCAACGTCCTGGCGGAATGGGCGGCGGTACTCGGTCTGAGTATTTTGAACTCAGGCACGAGGAGCACCTGCGTGCGGCCACGGGGGCAATCCATTGTTGACCTGACTTGGGTCAGCCCCCTGGCCGCGCACCTAGTCAGTGACTGGAGGGTGGTGGCGGATGCCAAATCTTTGTCTGATCACAGATACATAGAGATAGCATCCGCCCCCGCCTCCAGAGAAGTGCTCACCCGCCGCCGGGAGGCGAAAGGTGAAGTACGGCGATGGGTCCTCAAGAAGATCGAGGAGGCCCTATATTCCTCAATTCTTGCGGCTGTATGGGAAAGAGAAGGGAGAGGGGAAGATGCCCCTTGAGGAAGCGGTGCAATGGATCCGGGGAATAATGCAGGACGCGTGTGAATCGTCAATGCTCCGGATCTACCCCTCTCCCAGAAAAACGGCATACTGGTGGACGGAGGAGATTGCCGAACTCAGGCGCTCTTCCGTCCTCCTGAGAAGGAGCTACGACAGGACCAGAAGGGCCCGAAACAGTCGTAGCAGAGCCGCAAGGATTGAGGAGACACTGGAGGCGTATAACGCCGCCAAACAGGCGCTTAGAGCGGCGATTAAAGCCGCAAAGGCCAGGGCCTGGGAGAAGTTAATCCTCACCCTGGACCAGGATCCGTGGGGCCGCCCCTACAGTATTGTTATGAAAAAACTGAAAGGGGGCGCGCCCCCGATCACAAAGATCTTGGACCCCCAATTCGTCCAACAGGTTGTGGCGACCCTCTTCCCAGTCGGGGGGGGGGCGCCGCGCCTGTTCCCGCTCCGGACAACAATCCGGAGTGGGAGTGGAACGAGGACGAGTTGGGGGTCACCCAGGGTGAGGTGAGGGACGCCGTCAGGATTAAATCTGGGATAGCTCCCGGTCCTGAAGGCGTTCACGGCAAAGTGTGGGCCCTGGCCTTTAAGGAGCTGGCAGGATACATGAGGCACCTGTTTAACAGGTGCCTCAAGGAAGGTTGCTTCCTCCCTGAATGGAAGAGGGCCAACTTGGTCCTCATTCCAAAAGGGGGCAAACCGGGGACTCACCCTCGTCGTACCGTCCCATATGTCTGCTGGACGAGGCGGGCAAGATACTGGAGAGGATCATAGCCAATCGCCTCGTCCAGCATTTGTCCTGGATCGGTCCCGATTTGAATGAGGAGTACGGCTTCCGCAGCGGACGGTCCACCGTGGACGCGATACTTCGCGTCAGGTCCGCTGTGGAGGCCGAAGTGGAGGATGGCGGGGTGTTGATGGCGGTGTCACTAGACATTACTAACGCCTTCAACACTCTACCATGGAGGTGGATATTGGGGGCGATGAACCATCATGATATGCCCCCATATCTTACCTCAATAATTCGGGACTACTTCCGGGACAGAATCCTGGTCTATACAGACCGGGACGGGATGAGAGAGAGGAACATTGAGTGCGGGGTTCCATAGGGCTCGGTTCTGAGCCCATTATTGTGGAACCTCGCCTACGACCATGTCCTCCGGTCGGCCCTCCACCCCGGCAGCACCCCTGCTATGCAGACGATACACTTGTGCTCGCCGGGGGACAGGATTGGGGGGGAGCAACCACCAAGGCCAAGGTAGCCTTGGAGAGCGTGGTGCGCTCCATCAGAGTCCTGGTATTGGAGGTGGCGGCCAGAAAGACCGAAGTCGTGATATTTCACGGTAGGTCGCGGGGCCCGCCGCCTCCGATTCTCATCTGAGTAGGTGAGGCTCGCGTCCAAGTTGGGGAAAAGATAAAGTATCTTGGACTCCAGCTGGACGCGACCTGGTCCTTCGGCGAACACTTTCGCCGTCTGGCCCCGAGAGTGGAGGGAATGGCGATGGCCTTGGGCCGGCTGCTCCCGAACCTCGGGGGACCGGGCGGAAGGGTTCGCCGGGTCTATGCCGTCGTGGTAGCGTCGGTGGCCCTGTGCGGGGCCCCTGTGTGGGCCGAAGATGTGGTGGTCACCCGCCGACTGCGTGATCTGTTGCGTAGACTCCAGCGGCGGATGGCGATAAGAGCGGCCAGGGGCTACCGCACGATCAGTCACGCGGCGGCGACTGATCGGTTGGATCTCTCGGCCCGAATGTGCAGTAACATGTACAGGAGGGTTCGCGGGATCCGTGAAAACGGGGCAGAGATCACCGACAGGGTCCGTCGAATGATCAAGGACCAGGCTCGACGGTCCATGGTCTTCGAGTGGCAAAGGTTACTCGAGGACCCGCACATTGCGGGAAAAAGGACCGTCGAGGCCATAAGACCCTGTCTACCCGAATGGATAGACAGGGTCAAGCGAGAAGGCATCACCTATCAGATGACGCAGGTGCTCATCGGACACGGATGTTTCGATGAGTACCTGTGCAGGATTGGGAAGGAGCTCACCGTGGAGTGCCACCACTGCGGTCACCCGCACGACTCGGCGCAGCACACGCTGGAGTTTTGTCCGGCGTGGGCGGCCGAGCGTGCGGACTTAGTGGCCGCAGTGGGAGCGGACCTCTCCCTCCCGGCCGTGATAACGGCGATGGTCGGGAGCGGAGAGGCTTAGAAAGCAGTGTCCTCCTTCTGTGGCAAAGTAATGCTGCAGAAGGAGGACGCGGAGAGGGAGAGGGAGAGGCGCGGCAGGGGTCGTCGCCGTGGCGCCTCTCCTAATCCGCCGAGAGACGGGGGGATGCCTCCGCCGGATGGAAGCCCGCCTCCAAGAAGGCGGAGGCGTCATAGCCCCCACCGCCCTCCCCCAAACACTGATGAGGGAAGATGACCTCGACAGGGGTGGGGCTGCTGAAACGGCCTTTCCGCCTCCGGCCGAGGAGAGAGGGGGTGCCGTTTCGGGGAATCACAGGGCTCCATGGAGCGGCACCCATAGAGGGGAGATGGAGCTCTCCAGGGGCACTGCCGAGTCCCACTCCTCCAAGGGGAGCGGAGGGAGCACGCCCCTGGAGGAGTGGGAAGGGACAAGAGAAAAATAGGGATGTATGTGGGACGAGGTCGGACGTGTCTTAACGCCCATTTGATCAACGAGCGACAGAATCCATCCGTGGCAATGGCATTGACGCATATCCTGTGGAGAGAGCATTCACACATTTTTCAGCCTAACAAATAATTGCTAGAAAACAATATTCGCAGACTAGAAAAATATGTGAGGCGCAAGAAAAAAATATGTGAGGCGCAAGGAACAAAAAGGAAGAGCCCGAAGTGTAAGTCCGGTTCCCCGCCCCACAATGGGGAAAGAGGAAGGCCCACTCGGGGGGAGACTCGAGCCCCGACTCCGCCCCCCGAAAATCGCGAGGGGAAGTGGCGTGGAAGTGATGCCCCTCTGCGCCATAACTAGAGAAGGAGCCGCCGCGTAGGCGGCGGCGTGGGCGGGCCTTTCAACCCGGCAATCAATTAATTGACGGAGAGGGGCTCGCCCACAGCGTAAGGTCGGACGGGTGGGGGGAGGACGTCCGGAAGTAATGCCCCTGGCGTCCCCGGTCCTCCCCTCAAACACCCGAGCAGGCATCCGGTAAGGTTTTAGTCGGTATACCGGTCTCTCAGACCGGGAGTCCGACATAACCCTTGCCCCCTCCCCGGGGGGGTATTCATAAAGGATTTCCTCATCGTTATAAAAAAAAGGTTTAGACTCACGTACATATGCTCGCACGCATACACGCAAAGCGAGTTTGTCCCTCAAGCGACGTTCACAGCGTACGTATACGATTATTGCTTCGATATGTACAATGCCTTAAGAGACAAAATCATATGCGTGCATACATGTGATATGTATATGTATGTGTGTACGTACGTGTGAGAGATTAATTTATCGTACAGTAACAATTTTCAAAACTACCCCTTCGGGGTGGAATTTAATATCTTAGAAACGGAGACGTAAAAATACGGAACTTCTGCTGTTAAATAAAATTTTAAAAAAAAGTGATTTATCGTATAGTAACAATTTTCAAAAACCATTCCTTATAAAAGCAAATTTCAAAAATCACTCCTTGAGGATGAAAAATAATATCTCAAAAATGATGCGTCGCAGAAATATGGGACTCACGCCGTTAAGTAAGGTTTTTTACAAAGACTAATTTACCATATAATAATAATTTCTAAAAACCACCCCTTGGGGGTGAAATCTAATATTTCAGAAACAATGTACCACAAAAATATAAAACCTGTACTGTTAGTTATGACTTGTAGAAAGACTAATTAAGCGTATAATAACAATTTTTAAAAACCATCCCTTGGGGGTGAAATCTAATATTTCAAAAAATTAAAAAATTAAAAAGAAAATGTCATAAGAGCCAACGCGCGGTAGTTGGAACGCAGAGAAGCAACAACACTTCTTTCTTTTTTCAATAATAGTTTATTAAAAAACACATTATATAATAACAAAAAGCGAACGTTTCGGATCATCTTTTGATCCTTCTTCAGCGCGATGTTAACAATATATATTGTTAACAGTATATATTGTTAACATCGCGCTGAAGAAGGATCAAAAGATGATCCGAAACGTTCGCTTTATATTATTATATAATGTGTTTTTTAATAAACTAATATTGAAAAAAGAAAGAAGCGTTGTTGCTTCTCTGCGCTCCAACTACCGCGCATTAGCTCTTATGCCATTTTCTTTTTAATTTTTTGATTACTTGAGCCAAATCTCTAATTATTAAATCTAATATTTCAGAAACGGTGCGCAACAAAAATATAAAACCTGTGCCGTTAGTTAAGGTTTCTACAAAAACTAATTTGGCGTGTAATAATAATTTTTAAAAACCACCTCTTGGGGTGAAATCTAACATTTCAGAAACGGTGTGCCACAAAAATATGAAACCTGCATTGTTAGTTATGACTTGTAGAAAAATTGATTTACCGTATAATAACAATTTTTAAAAACCACTCCTTGAGGGTCAAATCTAATATTTCAGAAATAGGGTATCATAAAAATATAAAATCTATACTGTTAGTTACCCAGGGAGAAACGCGAGATCGGAAAGACGTCTATTAGATGTCGGAGCCATCTAGTCTAAAACAACGTTTAGAAATATCTTAATTAGATGTCATGTGATTTTGTGTCATTGTGACACATTGTGTAAGAAAACGTTTTTTTACAATTAAAACCTAATTCATACAATAGCGGTGCGTTGTTTATAAAATTTTATGCAATATTGCATATGATTTTGAAAAGACGTCGAATCGACATCGATACGACATCGATATCGATGCGCGCAGCGGCTATTTCGCTCTGCTGCTGCTAAGCGAGCTGATTGGCCGTATGTCTTTTGTTATTATCAATCGCGTCGCGCGTGTGTCGTCCCGCTGGCTCGAGCGGTCGACATCTTGGATCCAGCGTGTGTAATGTGACCGCGGTTGCCTGCATTCTCTTGTCGTGTCTCCAGATTTTTGTCGCGATCGAGAGTGCGTTCTACCTTCTCTCCTTGTGCGTTGAGATCTGTATGCTCGTAGGCTCGTGAAAATTATTTGCATTACAAATCAGCCAGCGGGACGCGTCTTCCCGCTGGCTCGAGCGGCCGGCATCGAGCGGGAGTGCGTTCCACCTTTTCTCGTTGTGCGTCGGATCCGTGTATGTAGGCTCGTGAAAATTATTTACACAAATCAGCCAAAGGAGGTCACCTTCGAGGGTCAATATATGGATGAAGATGAGAGGCCGGTAAGTGCAATTGCACTGAGTGAGTCCCGATTGCGCACATTCCCGATCGGACACAGCAAAATTTCCCGATCGGACACAGTCCCGATCGGACACAGACCCGATCGGACACGGACCCTATCGGACACAGGCCCGATTGGACACAGTCCCGATCGGACACAGTCCCCATCGGACACAGTCCCGATCGGACACAGACCCGATCGGACACAGACCCGATCGGACACAAGCCCGATCGGACACATACGGTTGCAATCGGACACAGTCCCGATCGGACACAGACCCGATTGGACACAGTCCCGATCGGACACAGTCCCGATCGGACACAGACCCGATCGGACACAGACCCGATCGGACACAGACCCGATCGGACACAACCCCGATCGGACACATACGGTTGCAATCGGACACAGTCCCGATCGGACACAGACCCGATCGGACACAGTCCCGATCGGACACAGACCCGATCGGACACAGACCCGATCGGACACAACCCCGATCGGACACATACGATTTCAATCGGACACAGTCCCGATCGGACACAGACTCGATCGGACACAGGCCCGATCGGACACAGTCCCGAAGTCCTAATCGGAACACAGGTGCAATCGAACATAGCACACACACACACACACACACACACACACACGGGGGGGGTGCAAGGGGGGCCTTCGGCCTCCCTCCCGCACCCACCCCGTCCCCCTCGCTTCGCGTGGAAAGTTGTGTGGCCGTTTCGAACGTGTGGCCGTTTCGAACGTGTCCGATCGGGACTGTGTCCGATTGAAACCGTATGTGTCCGATCGGGGTTGTGTCCGTGTTGTCCGATCGGGTCTGTGTCCGATCGGGATTGTGTCCGATCGGGTCTGTGTCCGATCGGGACTGTGTCCGATTGCAACCGTATGTGTCCGATCGGGGTTGTGTCCGATCGGGTCTGTGTCCGATCGGGTCTGTGTCCGATCGGGTCTGTGTCCGATCGGGACTGTGTCCGATCGGGACTATGTCCAATCGGGTCTGTGTCCGATCGGGACTGTGTCCGATTGCAACCGTATGTGTCCGATCGGGCTTGTATCCGATCGGGTCTGTGTCCGATCGGGTCTGTGTCCGATCGGGTCTGTGTCCGATCGGGACTGTGTCCGATGGGGACTGTGTCCGATCGAGACTGTGTCCAATCGGGCCTGTGTCCGATAGGGTCCGTGTCCGATCGGGTCTGTGTCCGATCGAGACTGTGTCCGATCGGGAAATTTCGCTGTGTCCGATCGGGAATGTGCGCAATCGGGACGATCCCATTGCACTTGAATTGTAAAGTTAAAATATATTTATTCAATATTAAATAAAATTAACGCTTGTTAGAGTTAGTTTTTCGTGCTTCCTTTTTATTATGCTTGTATACAATGTTACAGACGTTTTATCAGGCATATTTCCTTCGGCCATCATCGGATGGTAGCCAGAACAAAAAGAAAAAAAATGCGCCGAAACGTCTGTAACATTGTATACAAGCATAATAAACAAAGCACGAAAAACCAGCTTTAAGCTGTAAGAAGCGTTGATTTTTTTAATGTATAATATATGAGCCAGTTTGAATATTTTATTGTTTTAATATATTTATTCATTTGTATAAGATTGTGCTTTTAGATAATTCTAATAAATTCTCATTTCAGCGTGTAATGTGACCGGTCGCCTGCGTTCTCTTACATCAGCCTTTGCGATTACAGTAGTGTGGCATCGTGGTGCGTTCTTCTCTCGTTGTGCGTCAAGATCCTCAGTCTCGCGTGAAAATTATTTGCACTAAAATAAGCCAAAAGTGAGAGTCAAAATGGATGAAGATGAAAGACCGGTAAGTATAGTTGTTTTTATTAAGTTAAATAACTTTTTTACTTTTTAATCTTATATCTGCTGTTAATTTCTGTTCTTTTTATGAGTGTTGTTTTTTGAATCGTATGTTTATTAATTTTTCAGGTACATTGTTGTTAAAATTTGAAGAAAGTGATTTAAGCGAAGCATTAAAATCTCTCAGGTTATGGTTGCGAAATGCCAAAGGAAGAAAGTGTTAGGTAAGATAAACAAAGACTAACTAATATGTTAAATAAGTTTACATTGAGATACTAAAGTTTAAAGAGACTACACAATTGCAATTACTTATGATGCACATTATTATTAACATTTGTGCTTTTATAGATAATTAAATTTGATTAAATTTTTGTTCCAGCGTGTAATTCGTGTTCCACCACGATTGCGGTGGTTGCTCGGTATCGTGGGTTTAGATTATCTGCGATAGAAACAAAAGATACATCGAAAAAATCATTCGAATTGAAACAAAAGATACATCGCGCATATATAAATCTGATAAATAGAAGATAAGTTAAAAGATAGTTATCAAAGACAAAAAGAAAATTAAGAAAAATTATTTAAAGAAAAGGTCTGCACAAAACTGCTTTGCATAATAATTTAAAGAATATGAATATAACAAACATAACGTTCTAAGATGTTTAGAATTGTGACAATATATAATATTATTAAAAAAGGAATTTAACTTTTGTGTTTTCTATTAACCTTTCTTTTTCTTATTATTACTTAAGTTTGGAAAGAAATTAATATACTTGGAGATAACTTGTTATGTTTGTAATATTTATAATACTTATTTTCTCTTCAGTGAATAAATATAAGCATATACACTGTGACGTTGCCGTCCCTACGCGCGTCCATCCGCCCCGGAAATCTTGACGGGACGCGGGCCGAGCGGCCGCGCCAGACAAAGATTGCGAGAGCCGTATCGAAATCTCCGGAGAGACGAGCTATTGTAATTTCGCGTCGTTACTAATTCTTTTTTTTTGTTATTATTTTGTACGTCGGGCAACCCGCCGAAGAACGATCGGAAGGGGGCAGGAGAAAAATACGTCCAGCGACTACCGGTACGACATTTGCAACCTTTCATTTGAGAGCGGAGATAGCGCCCAAGGATCGAGACGGCGCCGAGTCGCGGGAGGAAATTCCCTCCGCGAAAAGAGGATGAACGGGGAAAGACCAAACAGCTGTCACGTACCGGAACCGGAGGGTCCGGTCGGCGCTATCGTCCAAGGATGGAGGACAAACCATCAACCTAGAAGAAGACCGCCGATATCAGGGTCATGGAAATCAGGATTTTTCGAATTGTCGTGGCCGTAACGGCCCCCGATACGGCGTTGTTGCGGGGCGCAGTAATATCTCGCGTGTCGCGACGCTATTGGCCGCGAATCCGCGCACCCCTGCGCGCAGGATTGACGCCGCTATCGACCCTGGATCGCGAGATCCAGGGAGACACTCTGGTGCGGTCGCTCTTAGCGAAAAGTCGCTCGTTACTAGTAGCCTCGTGGTGGCATTAGGTGTTATTGTTGGAGAGCGGAGAAAGAGGACGGGCTGAGGATCATCCCCGGACCACGGGAGGAAGTATCGGTGAGGTTGCCCATCGTTAATTTGTGAGCCACGTACGCGATCTCGTCCGCGAACCGGCCGCTCTGTCGACGTCGCCATTTTCGTGTCTCGTTGTCGCTCGGTCGTTGTACCGAGCCTTCAATTTTCGTGTATTTCGGGCGACCGGAGACAAGTGACCGAGGCATCAAGGACGATCGTAACGTCGGCCGTAGTCGATGCGGAATTGTTCGTCTCTCTCTTCGTGAATCGGGGTGTTGTAAAACGCGTAGCGACCGGCTCTCGTCTATCGACCACGTGCGCGGTAAATCGCGGTAGATTACATTCGTTTTTCGTGCGGTCGAAAAGAATCGTTGACGCCGCGTAAGACATCCCCGGGATCAATCTTCGTGCGATTTTCATTAGTAATTAGTATGCATGTGAGTGTGTGACCGTGTGCGTGTCGTGACGTTGCGACCGTCGTGTTGTCCTTGTCGCGCTTATTACGCGTATGACTTGCGCTTCTTTCGAGATATTGGTCGTGCTTGAATGTGTCGCGGTGTGTGATAATTTATGGTACACCAAGAAATCGTCGTAATTATAAAGCTGCGCGTGAGTGAAGAGACGTCACGCCGAAAAGAGAACAAGCGGCGTCCGACGGCTAGCGAATATCGACCGACTTGATCTTGTTCGTCGCAGGCGAGATTCTCCGTCTTCGCAAATTGCGTGATTACTCTCGCTCAATTAGTAAGCCTCCTTTCGAACATAGGGCTGTCAATTAAAAAGGGCGAGTGAAAGGATAATGCGAGAAGATCTGTAAAATTGAGTTGCTACGGAGGGTATCGAGGTTTCCGTTACGATCTCGAACCTCCGTTCGGTTTCGCAAAGTCCGGCTATAAAAACGGGCCCGGAGGACGATAAATACTGCCGCGTTCTTATAGTCTCAATTTCGTATTGTTATTGCGATCACCGTCGCCGAAGACGTATCCGTTGAAAGTTATTTCAAAATTCCGAATTTATATGAATCATAGTTGCATTTCGCTAATTCAGACTTGTTAAAGTATTGTCATTATTATTCCTTTCAGGGATTCAGTAATTCTTTTTCTTTAAATTCTTTCCTATTAGATTTCATTCATCTAAATAAATTTGTTATATTTTCTTTTACATTAAATTCGCGTAATTTATTTGAATGTTAGCCTTTCGTGAGTGTTAAAGTCCGTTGCGTTTGGCAACTTTCGTAATCCCCGACAACCCTGCATAAAATAATTAGATCTTCCTTTACACCGATCCTGCCCCTCTACCATTAGGTGCGCTAGTCGGCCCGTGGCGAAACAGGCTAACGTTTTTCGCGTTATTCTGCCGTTTTCGCGGACTGATACGTGAAAGACCGTATCTGGCGCCCAATTTCGAGATCTCGAGGCGGCCTTCGCTTCGCCGCGGCTCGCGCCGGAGCACCCTCCATCCCGGCTCCCCGAACGCGAGTACCTTTTCCGCCCCCTCTTTTTGACGACGTTTTCATTCCCTATCTCTCTCTAACATCCGAGGAAAATTCCCTAATATTAAAAGGAAAATCGTCGCAACACATATAATTCAAATATGTGATTATATCGAAATATATGTGTTTAATATTGTATATTGTACGTCTAACTTTTTTTCTGTAAAATCTGACAACAAATAAGACAGATTACCTTAGTTGTTAATCTGAAATTAATGTTCTTTGTAAAATAATATTTTATCGCGTTAAATTATTGGAAATCAGTCTTTAGTTTCTCGATAAAACATACATCAAATACTATCAAGTATTGCGACAGATATGTATTTGCAAATTTCTTTATTTCTCTTCTGTATTCTGCTTTAAGCAGAACACAAATAATTTTTAAACTAATATTTATCTAGAATTAAATTGCATCGTCAATGATAATTAATTCTGATACGCATTCGTAAAATATAATAATTATGAGAGAAGAATATGTCACTTTTTATATCGTATGATAATAAATATTATAAATATTATGTTATAAATATTATATTATACAAAACGAGAACAATGAGCTACGAAGATGTTATTTTAATATCTATTCATGAACAGAGGAAGAAATAAAAGCATTATGTCGACATAAGTTGTGATTTAAAAAGTATTGATGAGAATATATGTTAATTTTATAATCTGTTTATTTATCCAGTTGCTAAATTTTCTAAATTTTTCTCGTTTATATTTAAACTTTTATGGCTAAATATTACTTTTAATACTTAATTATTCAATGTCTTACATTGTACTTTTCCTTTCAGCATAATGTCAATGCTAAAGAAGTTGCCGAACATAAGTCTAATATATTTATAGAATATTATTCGATTTTCTTTTTATTTTAAGATGATGTCAAATTTATGTGTCAATTTGTTTTTGATTATTTCTATTTTGTATCTGTTCTCAGTGTACGACACTAGAAAAAAAAGGACTAAATAAAAATATTTGTAATTCTTATAAATCATTGTTATTATTTGTTGATAAGTAAGTTAGTTCTCTTACTGCAGAAATCGATCCATTATACGTCTATACTGAGGTTACGCAAGACGTCTATTAGATGCGTCTAAAAGAGGCCATCAAGATGTCTATTTAGATGCGTCTATCGATCTAGCATAGACGCGTCTGATAGACGTCTGCTAGATATCTATCCGATCTCGCATTTCTCCCTGGGTATGACTTGTAGAAAGACTAATTAAGCGTATAATAACAATTTTTAAAAACCACCCCTTGGGGATGAAATCTAATGTTTTAGAAACGGTGTACCACAGAAATATAAAACATATGCCGTTAGATAAGACTTATAGAAAGACTAATTTACTGTACAGTAACAATTTTCAAAAATAAAAAGATCCCTAAAAATAATATGTGATATTAATAATTCAGGAATAAGAGCCCAAGACTTATTACTTGGAATAATCTCTTGGTTTGAGATTTAATTCCAAAAAATTCCCCTCTAACCCCCCTAGATGGAAGTAGGCGAGAAAAATATCGGTCCGAAAGTCGCTGAATCGGGAATCGAACCCGAGTCTTTCGCTTGCCGGGCGACTGCTCTTACCACTGAGCTATTCAGACCCTTTCGATCCGATACTTTTCTCATTGCCTAAAGACACTAAGTGTAAAGATGCTTCTTTTTCACCCTAAAGCGTAAATAAACAATTCGATTCCCGATTCAGCGACTTTCGGACCGATATTTTTCTCGCCTACTTCCATCTAGGGGGGTTAGAGGGGAATTTTTTGGAATTAAATCTCAAACCAAGAGATTATTCCAAGTAATAAGTCTTGGGCTCTTATTCCTGAATTATTAATATCACATATTTTATATTCGAGAGCCGACATCAAGAAATTTAATGCCTAAAAATAATATTCAAATATTTCTTCCCCAAAAAATAATTTGCAGAAAGGATATAAAATTTTACAAAAAGGTGTGAAATCCCTCTAAAAAAAACCTTACAAAAGTAGAAAAAATACGCCAAGTACATAAAAAATATTTTACCTTGTATGCGTTTAATAAAAAAATTAATTAAAATTAATTTACAGTAATTTTCCTTCAAAAAATCATTTTTCAAAAAAACAAAACCTCAACAAATAATTTTCATAAAAAAATATTAAAACTAAGTATGAAATCAATAATTACTATTAGCCAAGTACTTAAGAGCAATTACTAAATTTGATATAATATTTGCCATGAAATATATCAATTTTATACAGTAGAAATATTATACATGTTCTCCCTAAGAAATTAAAACGCATTTTATATTTATTCAGAGAAAATTGATTTTTAAAATATTTAATGAGAATTAAGATTCTTTTAATTCTTTAAACATTTTTTATATAATGTATATAATTTAAAAAAAAAGTTTTACGCAAGTTTTAAATCGCACAGTCTTTAAATCGAAGTAAGTTATGAAAACTTGGCGTGCCCGGATTGTTTACGTTATAAACAAATATATCTCCAATAAAATGTAAAATATTAGATATTATGTAATTAAATATTTAATCTGTATTTGATTACGATCCGGGCACGCCATGTTTTCACAACTTACTTCGATTTAAAGACTGTGCGATTTAAAACGCGTAAAATTTTTTTTTTAATTATGTACATTATATAAAAAATGTTTTAAGAATTAAAAGCATCCTAATTCTCATTAAATATGTTAAAAATCAATTTTCTATGAATAAATATAAAATGCGTTTTAATTTCTTAGGGAGAACTTATGTATAATATTTCTACTGTATAAAATTGATATATTTCATGGCAAATATTATATCAAATTTAGAAATTGCTTTTAAGTACTTGGCTAATAGTAATTATTGATTTCATATTTAGTTTTAATATTTTTTTAAATATATTTTTATGAAAATTATTTGTTGATGTTTTGTTTTTTAGAAAAATGATTTTTTAAAGGAAAATTACTGTAAATTATTTTTAAGGAATTTTTTATTAAACGCATACAAGGTAGAATATTTTTTATGTACTTGGCATATTTTTTCGACCTTTGTAAGGTTTTTTTTAGTTTAATTATTTATGTGTAAACTTTGTGTGCTTTTACGCCAGACGCGAAATCTGATAAACGGATTGAGCTGCTAACAAACGATTCTCGAGGCGTTAGCTATAGCTCGAGAGGGAAGGAGACAGTAGACAGTATGTTTGCACTCTTCTACTGCCCGAAGCTTGCCGAGCGCCGAGCGCCACACGTACACGGTTCTTTTTTTGTGTGCGTAACGTGCAGCGGGCCAAAACTGGCATCCTTGTGTCCCAGGTATCTTCCGTCCAAAAAAAATTATAAGTAGAGCTCGCTAAACTGAATTAAAGTCCTGCACCATTTTGCACAAAACCACGTAAAATTTTGAGGTATTAATTAAAGATCGGCCAATAATTGCGCAATCCGCGTAGCTAGGCAGTCGACCATTCGAGCGAGGACGGCCCACCGCCTGCCCGAAACATGCGACTGCTCGCGACGGTGAATATCGCGTGTGGCAGCGAAAAACGAAGTAAAAATGATTCTTATAAACTTGTAAACACCGTATCTAAAAATCTAAGTTTTTTTTCGAATTCTTAACATTATTTTGAACAGTATTAGAGTTCTATGTAAACATTTAAAATAATTTTGATGATTGAAAAAATTGAATCCGAAAATATGGTGCGTTAAAGTCTACGCATCGCAACAAATCATGTAAAATCAATTATTTTTGGAAGTTGTAGTTTATTTTAAAATCATTCTGCAGTTCTGTATCAAATATACCAATAGTTCTAGCAAATTAAAAGCAAAAAATCGATTTTTGATAACTCGAACTATAATTCGTATAAGAAAAGTGAGATCGGATCGTATTTTTGCGATATTTCTATGCGATTTTGTAAGAAATTTTAATCACTTCCTAGTCAAATAATTATTTTTCTAATAAAAACCATTTTCAACACTTAAAAATCAATATTTATTTAAAATATTATAATTATTTTACAGGGAAAAGTTATAAGATTTGTAAAATTCAAGAAATACTACGCAGAATTCTTATCAGATCGACTAGTCTGCAAAAAAATTTTTTTTTTAAATAAATGTTGATTTTTATAGGGTGACATTTTTTTGGACACGTAACGATTGGACACGTAATATTGGACACGGAACGATTGGACACGCACTCTGCACGATTGGACACTGCACGATTAGACACCGTTCCACATGGGTTTGCAATATTCCACACGAAACGAGGTTCAACACACACCGCATATGTACACACACACACACACGCGCGCGGGGGGGTGCAAGGGGGGCCTTCGGCACCCCTCGCGCATCCACCCCGCCGGTAGCAATCGTGCAGTGTCCAATCGTGCAGCGTCCAATCGTGCAGCGTCCAATCGTGCAGCGTCCAATCGTGCAGCGTCCAATCGTGCAGCGTCCAATCGTTCAGCGTCCAATCGTTCAGCGTCCAATCGTGCAGTGTCCAATCGTGCAGTGTCCAATCGTGCAGTGTCCAATCGTGTAGAGTGCGTGTCCAATCGTGCAGTGTCCAATCGTTCAGTATCCAATTGTGCAGTGTCCAATTGTGCAGTGTCCAATTGTGCAGTGTCCAATCGTTCCGTGTCCAATATTACGTGTCCAATCGTTCAGTGTCCAAACGGGATGCGCCCGTTTTTATATGTTCAAAATGGTTTTCATTTAAAAAATAATTATTTAATTAGAAAGTAATTAAAATTTATTACAAAACCGCGTGGAAACGTCGCAAAAATACAATCCCGGTCCATTACTTTTTTTATACGGACTATAGTTTGAGTTTCCAAAAATCAACTTTTTGCTTTTAATTTGCTAAAATTATTGGTATATTTAGCACAAAATTGCAGAACTACTTACTAATCAAATAATTATTTTTTAAATGAAAACCATTTTAACATATAAAAATCATTTATTTAAAAAAAACTTTTTTACAGACTAGTCGACCTGATAAGAATTCTGCGTAGTATTTCTTGAATTTTACAAATCATAACATTTTCCCTGTAAAATAATTATAATATTTTAAATAAATATTGATTTTTAAGTGTTCAAAATGGTTTTTATTAGAAAAATAATTATTTGACTAGGAAGTGATTAAAATTTCTTACAAAATCGCATAGAAATATCGCAAAAATACGATCCAATCTCACTTTCCTTATACGAATTATAGTTCGTTATCAAAAATCGATTTTTTGCTTTTAACTTGCTAGAACTATTGGTATATTTGATACAGAACTGCAGAACTATTGTAAAATAAACTACAACTCCGAAGACTAATTGATTTTATATGATTTGGTGCGATGCGTGAACTTTAACGCACCATATTTTCGGATACGATTTTTTTGTATTTAATCATCAAAATTATTTTAAATGTTTACATAGAACTCTAAAACTATTCAAAAGAATGTTCAGAATTCGAAAAAACTTTTAGATTTTTAGATACGGTGTTTACAAGGTTATACGAATCATTTTTACTTCGTTTTTCGCTGCCACCTAATATTCACCGTCGCGAGCAATCGCATATTTCGGGCAGGCGGTGGGCCGTCCTCGCTGGAATGGCCGACTGCCTAGCCACGTGGATCGCTCATTTATTGGCCGATCTTCTTTAATTAATACCTTGAAATTTTACATGGTTTTGTGCAAAATGGTGCAGGAATTTAATTCAGTTTAGCAAGCTCTACTTATAATTTTTTTGGACGGAAAATACCTGGGACACCCTATATATATATATATATATATATATATATATATATATGTATTGTGACGTTGCCGTCCCGACGCGCGTCCATCCGCCCCGAATATCTTGACGGGGCGCGAGCCGAGCGGCCGCGCCAGAAAAGAGATAGCGAGAGCCGTATCGACATCTCCGAAGAGACGAGCTATGGTTATACTTTGCGCCATTACTAGTTATTTTTGTATTATTTTGTACGTGGGACAACCCGCCGGAGAAAATCTAAAGAAGAGAACACCGGGAGGAAGAAGAAGAGAAATCTTTTTGCGACAACCGATACGACGCTTCCAGCCTTCGAGTCGAGAGCGGAGATAGCGCCCGAGTATCAGGACAGCGCAGAGTCGCGGGTGGAATTCGCCCCAGCAGCAAAAGGAGGAAAATCTTTAAAGAAACAGCTGTCTTAGACCGGGATAACAGGGCCCGTTCGGCGCTACCCTCCGAGGACGGAGGGCGAACGATCGGCATAAAAAAAGGGACCGCCGATATTAGGGTCGCCGAAATTCAGATTTTTAAATTATCGGGGCCGTCCCGTTTCCTCCGATACGGCGTTGTCGCGGGACGCATTAATATCTCGCGTGGCCTGGCGCTATTGGCCGCGAATCCGCGCACACCTACGCGCAGAATTGACGCCGCTATCGACCCTGGATCGCGAGATCCAGGGAGTTACTCTGGTGCGGGCGCTCCTAACGATTAGTCGTCTCTCGTAAAGTTTTGTCGTTGTCGTTCATTGTGTGTCGCAGCCAAGATCAAGGCGAGAGGACGAAGATCATCCTCTGGCCACGGGAGCAAGTATCGGCGAGGTTGCTCATCGCTAAATTGTAAGCCATGTACGCGATTCCGTTCGTAGACCGGCCGCTCTGTCGCCGTCGCCATTTTTCGTGTCTCGTTGTCGCTCGGGCTTTGTACCGAGCTTTCGATTTTCGTGTATTTCGGGCGACCGAAGACAAGCGACCGAGGCATCAAGGACGATCGTAACGTCGACCGTAGTCGATAAGGAACCGTTCGTTTCTCTCCGAGATTCGGGGTGTCGTGAATCGCATATCGACCGGCTCTCGTATATCGACCACGTGCGCGGTAAATCGCGGGGAATGCGTTCGCTATTCGTGCTGTCGAAAAGAGATGTCAAAGCCGCGTAAGGCATCCCCGCAATCGGTCTTCGGGCAATTTTCGTTATTACTTAGCGTGTATGAGAGTGTGTGTTGCGTATCGTGACGTTGCGAATGTCGTGCTGTCTTTGTCGCGCTCGTTACGTGTATGATTTGCGCTTATTTCGAGATATTTGTCGTGCGTGTAAGTGTGTCGCGGTACGTAATAGATTATAACGAATTAAGAAATTGCCGAAATTCGAGAACTGCGCGTGAGTAAAGAGCGTTACGCCGAAAGGAAAGTAAGCGGCATCCGACGGCTGTCGAATATCGATCGCATCGACCGTGCTCGTCGCAAGCGAGATTTTCCGTCTTCGCAAATTCCTTAATTATTCTCGCTCAATTATTAAGCATCTTGTCGAACATATTGCTGTCGATTAGAATAGCGAGCCAAAGATTACAGGAAAAAGACCGATACGATAAGTCGACGATTTGAGTGTCGAAATTCCGTTACATTTTCGAACCGCCGATCGACCTCGCAGAGCCTAGCCATAAAAAACGAGCTAGAATCAATATAATAGGAATAACTTAGCGCTTTCTTATGTTATCAATTTCGTGCAAACATTCGATGTATCTGATGTATTATTATTACCACTGTCGAGTTAGTATCTGTTATATTGCATTATTTCAAAGTTTCTAATTGCTAATATTATTAATCTTTCTTTATTTAATTTGTTTTTTTGTGTTATTTTATTTTTATTATTTTCTTTTTAATAAATGTATTATATTTTTCTTTATTAAGTCCGCGTAATTTATTTGAGTATTAGCCTTTCGTGATAGTTAAATTCTGTTGTGTTTGTCGAATTTCGAAATTGCCAAAACCTCGCATAGAACAAATAACTTTTTCACAGACCCTGCCCCTCTACCGTTAGGTGAGCTAGTCGACCCGTGGCGAATCAGGCAAGCGTTTTTCGCGTTATTTTGGCGTTTAGCGAACTGATACGTGAAAGACCGTATCTGGCGCCCAACTTCGAAATCTCGAGACGGCCTTCGCTTCGCCGCGGCTCGCGCGGAACGTCCTCCATCTTACAAGTAACACTACTCAAGTGCCATTTGCCGATATTCTTGAAACTTTGAACACACGTAGTACATCGAAAAACATTTAACATGTGTTTTTTTATTTTGGCTAACAAGGCGTTTTAAAGTTAGAAAACGCATTCGAAAGTTTAACACCATTTAGCATAATGCTAACTAACGCTACTCATGAGTGTCATTCTCTTACAGCTTTTACGACATTTCTCTATCATAATTTCATTGTCTGCGTGTTTTTGAGATCGCTAATGACGATTTTGACATTAGTTTAACGAGATTCAGAATGGCAAATACAAAATGGTGGACAAAATTGCAGAAGTTTCAAAAACTTTATTTAACGCCACTTGCGAAGTTTATTAGATATATGATTACGATTTTGGCAACAGTTATATCAATCTAGAGGTGGCGGATGAAAAATTCAATATGACGCATCCAAATGGCGGAAACTGAAGGCAATGGGAAGGTCTACCCAGCCAGTGAAGGCAAGATAGTGGTACTATACCCGACCAGTGAAGGCAAGATAGTGGTACTACCCGACCAGTGAAAGCAAGATAGTGGTACTACCCGACCAGTGAAGGCAAGATAGAAATTTGACCCGGCCACTGAAGACAAGGTGCGGCCTTCTCCATATACTTGAATTTTAATTCCCCATATCTTGCTGAAAAGAAAAGGATGGAATTAAAAATATTGCCCTCATTTCACGTATCTTTTGCAGTAGTGAGGAGAAGCATTATAGTCTGGAGCAAAAAAGTGTTGTATACATAAAGATTCGTTGCACCAAGCGCATTTTATGATGGAAATGTTTGTGCAAAACCTACAGTGTGTACCACAATTCTCGAAGCAGTATTCCACAGGTGTTGCACATTTTTCTGGTTTTTCTTAAGTATACCCGCTTTTCCACCAAGCGTATTTGAATAAATTTACAAATCTTGGTGATGAGAACTGGTTATGAATCAACGACTGAATCTTTAAGATGTTATTCCTCAAATGTAAATTGATGTCGTAGTTATATAGTATGATTAAGTCTGAGAAATGTTTAAGAAAGTTCTTCCATGGTCTGAATGTATAAACATCTAATGGCTGGATCATACCAGCTGTCCCTGCGGGAATATTTAAAATTTTGACTCTTTTACCACGCTTATCTATAACATCGAACTTTTCTTCCGTTTGTCCAGTCCAAGAGTCTAAACATAGAGCCGATGCTTCATTAACATTAGGCAAAAAAGCATCGACAAACCATTTTACAGCAAGATCTGATGAATGTTTGCCAGATTTTGAAGCAAGCACAAGAATATTTTCAGCTTTATAAATATTGTTTCTGACGATCGGACCAAATTTACCTTGTGTCTCTTGTAACACTATTAGCAAAAGTGATTTTAAGACCACACTTGCAGATATAAAAGGCTGTATAGTGTAGCTGTGAGTCAGTGAATTTATAGATTGAGCCAAGCATTCAACTTTCAAAGTACCTTTAAATGACAATGTACGCCCTGCATGTGATTCTAAATTAAAGCCTGATTGATCAGAATTGAATACATTATCTTCTCCTATAGATAATATTTCTGATCTCACTGTTGCAACGAATTCATTACTCTTCTGTACGAGAGTTTCTTTACTCGTTATCTGGGTTTTCGTAACAAACTTGTTAATCTTTTAGATACTATTCCATGTCTCACTTTGAAAGTATGGATCCATTTGGAAGAAGCAGAGAAGAGTTTATTTGATAGTTTAACATCATCCCTTGCTTTCAAAGCCCATCTTTTCAACTCTTAATCATGAACAGGTAGTGATTTTTCCATAGCATTTTTTAATTGATCTAAAACATATGTACTGATACGAAACAATTTCTCATTCCTTGTGCCTCCCTCCGCTACTTGTGCTTCCCACCTGTACAACGTTTTTTTATCTGGAACCCTCTTAAATCTACTTTTTACCGTACTAAAGCTCATGTTACCATTTTTAGCAGATTGCCAAAACTTGACCGCTCTGTTTTTATAATCAACGTCTATCTCAACTTTCAGTTTTTTATTATCTTGAACAACACATTCAAAGTCATCTTCAAAATCGTCATCGACTTCAACAGCATCAGGTATTACGCTCATCATTAATGTTTCGTAAGTTTCAGTGAACACGTTGGAACCAACAGAAGATTTAATGAGATCTTCCAAATAAGCTGCAAATGATCTTTCATCTTCTGTCACAATCGATTCAACATCATACTGCGAATCACTGAAACTATGTGTTAGTAAACGAAGAATATTTTTTGGATTCATAGACATGTTTTGATGATTTTTTTCGAGAAAAACGCAGAGAAAGAATAGTACTTAACGTTATTACAATTAATAACAAATAGTAGACGTGGAATCAGCTGATGAAAACCTATTTGTTGTAAATTGTATTCAAAGAGATACAACAATGTAGAAAATATTAAAGCCGTGCTGTGAAAACGGCCGATGAAAAACTAATTGTTATCAATTGTAGTTTGAAAATACGCAATGAAAACAGATAATACTTCGTCAATATAACTTATTGTAATCAGAAGCCTGTCGTATTGCTCCCTGATTTCAACCTTTAAAAACGATTGATGAAGCCTTATTCGTTATGAATGGTATTAGCAAAAGTTGCAATAATGATAATGAAATGCGGTAAAAATATAATTCATTTTGACAATATACAGTCTGTAAAGTAAGAGCGTGTACGGGTTAATGTGTAGAAAAATTTATTTTTAATGATTTTTAAGTACATGGATTTGTTGTACTCCATGAGAAGAAAAACGCTATACCATTAATAATGAGTCCAGTCAGCACCGGCATTGATAATTGCCTGGCATCTCCGAGGCATACTTTCCACTAAGTTGACTGCGTATTCGTTCGGTAAAGACCTCCAAATGAAACGAATTTGTCGTGTCAGCTGCTTCAAAGTGCACACTCTTTTTCCTCGAAGCTTGTGCTTGAGATATGCCCACACATTTTCAATGGGATTTGCATCTGGCGATTGCGATGGCCAATCAAGTGTGACGATGCCAGACTGCTCTTTCCACTCGGTGCAAAGCTTGCTCCGGTGTTTTGGGTCGTTGTCTTTCTGTAAGATCCAGTCCTCGTTTTTTTTTATGAAGCATCGTTCGGCAGTCGGCAACAAACACCTCATACATTTTAAGCATTTTCGGAGCATTTAAATTGTATGTAAACAGATGTAATGCTCCAAAACCCTGTTTTGAAAAGCAGCCCCAAAGATGAACTTTTACAGGGTGTTTAATAATGGTCCGTTGTATTAATCTATTGGTCAAGGTTGACCAGGAACATCGGATGGTAATATATCCCCAAACAGAAGCTTCGTCCGTAAAGATCACGTTGCTCCAATCTCGGTCCAAATTCTCCTTTGCCCAAGCGAGTCTTTTCGTCACATGTTTTTCGCCTAACAGTGGTTTCTTCATTGTGCTTCGATATTTGATGTTATGCGCAAGGAGATGGGTTCGAATAGTTGTATGTGATACTTCTATACCCTTCTGTTTTAATTTTGCTGCTCCTTGTCGCAACGTTAAGGTCGGGTTCCGCTTAAACAAATTCACAATTTCTTTTTCCATGTTCGGCGTCATTTTGCCTATCGAGCCACGTTCTGGCAAGTCATCGACATTTTTGGTCTTCTTATATTGCTGAACCCACTTAGCGACGAACGATTTTGACTTTTCCATGTATTTAGCAGCCGCTACATATGACATTTTTGGTCCTTTCGGGTGGGAACAAAGGAACACAGCCTCGTAGCGCGATGCGGCACTCATGGCGGTTAACGTGTTTCTCAGGTGAGAGTTCGACGCCAACTGAATCTTTTGTGACAAAGCATTCACGACAAAGATTCCATCTATCGGCTCACAAAAAAACTAGGACAATATTTGAAGCCAACTGCCATTTATGCCGTACACGCTCTTACTTTACAAACTGTATGTGCAAATTGTGGTATCGTAAGCATGTTAGACGAAACTTGAACATATAAGTTACCATCGGCCGTTCTAATTACTATATGTCAGATTGTATAATAGGAAACATTAAAAAGACCTAATAATCCTGTCTTCATAAGGTTCAATTTCTTAAAATTTCATGATTTGCTTATTGTTTCCGTCATTTGAAAGAAGGGTGTTAAGAAGTTTGCCCACCGATATTTGCCTAGTCACATTTTGACATCCTTCGTAAGACTACTATTAAATTTGCCATTTTTCATCAGCCTCTACATTGATATAACTGATGTCAAAATCGTCATTAGCGATCTCAAAAACACGCAGACAATGAAATTATGATAGAGAAATGTCGTAAAAGCTGTAAGAGAATGACACTCATGAGTAGCGTTAGTTAGCATTGTGCTAAATGGTGTTAAACTTTCAAATGCGTTTTCTAATCTTAAAACGCCTTGTTAGCCAAAATAAAAAAGCACGTGTTTAACACTAGATATACCAGCTATTTAAATATACCTATTTCTACTAAAACCAGTCAGAATGACTGGTGTATAAGAAAAAATGCTTATTGAGGCTTCCAGTCTTTATTCACTCTTAAAAAATGACAAAAAAAGTTGAACAGTATTAATTGTAATAGATAAATGGATTTATAGACATTGTCAAATAACAAAACGCTTAATTGTTTACAGTTTGTCGGTCACAATTTCTACATATGTAGATTTTGCTGCGTGTACACTTGCCGCATACACTTTTTTTGCATGTATTGCAAATATTTGTAGTCTTATTGTTATTGCAATATCCTATTTGACACCATTTGCGTACAGAAACCGTGCCACTTGTAGTTGGTATATCAGCTTCGTGTGATTTTTGCCTTGAAGTCTGATATTCTGAAGCAAGTTCTTCTGCTAATCGAAACAGAAAGTCTTTCCGTGAGATATTTTCACCTGTTGTATTTTTGTACAATATCCAGCAATTTATTCCGGCTAAATCTAAAATGTTGAAAAAGACTTGAAGTGGCCACCTTCTGGAACCTGATTTCACGGTATATTTTCGTGCCATTTGATCAGTAACATCGACGCCAAATTTAGTTCTATTATAAAACGATACAGTTTCAGGTAATTTCTTAGCAGTTTTATCAATTTTGACGTGTTTATGTTTTGTACTTAGTATAAGTACTTTTTTATTTGGTTTGCTCTTGTAAACGGTAAGTGTGCATTCATTGGATTGGTACAACAACGTTGAGAAACGAGCCATGCTGTCTTTTTTCAGTTTGCAAGTTTTCGGCAGTTCCCTCTTGTTTGTGCGTATTGTTCCAAGCAACGAAGTATTTTTAGATCTTAATTTTAACGCCAAAGGAATACTTGTAAAAAAATTATCGGTTGTTACAGTTCTACCCTTCATGGTATACGGTTCAAGAAGTTTCATTACGACAAATTCGCTTAGGGGGGTTGATGCCTCGGTGATTTCGAGCCTCGTCTTTTCCTAAATACGGAAAGCCATTTACCACATATTTCGTCTGTACATCAGACGCCAGCCAAAATTTTATGCCAAATTTATGGGGTTTGTTTGGCATATACTGGGTAAATCTGCATCTGGCCTTCGTTGGAAAGAGTTGCTCATCCACGGTAATATAAGCTCCCGGTTTGAAGCAATTTTGACTGTTTTCAATAAATTTGTCCCAAACTGCTGAGACTAAAGCGAATCTGTCTGTTTGCAAACGTTGACTCCTCTGATTTCTTTTGTCGAAGCGAATGTATCGCAGAATTTCAGTAAAATCACGTCTACTCATAGCTGGAGAAAAATGATGGTCCCCACTTGTTGTTCCACAAATATTGAAGCCTCAAAGTATTTCCTTCGTACGCCCCACGTGCGTACAATATTGCAAGAAACGCCTTCAATTTTGCTTGCGTAATTGTCCAGTTTTTCCCCAAAACTCGAGAGGCTTCTAACTCTGTACAAATTCGTACATGTTCCAAAATATGGTTGTCAATCAGTAATAGGAACGCACTACTTAGATTCCCCTTCATAATGTTTCTTTTAGCATGTGCTGTTGGCCCGTGTACATCTTTGAAAACACTCTGAACTGGTAATCTACCAGCAACACCTCCTTCTTCAATTCTTTTCCAAATAGTTCCGTCTGAAGCAATTTCAGTTTGCTGATTTGATACGTTACTTCCACCTTCGTCTTCAGAACTGGAAGGGAATTGCATGCATCGTCTCGTACGTTTGTTTGGAATATTTTCGCAATCACTGTCGCTTGACTGATCTATATTGTCTTTATCAGGAATTTCCTCATCACTACTCTCGATAATAGCACTGTTATCGTCACTGCCTTGTGGATCAGTTTGTCTCTCCAATAATTCGCCGTCACTATCATATAATTCATCACTTTCTACATCTGAACATTCCAGAGGTATGCTGGTTGCATTTTTCAAATATGTAGAAACTTTTATTCGTTTTGCCATTTTCAGGGCCTGACGATCGCTATAAAAATAAGTTGAAACTGTGTGTGTCGAATGAAGCTCGAAACAAGACCAGAGCTGCCAAGTCCGAGACGCAAGCAACCGGCAACCGTGAGTGGAGGGGGTAACGGGCATGTGAGCGTGAGCGTACGTGTGAGCTCGCCGAAGCGCCGATTGGCGCCGAGCTCACACGTACGCTCACGCTACATGCCCGTTACCCCCTCCACTCACGGTTGCCGGTTGCTTGCGTCTCGGACTTGGCAGCTCTGAACAAGACTGTTCGTGCCTCGTGCACTTACAAAGTAAGTGCTCGTAAGAAAATGTCTCGTAAAAATGCATTGTATTTCGCGGTGACCCGCAACGCTGGGTCCGTGTCCTAAATAAATACTGCGCGTAATCGCCGTAATCGCCGTAATCGGCTCAATGCCGATAACGGAACGAACGAAAGACGCATGGGCCGCTATATGTACTGCATCGGTCTCATGATTCTCCCGAAATCATATTTCTGTGCCGATAAAACATTGCAGTACCCATCAATTGTTATAGCTGCCCCAATGTCATTTCATCACAGAATTTCTTCATAGAAACATGCACCAGTCATTTTGACTGGTACTGGTATAAGTGTCAATAACAAAAAATATATTTGTTACGAATATATATAAAGTAACATTAAGTTCATAAAATGTATTCTCTACTTATAGCTACAAAAGTCATAACATCATTTCGGAAAGCAAATGTTACATGCAGTAGGAATTTTGAATTGAAATTGCACGACCAGTCAAAATGACTGGTCTGGTAAATCTAGTGTTAATGTTTTTCGATGTACTACGTGTGTGCAAAGTTTCAAGAATATCGGCGAATGGCACTTGAGTAGTGTTATTTGTGAGAAGCGACCTTGTTTCTTAAGGAGATCGATACCCGATAAGCCACTCGCATTCCAGTGGATACTCGCAGTTCCGTTAGTGCTGACTGCCCAAGTGGGATCATTCGAGATTCGGTGTGGCTCCGAGATAAGAGATACGTCTATCTTGTGTTCCTTCTCAGTCTGCATCAGGAGATCCTGCGCTGCTCTGCAGTTGTTCAAATTAGCTTGTAAAAGTCTAATCATTGTAAATATTATACATATGTGAAAGACCAGTATGAGTATTTGTAAATATGTAAATACACACACTAGCCTATTGCACATCCATCGTTTATATCGCGCCGTCCCTGCCTACCTCTTGTACTCGTTCCGTAAGAAGTTAACTATTTTCCTTTATAGTTTAAAAACTAAGCTCCGGGCAAAATTTTGCAAGAGGAAAAATCGTCTTAGAATTCATTCAAGAATTTGATATTTTAAAGACAAACGTTTGTTCAGAATCACCATGTATATGTACGTAATATATACGTAATATGTACGTAATGTACAATATTGTCGCTTAACCACTTTTAAATATAATTTCCTGAGAAATAGAATGTAACATAACTGTTACGTCCAGATCCTGAATTGGATGGGTCGTATGGAAAAACGTAACTTACTTACCTCGTGACACACTTTATTCGGGCGTGTGTATGGATCAGGTCGAGCGAATGTGAAGGGCCTGACACATGTCAGCGACCGAAGGTCTCTTTAACGCTGTTTTTAAGCCTATTCGCTCGGTGGTCCCTTTTCGGTAAAGGAATTTAATCCTTGTTACGCGGGATGGGACCTAGTGCGATTTCAGGATTTAGGGAAGAGAGGGGGTTAAATAATTAAATATTATACATTAAATGAAAAATACAATATATTATAAAAAAAATAAAGAAAGAATGAAAAAAATATATATTAGCGCTTATAACTATGTGTGAGTGAGTATGTGTGTTCGTATTATATATTTCCGCGGGTGTTACAGTGGTTCGGAGGTTTTATTATGTTGAGAGACGATCCTTAGAGTTTCGCTCTTTTAGTTTACTTAATCTTTCTATTGACAAGCATATCTTGTTGAAGGCTTAATAGAGATATTTATTTTATATATATTTATGTGTATGTATTAGGATGAAGGGGAAGGTTAGGGGGTGGATTGCTTTTCTGGTTTCTCAGAGTAAATGAGGAGAAGGAGTATTTGCGGATCCCTGTACAACAATCCAGAACGAATAAGATACTCGCGGATCGCTATATAAGAATCCAGAGCAAATGAGGGAAACGATTTTGCGGATCCTAGTACTACAATCCAGAGCGGATAAGATATTAGCGGATCGCTATACAAGAATCCAGAGCAAGTGAAGGAAAATATAGAGAAGAATGAACTATAAAAGAAGGGGGTATTAGGATATTATTATTGATGGTGTGGAATGAGATTTTAGGACTTCGATATTATTATTATTATTATTATTCTACATTAGAGATATGTGAATTAAAAATTTTCAAACATCTAAGGATCGTTTCACAAATGACAATCAATGGGAAAGGGAGAAAATAAAATTTACTTAAGTTTACTCACTACTCGTTGACATCACAAAAATGAGTGCGTTGATAAAATTGCTATTGCTGAGGTCGGAACTTTACAACACGAAAAGCTGGGTAATGGAGATGTTCACCAGAAAATTTTCAATAAATATCCACTTATACACGATGCACAATTAAATGTTAACAAAATCATTTTCACTGTGATATTAAACAGATTAATAACTCAATTGCATAACGTAAAGGAAAAAAGGGATCCCCGAGGCTATATAATTTGAATCAAATTAAGATTGAATTCTAAAAAATGTGAATTTCGACTGTGACTAACAGAATGAGTGAACTGTACTGTCAACTGCACTGCCCTGTCTGTCGCGCCTTACGCTTGCATTTTTTAAAGTTATTGCTCCTCCTTACTGGATGGTGAGAATCTTTTTGAACAAATGAAATAATTTCAATTACTTTCTTCTTAAGGACAAGGAGGCTGATTTTTGGGAGGAGAGGCGTTTCTCAAGATTTTAATTGTTTAAGCCCTTTGGCTCGAGACTTAACTCCATCCAGTAGAGAGTGGGAGTAAGTTGATTAACTTATCGTTCTTGATGATTTAACGATTCGGAGAACGCTTGAGGGTGGCCTGTCGAACGAGCGCACGTGCACTATCAATTTTAAGAATATTGCCGTATGTTTAGGTTTTGATAATCTTCCCGAGAACCAGATCCTTGTTTTAAAAATTCTTTAAATAGAGCGACTTCGAACATAAAGCCATACCAATAGATACGGGGCGGTTGAAATTTCTTATAACAACTTTTCTTCTCATAATTCATGAATTTATTTAAAGTTTCGTTAACGCTATCTCGACTGGCCATTCCCAGTATTAGATTTGGTTGGTTTAAATGTCGGTTATGTGCGCGAGTTAGGTTGCGTTCTCTATACGCTATCATTAATTTTAAGAAGGATCGCTTTGCGTTTCAAATGCAAGCCGATCCTTGGTTTCTTTCTTCCACGATATCGTTTCGAAGAAAGAAAAGAATCGTGGATTCCACCGGATGTAACATAACGTTTTATTACATACTTTTTATTATATAAATTTTATTTTATAAAACTCATTATATAAACTTTATTACATGAACTTTATTCTTTCAAAATTATATATAAAATGTTGGAAGTAGATAAAATAATGACTGCAAAATGTTACATAAACTGTTGTATGCTACACATTTCCACTTATTATATTTGAATACTGTACTTCATAACTTTGTATGTGATTGCAAATCGAATGGTATCCATATATTGTTGATAAAATTATACTTTCATTTTTATCAGCAAATATCAATTTAATTTTTCCAAAAAAATGAAAATATTTCTTCGCGAAAAATATTTAAAATAAAGCCTGGTTTGTAATAAATATCCTTTATCCATGTTATTGCATGAAATGTTATACATGGTAAAAAAACTTTAATGTTGTAATAATTAGGAAGCTTTGATATTTGTTGCATTAAAAGCTCTTTTCCAAAAGATATGCGTCTTTTTATATCAATGTTTTGAAAAAGTCTATAGCACAGTTTTAACTGATGTTTAATCGCTAAGGTTAGTGATAAATTTCGTCTTGAAGAAGAAATATGAGCAGCTATCTTTGATTGTGTGTATTTTGCTTCATATCGCACCAAATATTTATTAATGGACCTACATACTTCATGACGCGCGCATAATGAAGGAGGAAATAGTGCTTCGGTCTTAATGTATCTTTAAATAAGTATAAATAAAGTTCATGGTGTTTAGTAATTAACGCTTCTAAATATTCTATACATTGTGAAGTGAAAAACGGTGTAAACAATATAGTTACAATCTGGTTTAACTCTTTCGTACCTCCGGGACATATATGTCCCACCTACGAAAAAAATCATAACTTTTAAACAAAATATAATATTATCGACTTCTACCTTGGCTTGTTTTAAAAAAGAAGGTTCAAGCTACATGTAAAAAAATCGCGCACTTTGAAATGTAATGTTTACAATAAAATATAATTATCTAAACTTTGCAAAAAATCAAACTTTTAGAGGGTGTAGAATAACCATCAAATGACGCGGTAGCGTCGCGACGCCAAGTACATAAAAAACAGGATCCGAGCATTGAGAGTCACTGCTCTTGACGCGGCGCTACCAAGTAGTTTATCCGGAATTTCACGTCATGTAAACTTTCGGTTAAGATATTTAATAAACTAAAGCCGTAATCAAAAATCTAACGACACTTTTGTGATATAATGTGAATATAAGCTTTCGATTGGGACCAGTTTGAATAAAATCGGTGCAGTCAATCCTGAGAAATGATGATCGAATATCAGAATTGTGACATTTTTCGTTTTTCTCCAGGTTCAGACTCACGTACATATGTTCGCACTCACACATGCAAAGCGAGTTTGTCCCTCAAGCGGCGTTCACACCGCTGCGTATACGATTATTGCTTCGATATGTACAATGCTTTAAGGGGGGAGAGTCATGTAAACGTACGTTTCTTTAAGATTTTTTTATAAAAAAATGGAAAAGTTTATTGAATTAACATAAAGCATATCTCAAAATATACGATGTAAAGTATATCGACAAATTTTTTTAGACTAAAATATTTCAAAATGGCGGCGCCACAGCTGCTGGAAGTCGGCACCTCAGATTTGCGCCGTGCAGCCTACAAGTCTCAAATCTCAACTAAAATAAAAAAATTAAATTTTTATCGTTAAAATACATTAATACGCTTTGCATGACGGAGAGAAAAAAAAAGAAAATAAATAAATTAAAAATTCAGGACCATTTTGAAAAAAAAAATCACTTATTTTTGTATAAACAATCGGTAAAAAACAAATATAACAATATTTATTTTGTTTTTTACCGATTGTTTATACAAAAATAAGTGATTTTTTTTTTCAAAATGGTCCTGAATTTTTAATTTATTTATTTTCTTTTCAACAATTATCGACGGTTGATATTATTGTTGTTACTGTTTATGACACGCGTTTCTTATGTGGCAGAAAAAATTAAAGATAATTCGAACGATTGATTTTTCTGGCGAATAGAGGTCTCGAGAAGTTTCTCGACGCCCGTTAAATTTAAATTCTCGATTTATGGAATATTCTTTGAAATCTTTTGCGAAATTTAATTCGGGATGATTTTTATGATTTTCAAACAATAAAAATTTTTAAAAACCATCCCTTGAGGGTGAAATCTAATATTTCAGAAACGGTGCACCACAAAAATATAAAACCTGTACTATTAGTTATGACTTGTAGAAAGACTAATTAAATGTATAATAACAATTTTTAAAAACCACCCTTCGGGGGTAAAATCTAATATTTCAGAAACGGTGTGCCACAAAAATATAAAACCTATACCGTTAAATAAGACTTGTAGAAAAATTAATTTACCGTATAATAACAATTTTTAAAAACCACTCCTTGGGGGTGAAATCTAATATTTCAGAAACGGAGTATCATAAAAATATAGAACCTATGCTGTTAAATAAGACTTCTAAAAAGACTAACTTACCGTATAATAATAATTTTTAAAAACCACCCCTTGAGGGTGAAATCTTATATTTCAGAAATGGAGTATCATAAAAATATAAAATCTATACTGCCCTGGTGAAAATTAAACGCTTCTCGAAGTGTCAAAGAAGCGTAAACGAACAGAATAAACGCTTCTTAGAAGCTTCATTGACTTCCCATTAACTCTTCGCGATTTTAAATCTTCGTGCATATTTCTCGAACGCTCCATAAAGTGTATACGAAGCATTCCGTTACGCTTCCCTTACGCTTTAATATTTCATGTTTTCCTTTACGTTCCCCAAACGCTCCATAAAATGTGAACAAAGCACTCCGATACGCTTCCCACACACTTCAATGATTGACATTTAGAAACTCTTCATTTACACTTCCTAAACGCTCCATAAAATGTGAACGAAGCACTCCAATACGCTTCCCGCACACTTCAATGATTGACATTTTAGGAACTCTTCATTTACACTTCCTAAACGCTCCATAAAATGTAAACGAAGCACTCCAATACGCTTCTCGTACATTCAATGATTGACATTTTAGAAACTCTTCATTTACACTTCCTAAACGCTCCATAAAATGTGAACGAAGGACTCCAATACGCTTCCTATACACTTCAATGATTGATTGACTTAAAAACTCTTCATCCGCATTTCTTCAACGCTTAAACTCTGCACAAAACATGTATGAAATACTTTCCATACACTTTAACAATTTAAAGAAATATTTTTAAGGACGTCAAAGTTTCGCGCGAGCACGCAAGGATCTGTTAGTTCGTTCGTTTACCGCTACACGTGCTATCTTTCTCGTATTTAAGTTTAGTTATGAGAATTATATAAAGAGTTTACAAAGAGTAACAAATAAGATTAAAGATATACTTCAATTTAATTTCTGATCTCGATGTAGGAGCTTCAGATATTAAATTGATTTTTATAAGTCGGACAAGTAAATGTCTGGCGAATAAACGAAAATAATCCGTTTATTACCTATTTAAAATGTAAAGTGCAATATTAACGGTACAGTATAAATATAGTAGAGTATAAACATTTCATTCGTATTCGCCAATAAGTTTGATGACATTTCATTTACGTTCTTTAAAAATTATATTAGATATTTCCCCTGGCGAAAATAATTATCGGAGCGTAAGTCGAATGTAAGGAAAGAGTAACAGAAGTGTAAACGAACCTTCTAGGAGGCGTAAACGAAACGTAAACGAAGTGTTAAAGCTTCATTTACGTTTCGTTGTTTCAATTTACGCCTCCTAGAAGCTTCGTTTACACTTCTGTTACTCTTTCCTTACATTCGACTTACGCTCCGATATTTATTTTCGCCAGGGTCATTCATGTTTGTCGGAGAGTTCGATAATGTTTCGTTTACGTTCCTTAAGGAGTTTGATGACGCTCCGTTTACATTTGAAAGATATTTCGTTCACGCTTGTCGGAGAGTTTGATGACGCTTCGTTAACGCTTTTCTAACACTTAATAGCCGCTTTCTTTACGTTCCGATGTTTCAATTTACGCTTTTTAATAGCTTCGTTTACGCTTCCGTCACTTTTCCGTTACATTAGATTTACTCTCCAATTCATGCTTTGTTAACGCTCGGTTTACATTTTATTTTCACCAGGGTGTTATGACTTGTAGAAAGACTAATTAAGCGTATAATAACAATTTTTAAAAACCACCCCTTGGTGATGAAA
This sequence comes from Camponotus pennsylvanicus, assembly GCA_023638675.1. Classification (NCBI taxonomy): domain Eukaryota; kingdom Metazoa; phylum Arthropoda; class Insecta; order Hymenoptera; family Formicidae; genus Camponotus; species Camponotus pennsylvanicus. The sequence goes on along the minus strand of JALHBL010000491.1, from coordinate 28,944 downwards.
TCTAATGTTTCAGAAACGATGTACCACAGAAATATAAAACATATGCCGTCAGATAAGACTTATAGAAAAACTAATTTACTATGCAGTAACTACTTTCAAAAATAAAAAAATATCCCTAAAAATAATTTGCAAATATTTTTCCCCAAAAAATAATTTGCAGAAAGGGTATAAAATTTTACAAAAAGGTGTGAAATCTCTAAAAAAAAACTTACAAAGGTAAAAAAAATACGCCAAGTACATAAAAAATATTTTACCTTGTATGCGTTTAATAAAAAAATTAATTAAAATTAATTTACAGTAATTTTCCTTCAATAAATCATTTTTCTAAAAAACAAAACCTCAACAAGTAATTTTCATAAAAAAATATTAAAAAATAAAATATCAAAACTAAATATGAAATCAATAATTACTATTAGCCAAGTACTTAAGAGCAATTTGTAAATTTGATATAATATTTGCCATGAAATCAATCTTACATTGTAGAAATGTTATACATATTAAAATTGAATATGATGAAATATTATACATTATATAAATTCTCCCTAAGAAATTAAAACGCATTTTATATTTATTCAGAGAAAATTGATTTTTAAAATATTTAATGAAAATTAGGATTCTTTTAATTCTTAAAACATTTTTTCTATAATGTATATAATTTAAAAAAAAGTTTTACGCATGTTTTAAATCGCACAGTCTTTAAATCGAAGTAAGTTATGAAAACTTGGCGTGCCCGGTAGGTTCTTCAATCAAACACATGTTCACGTTCGACAGCGCTGTTAGTACCTTAATCTACCGTACCCTACCATAACCAAAAACTGTTTGCTGTCGCCGGGTAAATATCGTCGTGTTGTCGCGTCGTCGCGTCGTGTAATAATGTATGTGCGCGTGTATTTCTTTAATCGAGTGGTTTTTAATTGCCAACAGTGATTATTCGACAGTGATTGATAGTGATTAGTGATAGAATCGTTGGTAATTTCTCGTCTTATCGAGTGAGAGAATGAATGTGATTATGTTGAAGTTTATAAAAGAATACAGTTTATAAAAAAAAACTCGATTAATTATTTAGTGTAGATCTCTGTCCCTTAGAACGTGATATCTACGTTCAATTTAAGTGAAATTACGATCTATCGGAAAATTCATTTCTCAAGAAATTACAGCAATACATCGAACAAGGTAATAATAACTATTCTTTGGTGTTGTGTGAAAACAGATTTCGGGATGTCAAATAAACAGTATTAGAGAAAATTCGCGAAAGAGAGAGGTTTTTAGTGGGTAGGGAGTACCGAGTTGGTAATTCGACTTGGTACTTGAGTCCCACATAACTCACCGGCCGGTGAGTATGCATAAAATGCATTTCCCCTCTCTCGTTAAAAAAAAACAGTACAATTAAAAAAATAATAATAATTAAAGCGAAAATAAATAATAATAAAATAATAAAATAATAAATAATAATAAATAATAATAAATAAATAATAAATAAAAACAAATAATAATAATGAAAAGTAAATAATAATTGAAGTAACAGTAGTAATAATGACGAAGTGAGTGAGCAAATGAGAGAGAGAGAGAGAGAGAGAGAGAGAGAGAGAGAGAGAGAGAATGAGAATGTATATATTCGCATGTGTGTATGTCATATGTAGCGATCAGCTGATCGCAGCAGGTGCCCCGAGAAGGCACCCGCGTCTGACGGTGAATCGCGCCACCTTTGCCTGCCTCTTGTATCCGACCCGTCATAAGTTAATTACTTCCTTTAATAATTCAAAAAGTAAGCGTCGGATGAAATTTTGCCAAAGGAAAAATTGTCTTAGAATTGACTCAAGAATGTGTCATTTCAAGGACAATAGAGTAATTTTGAATCACCCTATATACATACAGGGTATCCCATTTTAAAAATCGCACCTCGATAATTCTTCAACGAAGCATTTTCAGCAAAAATGTTTCAGACAAAAATTGTATGGTTTCAAGGGGGACATAAGATGGTGTTATTAATTTGACCTTGAATAGTTACGTGAAGGTCACGTGAAGGTCACCTTCAATTTTTAAATGGAACCGCCTACTTTTTATTACATATTCTTGCAGCTCATCTCGGTAGCTTTCCAAAACACTATAATTAAGTTTCACACTATAATTAGTTTTCATTAAGTACTTTCCGAGTTATGAGGCTTGAAATCATTTCTTAATTTTACATAAACCGTAAAATATCTTGTAAAATATTCATTTTTCGATTATCTTACCTTAATACGTTTTATGTACAAAAAATGAGAGGAATCAATTGGTGTAAAGAAAACACATAGTTGTTTCGAAGAAAAAATATGTAATTTGCAATTAACAATTACATAGACCCGATCGGACACAGTCTCAAGCGGAATGCCGTATGGTCTTACCGGTGCACCTGCAATATTTCAGCGTTTATTAGATCGGCTTTATAGGTCCTGAAATGGAACCGCATGCTTTCGTCTACTTAGACGATATCGTTGTCGTGACACGTACTTTGGAGGAACATCTAATTTGGCTGAAATGCGTATTAGATCGAATTAGAGAGGCCTTACGATAAATCCTGGGAAGAGTAAATTCTGTCGGTCACAAGTAAAATACCTCAGATTTCTGATACAACAGGAAGAGCTCAAAGTAGACCCCGATAAAACCATATCGATTGTCGAATATCCGCCCCCGAAAAATATCAAACAGTTACGACGTTTTATAGGAATGGCTTGGTATAAATCGCAGATTTATACCACAGTGTGCGGCGCGGTTAGAGCCGCTAACTCGTCTCCTCTGGAAGAATTTCTCTTGGCAGTAGGGGAGATGAGCAAAAAGTTACATTTTCATCAATCAAGTCATGCATCATCTCGCCGCCTACGTCGTGTCCAAATTTCGAATTGCCGTTTGTTTTACAAACGGATGCGAGTTCGGTCGGTTTAGGAGCTGTGTTGACGCAGAAATCGGAAGGCATAGAACACGTAATCGCGTTCGCAAGTAGAGGTCGAAAAGAAATATTCTACCACCGAGTAGGAATGTTTGACTGTCGTTTGGTCAATTAAGAAGTTTAGACCGTATCTTGAGGATTATCGTTTCAAGGTTATTACGGATCTTAGTAGTTTGCGTTGGTTGCACAACTTAAAGAATCCCGCAGGTCGATTAGCACGAGCGGCACCCGTTTGACCACATTATAATATTGACCACGATGATATTGACTACGTTGATATTGACCACGTTTTGATTGACCACAGTTGATATTGACCACGGTTCCGATTGATCAAGATGATATTGGCCACGTTAATATTGACCACGTTGATATTGACCACGTTGCGATTGATTACAGTCCCGATTGACCACGGTTGATATTGACCACGTTGATGTTTACCACGGTGATATTGACCACATATGTACACACACACACACGCACGCGCGCGCGGGCGGTGCAAGGGGGCCTTCGGCCCCCCTCCCGCAACCACCCCGGTAGGCAAGGTGGACAATCGCAACGTGATCAATATCAACTATGGTCAATATCAACTGTGGTCAATCGCAACGTGGTCAATATCAACGTGGTCAATATCAACGTGGTCAATTGAGACTGTGGTCAAATGGGACGCTCCCGATTAACACAATGGGCTCTAGAGTTATTAGAGTACGATTACACGATTGAACATTGTAAAAATGCATTACATCATGTTCCTGACGCATCGTCGCGAATGTATGAGAGTACCGACGAATTATGTGTCGTCGCGGTTACCGGAGACACATGAAACGATGCACGCATTCGAGACGTGGAAACTGAACCGCGTAAATATTCTGGTTGGAAAATAGAAAACGACCAACTTTATTTTCGAAAGCCGAACGCTGTCATATCGCAGGTTGTCAACGATCTCGAACGATGGAAGTTAGTACTTCCCAAAGAAGCGCGCGCGAACTAACGTATTCGGGAGGCTCACGATGTTCCACAATCAGGACATCTAGGAGTTGAAAAGACATATCAGCGTGTAGAGTCTTGTTATTTTTGGTCGCGTATGTTCCGTCAGGTCGCGGACTGTGTTAGACACTGTGACGTTTGTCAGAGGACAAAGGTAGAGCAGAATGTGCTGATGGGTTTGATGAGACGCCGAGCTGTTGAAACTCCACACGGAAAAAAAAAATTTGCTGAAACAGCTAAAAAATTTAATAGCCCAGCAAATCTACAGCCGTAATATACGGACAACCAATCTTCTGTGTCACAGTAACCATGTTTCAGAGCTGCCAAAAATTAATGATTATAACTGATAAAATAGGGTAATATAACATAGTAGATTTGTTAGTATAGCAAAGACGACTTTTTAATTAATTCAATCCAAAATGGCTTTAAATTTCCAACAATGTATATTTGTTGAAGTAACATAAGTTTTTGCTGCTTTACTATATAAAATTTGATATGTTAACAATCTTCATTATAGCAAAGGATTAGTTGTTTTACCAATATAATATAAGCTAAAACAATAATACTTATTAAACATTTTAATTTATTTCTATTTTTTAGTAAAATATAAGGAATAAAATATAATAAAATATTATACATATATATATATACATATATATATATATATATATATATATATACAGGGTGAGCCATTTTAATTAACGCACGCAATTATTTCGGAAACAAAGCATTTTAGAGAAAAATGTTTCAGACAAAAGTTATATAGTTTCGAGGGGGCTATAAAATGATACCATTGGTTTGACCTTGAAAAGTCATTTGAAGGACACGTGAAGGTCGCTTCAATTTTTTTAAATGGAACACCCTATATATTTTTACATATTCTTGTAGCTCATCTCGAGAGCTTTCCAAAACACTTATGATAAAGTATTTTTTATTAAGTATTTTTCGAGTTATGAGACTTGAAGGTTGTAGTATTTTGACATAAAAAACAAAATATCTCATAAAATATTCTTTTTTTGATAGTATTACCCTGATTCTTTTATGCACAGAATAATGAGGCAAATCAATTAGTGTAATTAAAACATATAGTTGTCTTAAAGTAAAAATGTGTAGCTGCTCGTTGCAAATTCATATTTTTTTCTTTAAGACAACTATGTGTTTTCTTTATACCAGTTGATTTGCCCTATTATTCTGTGCATAAAAGTATTAAGGTAAGACTATAGAAAAAAGAATATTTTACGAGATATTTTGTATTTTATGTCAAAATAATACAAATTTCAAGTCTCATAACTCGAAAAATACTTAATGAAAAATACTTTATCATAAGTGTTTTGGAAAGCTCTCGAGGTCAGTTACAAGAATATGTAATAAAAAATAGGGAGTGCAATTTAAAAAAATTGAAGAGACCTTCACGTGACCTTCAACTAACTATTCAAGGTCAAACCAATGATACCATCTTATGGCCCCCTCGAAACCATAAAACTTTTGTTTGAAACATTTTTCTCTAAAATGTTTCAATTCCGAAATAATTGCGTGCGTTAATTAAAATGGCTCACCCTGTATATATATATACAGGGTGTTTCATTTTAATCCGACCAGTCGAATATCTTGAAAACCAAGCCCGGGAGAGAAAAATATTTCAGACAAAAGTTGTTTGGTTTCGAGGGGGCCATAAGATGGTATCATTGGTTTGACCTTCAAGAGTCATTTGAAGGTCACGTGAAGGTCACTTCAATTTTTTTAAATGGAACACCCTATATATTTTTGCACATTCTTGTAGCTTATCTCGAGAGCTTTCCAAAACACTATCATTAAGTACCTTTTCGTTAAGTACTTTTTGAGGCTTGAAATAATTTCTTAATTCTACATAAACCGTAAAATATCTAGTAAAATATTCATTTTTCGATTATCTTACCTTAATACTTTTACGTACAAAATAATGAGAGGAATCAATTGGTGTAAAGAAAACACATAGTTGTTTTAAAGAAAAAATATGTAATTTGCAATTAACAATTCCATATTTTTTCTTAAAAACAACTATGTGTTTTCTTTACACCAATTGATTCCTCTCATTATTTTGTACATAAAAGTATTAAGGTAAGATGATCGAAAAATGAATATTTTACAAGATATTTTATGGTTTATGTAAAATTAAGAAATTACTTCAAGCCTCATGACTCAAAAAGTACTTAACGAAAAGGTACTTAATGATAGTGTTTTGGAAAGCCCTCGAGACAAGCTACAAGAATATACTAAAATATGTAGGGTGTTCCATTTAAAAAAATTGAAGTGACCTTCACGTGACCTTCAAATGACTCTTGAAGGTCAAACCAATGATATCATCTTATGGCCCCCTCGAAACCAAACAACTTTTGTCTGAAATATTTTTCTCTCCCGGGCTTGGTTTTCGAGATATTCGACTGGTCGGATTAAAATGAAACACCCTGTATATACAGGGTGGACCATTTTAACCTTTAATGGAGAATAACTCGACCAGTAAGCGAAATAATAAAAAAAGTTTTATACAAAAGTTGGGCAAGGAGGGGGACGTATGACCATGACCTTGAATTTGACCTTGGATAGTCATTTGAACGTCACATAAAGGTCACCTTTAATTTCTTAAATGGAACCTACTATTTTTCATTGCATATTCTTGTAGCTTATCTCGATAGCTTTCCAAAACACTATAATTAAGTACCTTTTCGTTAAGTACTTTTTGAGTTATGAGGCTTGAAATAATTTCTTAATTTTACATAAACAGTAAAATATCTTGTAAAATATTCATTTTTCGATTATCTTACCTTAATACTTTTACGTACAAAATAATGAGAGGAATCAATTGGTGTAAAGAAAACACATAATTGTTTCGAAAAAAAAAATGTAATTGCAATTAACACATTTTTTTTTCGAAACAATTATGTTTTCTTTACACCAATTGATTCCTCTTATTATTTTGTACGTAAAAGTATTAAGGTAAGATAATCGAAAAATGAATATTTTACAAGATATTTTATTGTTTATGTAAAATTAAGAAATTATTTCAAGCCTCATAACTCAAAAGGTACTTAACGAAAAGGTACTTAATTATAGTGTTTTGGAAAGCTCTCGAGATAAGCTACAAGAATATGCAATGAAAAATAGTAGGTTCCATTTAAGAAATTAAAGGTGACCTTTATGTGACCTTCAAATGACTATCCAAGGTCAAATTCAAGGTCATGGTCATACGTCCCCCTCCTTGCCCAACAACTTTTGTATAAAACTTTTTTTATTATTTCGCTTACCAGTCGAGTTATTCTCCATTAAAGGTTAAAATGGTCCACCCTGTATATACATACAATATAAATGATTAGTAGTATTATTGGACAAGTATTTTATTATATCTTATTTCTTATATTTTAATAAAAAATAGAAATAAATTAAAATTTTTAATAAGTTTTATTGTTTTAGCTTCCATTATATTGGTAAAACAACTATATATATAATTATATATAACTATATATATGTTATTATGGTAATTAAAGTAAACATATATGTTAAACATAAATTATACATTTTGTATATTTGTTTTTATTTTTGTCTAAAATTTAAGTAAGAAACAATTACAATCTTTTATTAAGACAATTACAAATAATCTTAGACAATAGCATATAGTATTAAGTAAGAAACAATTACAATCTTTTATTAAGACAATTACAAATAATCTTAGACAATATCAATGAGCAGATTAAAAAAAGAGCAAACTATTAGATATAATTATTTTGTCAAAACTATTAGACAATAATTATTTTATCATATAAGAGAAAATATTTTATTATTATTTTAACACATAATATAAATCATATGCAAAATACTGTACATTAAATAGCATAACGCATTAAAACATATTTTTCATTAGAAATACTTTTATGAACACTTATTGGAAGAGGATCGATAAGATCTTCAATATTCACATTTGTTTTTAATCCTGAAAATTCTATTTCGTAACCTCGAATATGCTCATTAAATCCTATAGTAATCAAAATCTCGCAATAAAGTATTACAATATTTTTACATACTATTATAGCATCAATTGAAGCAAATAATGGGCCATATTCGTTTTCGTCAATTATAATAATTAAATTTTCATGAAAACAAATTCCTTTATACTGAATCCAGTTTGGAATAATTAAATTGGAATTATTCTTAATATCATCAGGCAAAGAAGCTATAATTGCTGTTATCTCAGATTTATTATTTTTTATAGGCCCTATTTCTAAAGTTTGATAAATAGAAGTGGAACTTTGAAATCTATAACACATGTGTAATTGATGCTTTACAGCAACTGAAAAAGCTATGTTTTTTTACAAGAATTAACAGAAGTCGATTTTTTTAAAAACTTATGTTTTGCTTCAAATTTATAACATGAAAATTGGCTTATAGGTCCTGAATGTTCTATAAAATCAGGATAATGAGTAAGTATGTGAAACTTTGGTTTCAGATTATCTTTCGTTATTTGTAGATATAATTTATGATGTTCATTAATAAGCACACGTAAAATATTAGAATGACTTTTGTGATTACTTTTGGCCAAAATAATATCAAGAATTTCTCGTAAAAGTCTGTATAATAACCAAAATGAATCATTAATAGGGACTAAATCACCAATTAAAAGTCCAAAATACTTTACAAAACACAATGTTTGAGTAGCAGTCATTTTTAATGATAATTTATCTAAGTACTTTTGTATAATGAAAGGAGGTTCAGATGATTTATCAATGGGTCCATAATCAAACACAGACATTCGACTGTTTAATTGATCAAGAGTAAAGTAGTTACATTCTATGCAGTGTTTGATTATATAACACATATCATAATGGCAAATTCCTTCAGCAAGATCGTGCATAGAATCTAAAGCAGAGTTTAAAGTTACATGAAAATTTTTTAAGTTATTAAAAATGCTTCTTTCTTTTATTCCTGTTAAAGTTTCATTATTTTTAATTATATCTTGTTCGTAATTTTCAGGATTTCGCCAATATGATACATCATCTTTGCATTGCACCTGCATGTTTTGTTTAGAATTTCTACAAATTCTACAATAATGACAAGCATTAAAACTCTACAAAACCAAAGACTGAATTAATCCCTAAATTATCACCAGTACAAAATTCAGTAGCAAAATATATTGTTTTTGTTTTTCCATCATTAGTTTTAACAAAAATCCCTTTATTTGCTAAAAAATTAAGCTCATCAATTAAAGGAGCAAACGTTTTTTTATTACCATACATTTTTCTACTAGCACTTTCAAAAATTAATGTAAGAAAAATATTATCCGAAGTAAACTGACATTCAGGTGGCAGACAAAGTAACGTTACATAAACAACACCGAGTTTACCTGATTTCGGACCAAGCGGATTATTTGGTTCAAATTCATCAAAATAAAATATTAAGGGCACAACAATATCATCTGATCTATAGAATGATAATTTGTGCTTCCATGTGTCAGTTTGTATATAATTATATATTTTATCTGAACAATTCATTAAAGTATCCATATACGAAAGTATAGACTCCAAAGCATAAGGAATTTTGAAAAAAAGCTCTAACATTTTTCTTAATGAAATAAACTGTCCCATTTCACTGACATATTGCTCAGTGCCATGTCGAATTATATACGATTGTGGAGCTACATATTGTCTATTTTGTGTAAAATATTTAGTTCTGCGATATTCTGTTGACATTAACTCAAAAGAATGTTTATAATCTTTACAAATTGATTGAATCTGAGTTATTACAATTTTATTATCATTTGAAATTCGAATGGAATCGAGACAATCTTCGATTTTGTTAAGACAGTCTTTAAAAAAAGTTCTTGAATTTCTTGGTACAAATTTTGAACATGATTTCGAGGAAGACCATAGTTAGATAGAAGTTTCGCAAAAAAAGAAGTAACTTTATTAATAGTACCATTTTGAATGTCAAAATTATTGTAATGCAATAAACAATTAAATTCTGAAGAATCAAGATTAGAACTTTCTACAAAATTATCATTCTCAAGATCAAAATTTCCTACATTAACATTTTGTTCATTATTAAAGTTTTTATCTTTATTTAACATTGCAATTTTTGAATATTATGATGTAAATTAAAATGTCTTTTCAGGGATTCGAAAGTATCGAACTTTCTGTTTTGACAGTTATTTTCTACACATTTATAAAGTTTGACTTCTTTATGATTATATTCAAAATGTATACGTAAAACTTTAATATCTAGAAATTCTTCTTTACATATAAAACAAATTGGCATTTTGGGGAATTATAATTAAACAATTAAATTTAAAAATGTAACCAATTTTAGCCTAAATGTTATTTTTTACAACAAAAAATCGACTTCTGTTATTAGTTTTATGTTGAAACTACAATATTTAAAATAAAAACGAATGCTTTAATTAAACTTGTAAATAAAATATTCTAATTATTCTAATTATTAATTACAAATATAATAAATTTATTAAACACATATATAAAATATTTATTATAATATCAAAATACTTTCTTCTATATATATATATATATATATATATATATATATATATTCTTCTATATATATCTCCCCAATAAAAAATATATATTTAATAATATATCGAAATGTTCACATAAGAAACACGGTTCTTACAAGGAAAAATTCTCATATTCTTTAATTAAAGTACTAACAGCACTAAATTTCTTATCATATTTTGTATTAATACCATAAATACCTTTTTGTAAAAAAAGAAACTTGTTCACATTCCTTAGGATATTCAGCATGCAGGCTATGAATACATTTGAAAACTATATTTATAGCCTTTAAAGCTGTTTCCACTTCATAGTGTATTGCATCAACAATGACAAAATTGCGTCTTTTATCAGTTTCTGACGAGCCTATAATGACAGCTTGTGGTTGCAATGTCAACTTAAAAGTATTTAACTTCTCTCTTCTTTCCTTTATTTTAATATTCAAATCGCCATATGTCTAAAACAAAATTTTAAAAATCTACTATAACAAAATATATATAAAAGACAAAATATGTATTATAAATAAAATATAACATGTTCGTGAATTATTTTATCATATAAATTTATAAAATGGTCCAAAAAAAAGGAGATCGAAATATTCAAAAAGATTTCTATACAATATAGCTGCGTCTATTTACTGCGTTCAGTTTTTATTAGCCTATTTCTTATTTGTGTATCTATATGTTTTTTTTATTTAAAAATATTAAAAATAAGTGTTAAAATATTATTAAATAAAAAAAGATTATAGAATTTAAACTAATAATTAAAATTTTAAATTAAAAGTTACAATATAAACTTTTCATACCTCAATTTCCCATAAAAATGCTTCTCGTCTTTCACATAATGATGGTCGCCAATTATTATTTTTTCCTTTTCCGACAATTGCGGTGTATACAGGAAAGAGGGAAGGTAGTTTTAACAAAAGCTGAATTGTTACTTTTTCTATAAACAAGACAATTTTATAAATAATTTTAGAAACCTATTACATTGAAAATTATTAAGTTACGAACAAAATATGAAAAATATATATTAAAGAAATAGGAGATTGAAAATGGCGAGGGTTGAGGTGACAGGTGTGGAGAGGTGGGCCAAGAGAAAAAGGAAAAGAGGATGGTTGGAAGAGGAGATGGGAGCTGAAAGTTGAGGAGGAGGTGGAGTTATACGAGGGAATTGGAAGGATGTGGAGGCAGAAATGGAGAAGAAAAGGTCAGGGAGTTATTCGAAAGAGAAAAGTCGACGAAAAGTGCTGAGTTGGATATGAAGGATGGTGGGAGAGGTGGGAAGAGAGAGGTGAGGGAGAGTGAAGGTGGCGCTGGAGGCAGAAAGAAGGAGCGAGAGGAGCGGCAGAGACGGAGAGTGGAGATGGCACCAGAGGCCGGAGGAAGAATGCGGGCGGCAGATAGATGGCTCTAGGGGGGAGAAGAATGAAGCAGGGGCAGTAAGATCGATGCGTAGATCGATGAGGAGATCGATGAGGAGGGTTATAGTGGACGGAGTAGTCAATGAGAAGTGACAGGGACGCAGTGAGTAATGGAAAGGAAGACAGAAGGTGGAGAGCTGGTGGAGGAGGTGAGAGAGTTAAGGAAAGTAATGGTGCTGGTATTAAGGAGGATGGTGAGGGGGATGGAGAGAAGAGAGGAAGCCGGTCGTGAGCACGTGGGAGAGGAGGTTAGAAACGCAGAGAGAGAAGGTGTGAGAGAGGAGAGAGGTGAGGAAGGAGAAAGGAGAGAGAAGGAAGAGAGAAGAGGTAGAGAGGAAGTTAGGAAGGCAGAGGAGTCAAGGACAGGGAAAGGGAAGACGACAGAGGGGAGAAGGGAGACAAGAGAGAAGAGAGGGGAAGGAAGCGGAGTGGAAGAAGAAAGAAGAGAGAAGGATGTGAAGGTGGAGGAGCCGAGGATGGAGAAAGGGAAGACAGCAGAGGGGAGAAAGGAGGCAGGAGAGAAGAAAGGGGACGGAAGGAAAGGGGAAGACAAGGAGAAGAGGAACAAGTGGAATGAGGGGGGAAGGAAGGAAGAGGAACAGAAGAGAAGGAAGAAAAGGGGAAGGCACAGGAGAGAAGGGGGAAAGGAAAGAAACGGGAAGAGGGGAAGAGGATGAAAGAGGTAGGAGAGGGGGAGGGGGAGAGGAGGCAGAGAAGGAAAGGGAAAGTGGAGGAGAAGAGAGTTCAGAGGACAGAGAGAGAGAGAAGAAGAATGGTGGAAGATGGTGGAAGAGGAACAGGAGGAGAAAAGGAAGAAGAAGAAGGCGGAGGAGGGGATAGGAGAGGAGAAAGAAGAGGCTTTAGGGGGGAGGGCAAGAGGACGGCCGGAGAGGATGCTTGGAGGAAATTTGAAGAAAAGAGGGAAAGAGTGAGGAGGGAAAGAGAGAGGAAGGAGTTAGAGAGAAAGGAAAGGGAGAGAGAGGTGGAGGCGGAGAAGAGGAGGGAAAGAAGGAGGAACATAGTGTGGAGAGGTGTAGAGGGGGACAGCACGGAGGAAAGGAAGAGGGTGATAGAGGGGATAGTGAAGGAGGAATTGGGGAGAAAGGTAGAGATTAGGGAGGTTAGGGAAAGGAGAGGGAGCGCGGGGATAGTTTTGATAACATGCATGGGGAGGGTGAGGGATAAGAAGGACCTGTTAGAAAGGGGATGGGAAATAAGGAGGAATTGGGGGGTAGGGGTAGATGAGGATTTGTCAATGGAGGAAAGGAGGGTAAGGTGGAAATTGGTGGAAAGGGCGAGGACGGAGAGGGCAAGGGGGAGGATAGTGGTTATGACTAATAGAAGGATATGGATAGACGGAAAGGCTTGAGGGTGGGATTTGTTGGGAGAGGAGTGGTATGAGGAGACAGAGGAGACAAAGGAGGAGAGTGATGGTTAGAAGGAAGGGGCGAGAGGGAAAAAGGTAGGAAGTGGAGAGGAGGAAAGGAAGAGGAGGAAGGGGGTAAGAGTAGGGTCAAAAGGAGAGAATAGGGAGAGAGGGAAAAGGAAAAGGTAGGGAAAGGAGGAGAGAGGGCGGAAGAGAATGGAAGGAAGGGGAGGATAGGGGGAGAGTCGATAACTGCTAGGATTATAAGAATGATTATAAGAATTTTTGTCCTTTTGATTTATCTGATTTTGCAGTTAGTCCCGAGGCAGGAGAGATAAAGGAAAGGAAAAGATGAAGAAGGAAAGGAACGGACGTGAGGAAAGAAGAGGGGCAGGACGAAGGAAGCATAAGAGGGGAAGGAGAGAAGAGAGATTGATGGATGGACAGAGAAAAGGCAAGGAAGGAAGCATGGTGTGGAAGCAGAAGGGACAAGAGGCAGGAGGGAGGAAAGGGGGAAGGGGGAGGGAGAGTAAGGAGGGGGAGGGTGCGTATGGAGGGAGAGGGATTGTAGATTGTAATGGTCGCACAAGGGCCAGGCCGGGGGGGTTTAAAGTATACGATTGTAAGGGGTCGGGTACGCTCCCCGAAAAGCGCCATGGTGTAAGGGTTTGGGAACGTTCCCGGAAAAACGCCCTTTGAACCCTAGGGGAATAAAGTATCTATGAATGAATGAATATTAAAGAAATAATTAATTATAATTTTATGTTACAAATGTATGTGTATAATGTAAATATATAGTAATTAAAAAATAAAAGATAAATACTATATAATAGTATAAGGAAAAAATAAAGGAAATAATTAATTAGAGTGTAATAAATTTTAGTATATATACAGGGTGTATAAAAAAGGTCGGAACCCTTGAATATTTCGAAAAATATAAGTTTTATCAAAAAATGTTTCAGACAAAAGTTGTAGGGTTTAAAAAGTTCTATTTACTGGCAATATCATTTTGACCTTGAAGAGTCACTGGAAGGTCACGTGAAGGTCACTTCAATTTTTTTAAATGGAACACCCTATATATTTTTGCAAATTCTTGTAGCTTATCTCGATAGCTTTCCAAAACACTATAATTAAATACCTTTTCGTTAAGTACTTTTTGAGTTATGAGGCTTGAAATAATTTCTTAATTTTACATAAACCGTAAAATATCTTGTAAAATATTTATTTTTCGATTATCTTACCTTAATACTTTTACGTACAAAATAATGAGAGGAATCAATTGGTGTAAAGAAAACACATAGTTGTTTTGAAGAAAAAATATGTAATTTGCAATTAACAATTCCATATTTTTTCTTAAAAACAACTATGTGTTTTCTTTACACCAATTGATTCCTCTCATTATTTTCTACATAAAAGTATTAAGGTAAGATAATCGAAAAATGAATATTTTACAAGATATTTTACGGTTTATGTAAAATTAAGAAATTATTTCAAGCCTCATAACTCAAAAAGTACTTAACGAAAAGGTACTTAATTATAGTGTTTTGAAAAGCTCTCGAGATAAGCTACAAGACTGTGCGAAAATATATATGGTGTTCCACTTAAAAAAATTGAAGTGACCTTCACGTGACCTTCCAGTGACTCTTCAAGGTCAAAATGATATTGCCAGTAAATAGAACTTTTTAAACCCTACAACTTTTGTCTGAAACATTTTTTGATAAAACTTATATTTTTCGAAATATTCAAGGGTTCCGACCTTTTTTATACACCCTGTATATAAGTATACGCAAGAGTTAAGCGAGTGAGCAAGCGAGAAGGTAATAAGAACGAACGAGATAGGAACGAGCGACGAGAACTCGAGAATCGAGTTTTTTTTGCACACTATTCCTCTCACTCGTTTCCATTACTGTCTCGCTCGCTCCTATTATTGTCTCGCTCGCTTCTATTATTGTCTCGCTCGCTCCTATTATTGTCTCGCTCGTTCCTGTTATTGTTTTGCTCGCTCTTACGTAGTCGTCTTGTATATTCTCATCTCGCTTGCTATTGAACCTGTCGCTGGCAAGCGTGACAAACTGTAACAAATAAATAAATAAATAAATATATATATATATATATATATATATATATAGAGAGAGAGAGAGAGAGAGAGAGAGAGAGAGCTTTTATACATCGTATTCAATTATGACTTTTATTTTAAAAAGATTAAAATAATTTATTTCACTGTACAATATAGACCATTTGATATTGATTGTATTGATCATATTTATTTATTTTTGAAAGTAATTTTAGTGGAATAATGAGAATTTTGCGATTAAAATAACATCATACACGATATAAATCGAATAAATTTAGTTAAATATATGATTAAAATTTGTATTATCAGACTAATCAAAATTATCCGACTTACGTCGTGTTTGATATCATTTAAATCGCAAAAATCTTATTAATTCATTAAAATTACTTTGAAACCGATAAAATAAAAAATAAAAGTTTGTTTTTATTTTATAAGATGTTTACATTCTCGTGAATTACGAATGGATAGAGGAAGCGAGAAAGCCGATTGTAAGAGACTTCGGAACTCTTTGATGATAGGTCATCTCGCTCGATCTCTACTCGCAGTCTCGCTCTCGATTCTCGGCTCCGCTTATCTTTCCGAGTTGTCCAGCACAACTGTCAAGTGTGACAGAGAAAATAAGACTGGAGCTGATAGAGAGGGCAGGAATAGAGAAGGAGCAGCTGAGGAGAGAAATGGAGGCAGAGGACCACGGGGCGGCGGAGAATTTCGTAAAGAGAATAGAGGAGAAGGAGAGGGAGGAAAGACAGATAAAGATAAACGAGTCAAGATACAATAGTAAATATAAAGAGATGTTAACAGAGGAGTTACCAAAGTATTTACTAGGAAAGGAGAAAAAAAGGATAGAATGTCGACAGTCAGATACAGAAGTGAGGTGAAAGGCAGTCGACATTGGAGAGAGGAAGAGGATAGGAGATGCAGGATATGCTAAAAAGAAGAGGAGAACATAGAACATATACTAAAAGAATGTGAAGCGACAAAGTGAGATACAGTTAGAAGAATTTTTAGGAGAGGAAGGAAAAGGACTAGAAGTAATGAAATGGATAGAAAAGGTTAAAAAGGAGGCGAAGAAAAGGGATAGAATAGAGGGAGAGGAGTAGGAAGGGAAATTGAAAGACAGTTAGAACGTTGAATTAGTTTGGGAGTTAGTTAGGATAATCTATAATATATAATATGTATGTAAAAGAGAAGGTTATATGTTTGTAAATTTGTGTAATGGTTGACGGAAGTCATCCTGTTCGCGAGTGAACTCGAACTGCCGCGACAGCGAAGAATTTTGAGAGCGCAGCGAGTAGACGACCACAGACAATTTATTAAACTAGAAAACTTCACACACCACGTAATTTTTTTTGTTCTTTTTTTGGTTTATTTTTAGACGACACCACAAATATAATTTGAGAATAAAATGTATGTATAAATATGTACAAAGCAAAAGACTTTATCTGTCTTCTTCCAGATAAGCGAGCGGATTCACACAGCGGTTTTAGCTAGCGGTTTGACAAAAGCGGTTCTACAAAGAAAGCGATTAGCGAAACTTGTATGACAGCGAAAAGTACGAGACTTGACTAGCTCGCGTGCGGTGCCCGTTATAAAGCGAGCGGAATATTGGGCCTGTTGCGACATGGCCCAATAAAATTAGTACTTTGGCGGTGACCTCAGGGCGCCACGTACAATTGGCCGCCGATGAGGTCTGACGTTGACAATTCTTTAATTGTCATGCGCGCAACCTTTTTCTATCAGCTGATTGGCAATCAGCTGATCGTGACGTACGGGCGCGCATGCTCGTACGTCTTTCTGATTTTGTCGACGGTTGCTAATGTTATTGAAATGTTTATGGCCAGCGTCTCGTGAGCGACGAAAAAACGCGAGATAACGGGAATGGTCGAGGTTTTTTCTTATAAATAGAGATCTCGAGAAGTTTCTCGACGCCCGTTAATTTTGAATCTCGTATTATGAAAAATGCTGAATTTTCTATCGAATTTTCGAACTGAAATGCGATTTTTATGGTTTTCGAACACATCCTAAGCCGCAAGGTAAGGATTTTATAAATAAATAAAAAAATGACACGACAGAGAATGAAAAACTAAAAACACACAGAGAATGAAACTATATATATATATATATATATATATATATATATATATATCGTTTCATTCTCTGTCGTGTCATTTTATTTCATCTATGCAAGTTTATTATAATTATATTTAATAATAATTATATTGTATAAATTATGTATAATAATGATAAATGTATATATTATTTAATTTTTTATTAAGAATGAAATATATATATATATAAAATATAAAGAGCATGAGAGTATAAATATATAAAATATAATATTTGTATAGAAATTGTAAAATATATAATTGTAAGATATGTATAATAAAATCTTTTCTAATTAACAAATAATAATCGATTTTAGACCTCCTGGATTTTGCTCAACTTTTAATATATTTTATTACACTTAATATATATTTTGCCGCTTCTATTTGTACATAGTACCATGTCAACGTGTAATAATTTACGAGATTTAATTATTTAAAGTTTCTGTGTGCCTAATGTATTATACCAATAAAAAGGAAAGAAACATTAAGTAGCGTTCGTAGTTAAGTGAGTAAGGCGACGAATTATAATCATGGACTTCCCAAGTTCGAATCCCTGTTCTCTGCATAATTATTTTTCGCTTTTTCTTTTAAAGGTGTATTTAAATAAATTATTATGTGTAATACAATAAATTAATAAATTATTATTTTATTATATAATTATTAAAATGTATGATACGCATATTTTTTAACAATTGACAATTAGGAAAGATAATTTTTTTATATAATAAGAAAATAAGAAATTATTTTTTAATTCTGCAAGAACTAGAATAATAATATTGCTTACTTTCCTACAACTTCATAAGTTTGTATCTTATCACTCCAATAAGCAAGAAACGTTAAATCAATCTTTTGGAACATTAATTTATGTACAATTTTGTAATGTTTTGACATAATGTTTTATAAATATTTTAAACATATTATTTAATAATATAGTGTTTTTGAATGTTAAAGAAACGTTTCGAAAACATTTCAAATATTGAGTCAAAGTTTCTTTATAGTGACGTTGTGTACATTAAAATTTAAATTAAAAACTACATATTTGAAAACGTTAGACATTACAAAATATCATTGTACTAACGTTTTGCGTTAATTATTTTTTACTTACTGAGACATTATATAATAATTAAGTTTTTTGCGAAATTTCAAAATAACTTTTTCTTTAAATAAGAAAATTGTCTTTCCTAATTGTAAAATTGTCCGAAAAATAATGCGAATAATTTTAATAATTATAAAATATTTATTAATTTATTATATTATATATGTATATATATATATATATATATATATATATATATATATATAATTATATATATTATATTATATATAATAACTTATCTG
Source organism: Camponotus pennsylvanicus (assembly GCA_023638675.1). NCBI lineage: Eukaryota > Metazoa > Arthropoda > Insecta > Hymenoptera > Formicidae > Camponotus > Camponotus pennsylvanicus. Next base: position 10,201 of record JALHBL010000491.1, on the reverse strand, counting down.
AATACTTTTAAAAGAAGAAGCAAAAGAAAATTTGAAATGAGCAGTGCTCAAACTTGAAACATTTAACATCGTACACTGAAAAAAGAATTTAGTAGTAAACACTAGAATTTAATAAGAATTACTAAATGATTTGGGTAAATAGTGCTATTTAAATGTGTGGTAACAATTACAAAAAAATTAATTGAGTAAATAAAATATTTAGTTTAGACTATTTAAATTTAATTCATTCAATTACAAATTTGATTCGTTTAACAAAACTTTAATAACTGTAGTCAAATTTTGGTAGCAGAAAATAATATATTTAATAAGTATTATAAGATATTTGACAATTATAACCAAGTCATGATAACTAGAAATTAAAAAACGTGGTAATTATAATTAAATGTTTGATAACAAAAAGTAATTTGACAAGTATTATTTGATAAGTATTATCAGATGTTTGGTAATTATAACTAAATCAAGATAACGAGAAATTAAAAAATCTGGTAATTGTAAATAAATGTTAGTAAAAAATAATGATAGTAAAAAATAATATAGTTGATAAGTATTATCAGATATTTGGTAATTATAACTAAATCATCTTAAGGGGAAATTAAAACTGTGACAACTATTACTAAATGTTTAATTTAAAAGAATAAGCAATTTTATAATAGTTAATAAACATTTAATTACTAGAGCTACATATTTAGTTAAAACAAATGAGCAATTTATTTACTATCACTAAGTATTTAATTGAAATAAATAAATGATTTGGTAATTATTAATAAATATTTAAATAAATAATATTTTTAATATTATGATAAAAAGTGGTAAAATATGTGAAATAAATTTAAAGATAAGTCAATATTGAAATACTGCAAAAGATTTATTATAATATTTATATAAGAACCATTTTTTTAATATTAAAATACATATATTATTAAAATACATATATAATATATTTATATATATATTTTTTATAATTTATATTTTAGAACAAGTGCATGCGTGTTTTATCAGAACATTAATATTAACGCTAAGATATTATTTCTTAAACATCGAACATTGAAATAAAATATCGACCTTCGCCTGAAATATGAAAATTGCATGTCCTCACATTACATTCTTTCGAAACATCAACTGTGTAAATTTCATATGTACTATTCTCACGTGGCAATTGGATTTCATAAGCTTTAAAATGAGTATCTAAACCTAAAGTAATACACTTTTTATATACAAAACATAAAAAAATTCCCTGCTCTTTAAAATAATACATTGCATTATCCCGAATGACAAATTATTTTCATCAGCATTAGAAATGATCACATATTTAGGTCTAAAGACAACGCTGTTATATCGAATCCATGCAACTTCCATTAAAATGTTATCATCTACTTGAGATACATTCGTAAAAATTGAGTTGAAACAAGTTGCCAATGTCTTCCTACGAATGAGTGTTATTAAATGCGCATTCGAATCACTTGATACTAATCTTATTTCTGGACCTATTTCAATTATATCATTAAGCCCTCTTTTACAAAGAAATCTATAACAAGAATGCAATTGCAATTTGATCGCTAATGTTAATGTTATATTTTTCTCTGATGTTACGACAGACGCATAATTCTTCGAAATTTTATGAAATTCCTCATATAAAACCTAATACTAATGAGAAAAAAGTTCGATGGCATATACTATGTGTGTGTGTGTGTGTGCATGTGTGTACATATATATATACATTACAATAATTAGCAATAAATCAATATTACTAAATAAAAAATAATAGATTTTCAAAAAAGCAAATGATACAAACAAGTTGTGAAAACAAGTTTTCAGATTTATACACAATGAAGACTAACCTCTTTTTATTTTATTTAATGCGGTGCATAGAAAGGGAATGTTTTCGTCCCAAATTGTACGGATTTCATAAATTCCCCACTGAATTAAATACCACATATTTTCACATTCTTTCGGATAACACGCATTAAATGTTACAAAAATCTTGAAAAGTACATCCAATGCTTTTAATACCGTCGGCATAGAATACAATGTTGTATCGAGCCGAATGTATACATTTTCGATTGCAGTTATTTCTGGTCAAGAATATCGACATTCTGGTAATTGCAGTTATTTTTTCAATATCGCCAGGTACCTAAAGTAAATTACAAATCGTAAGAAACCTCTAATTATAAATGTTAGTTTAACTTTAACAAATCTTTTCAAAAAACTGAAAAAGCGCCCAGTAAAAATGTCTGTTGTAAAAAAACTTCTATAGACACATCAGTGTCTCTTGATAAAATATCAATTTCGATTTTTCTTTTTATTTCGGATCTGGAACAAGAATGGAATTTAACTTACTTTACAGTGTATTAGAATTCCTTCCTGACTTTCCGAGATTGTAGGTTTCCACATTCTTTTCTTGTTCCCAATTTTAAAAGTAATTTTACTTGATTTAGGAGCTACAACACTTATTAAAAGCCATATTTGAAGGGCTGTTTTCGAATCTACGAGGAAATCAATAGATATGTATTAATAAAAAAAATATTCATATACAGAGTGTCTAATAATGACCATATACAGGGTGTTTCAGACCACCCGTACCACCCATTTAGAAACTAGAGAAGTGGTTATTTCAAAGTAAAAACATTTTCTTTATAAATCGGGTGCGCTCTATCGAATGGTGATATTTTTAACTTCTGGTTCCGGCCGGCAATAGGCGATTCAGACCGGAAGTGCATTTTTTAAATGGAACCCCCTATTTTTTATTACATATTCTTGTAGCTCATCTCGAAAGCTTTCCAAAACACTATAATTAAGTTAGTTTTCATTAAGTACTTTCCGAGTTATGAGGCTTGAAATCATTTCTTAATTTTACATAAACCATAAAATATCTTGTAAAATATTCATTTTTCGATTATCTTACCTTAATACTTTTACATACAAAATAATGAGAGGAATCAATTGGTGTAAAGAAAACACGGTAAATCTTTAATTTAACTTACTCACCTCCAATGACTTTGACCTTGACATATGTTGTCAAGGTCACTACCCTGAGTGACCTCCAAAAAGTTTTAGCCGTCGGTCATTGTTTATTACAAAGTTATAAACAAATAATGTTTGACGAATTATATGGATACAATGGATACATCGCTTAGCATAGAAAATTACAAACCCATGAGAGGTCCATCAGAAATGTATGTGTACACATACACACACGCACGCACACACACACGCGCGGGGGGTGCAAGGGGCCTTCGCCCCCCCTCCCGCACCACCCCGCCGGTAGGCTAGGTGGACGTTGCTTTGCTACAATGGACAGATGTTGTAAGTTGTAAAACGAGGTCCACCTTGCCTACCGGCGGGGTGGTGCGGGAGGGGGGGCCGAAGGCCCCCTTGCACCCCCGCGCGCGCGCGTGTGTGTGTGTGTGTGTGTGTGCGTCTTGTGTGTGTACACATACGTTTCTGATGGACCTCTCATGGGTTTGTAATTTTTTCATAAGCAACATGTTCACTATTTGACAACTTTGAATATACTGAATGTTTGATATACTGCGAAGCACTGTGTAATAACAGGTTTATATATTTCTGATTTAGCTTACTTATTTCACTTGTGACTAGAGATAGTGTTGTTTTGATATTTTTTTTATTTTGCCTAAATAATTTATTAAATATTTGTTATTAAAAATAAAAAATAAATAAACGTATATTTCTTATAAATACATTTTATTAAGTACGTAATATGTTCGAAAATTACGTGAAATTCATGAAACTTTGTTTATAACTTATTAATAAACAATGACCGACGGCTAAAACTTTTTGGAGGTCACTCAGGGTAGTGACCTTGACAACATAGGTCAAGGTCAAAGTCATTAGAGGTGGGTAAGTTAAAGTAAAGATTTACCATGTTTTCTTTACACCAATTGATTCCTCTCATTATTTTGTACGTAAAAGTATTAGGTAAGATAATCGAAAAATTAATATTTTACAAGATATTTTACGGTTTATGTAAAATTAAGAAATGATTTCAAGCCTCATAACTCGGAAAGTAATTAATGAAAACTAACTTAATTATATTGTTTTGGAAAGCTCTCGAAATGAGCTACAAGAATATGTAATAAAAAATAGGGGGTTCCATTTAAAAAAATGCACTTCCGGTCTGAATCGCCTATTTCCGGCCGGAACCAGAAGTTGAAAATATCACCATTCGATAGAGCGCACCCGATTTATAAAGAAAATGTTTTTACTTTTTTTAAATAACCACTTCTCTAGTTTCTAAATGGGTGGTACGGGTGGTCTGAAACACCCTGTATATGAAACATATGTATGTGAATGTGTGTATCGTTCTTATTATAAATCAAAATAAAACTTTTAATGTACGAATATTTACCTAAGTTTAAATGCTGTGCACTCATTAAACTTTCATAAATGTTCCCTCCTGCAGATAAATTTTTTTTAAAATAAGTGAAAAATTTTTCAAAATTTACGTTCCAAGATATCAATAACTTTTCTTTATATTGAGGAAATTTTCGATCAAAATCCATTTCAATCTATAAGAATAAATACAAATTATCATACCTAAAACTGGTGAACTTAGCACCTTAATAAATTATTAATAAAGATTTCATACTCAAATTTATATAGTATTTTGTTTGTAGTTGTTAGTAGTAATAGTAAAATTTGCAGTTAAAAGTATTCTTAAAAGGGCATTTTTATTGTTATAACGGTTTTTAATTAATTTAATCACTGCCTCGGCACTGTTTCAATTATTTTAATATCATTGTCACATTATATCATTTCAACTTTTAATTAAAAGAGTTAATAAATTAATAGAGAGCTCATGGAATATATTGAAACGATGATGCAGAATTGAAACATCTTTTTATCACAATTGTGCTGAGGCCCAAAGGAAGGACCAAAATGTTCACTTCCTTTAATAAAGATTTTAAACGAAAAAATCATACGCTTCATTTCCGTGCTTGAGTCTTATTAGCTCATCCTCTGTTATTTATATTTAAATATAGTCTTATTTTATTATAAAGCCTTATTTTATTATATTATTTCAAAATAAAGACATTTACCAATATATAAGAAGAATCCAATTTCAATATAGGCCACTTTATGAATATGTCATTAACATTTTTGTATGTTTTACTAGCGCAATCTTCAACGCGTAATATATATGACGCATCCCATTTTTCATCAACTTCATTCTGTGGTTTTTGGTTATGGATCAACCAAATTCTATGTTCTTCTGCGATTTGTCGATCATCAGCTGAGAAGCATTAAAAAAATTAATATTTATTGGACCAGTTATATATTTTTCAAAAATTCCATGATAAATCTTAATACAAAATATTAATACCTTGGCTTACAATGACATTTTGTTCAATGTGGTTATTATTTTTCAACTTTTCAGCAGAACGGATAAATTTTAATGCGTTACGAAATTTATCGACTAATTTTCCTCTTGAGATACCAGCTTTATCATTTTTTAAATACTTTTTTCGTATAGGTGGCATATAGTAAGTTTCTTTACATTCTTTTGGAAATAACTCAATTATTTCTTCTGTAATTTTAGCAAATCTTCGTTTTGAAGTGTTCTTTAAAAAAAGAAAATTTAACATGTAAATATCACGATATATAGTAAATATAGATTATTGGATCTCAAAAAGCTATTTTAGTAAATATTAAACAAGTTAAAACGATTTGTATTTCTATTTGTATTAGTTAATCAATTTTATGAAAATTATTTGTTCATTTTAATATATTATTATATTATTAAATATTACATATATATTTACATATATTACATACATATTACGTGTATATATATATATATATATATATATATATATACATATAGATATAATAAACAATGACCGACGGCTAAAACTTTTTGGAGGTCACTCAGGGTGCCTTGAGTGACCTTGACAACATATGTCAAGGTCAAAGTCATTGGAGGTGAGTAAGTTAAATTAAAGATTTACCGTGTTTTCTTTACACCAATTGATTCCTCTCATTATTTTGTATGTAAAAGTATTAAGGTAAGATAATCGAAAAATGAATATTTTACAAGATATTTTATGGTTTATGTAAAATTAAGAAATGATTTCAAGCCTCATAACTCGGAAAGTACTTAATGAAAACTAACTTAATTATAGTGTTTTGGAAAGCTTTCGAGATGAGCTACAAGAATATGTAATAAAAAATAGGGGGTTCCATTTAAAAAATGCACTTCCGGTCTGAATCGCCTATTGCCGGCCGGAACCAGAAGTTAAAAATATCACCATTCGATAGAGCGCACCCGATTTATAAAGAAAATGTTTTTACTTTGAAATAACCACTTCTCTAGTTTCTAAATGGGTGATACGGGTGGTCTGAAACACCCTGTATATGGTCATTATTAGACACTCTGTATATGAATATTTTTTTTATTAATACATATCTATTGATTTCCTCGTAGATTCGAAAACAGCCCTTCAAATATGGCTTTTAATAAGTGTTGTAGCTCCTAAATCAAGTAAAATTACTTTTAAAATTGGGAACAAGAAAAGAATGTGGAAACCTACAATCTCGGAAAGTCAGGAAGGAATTCTAATACACTGTAAAGTAAGTTAAATTCCATTCTTGTTCCAGATCCGAAATAAAAAGAAAAATCGAAATTGATATTTTATCAAGAGACACTGATGTGTCTATAGAAGTTTTTTTACAACAGACATTTTTACTGGGCGCTTTTTCAGTTTTTTGAAAAGATTTGTTAAAGTTAAACTAACATTTATAATTAGAGGTTTCTTACGATTTGTAATTTACTTTAGGTACCTGGCGATATTGAAAAAATAACTGCAATTACCAGAATGTCGATATTCTTGACCAGAAATAACTGCAATCGAAAATGTATACATTCGGCTCGATACAACATTGTATTCTATGCCGACGGTATTAAAAGCATTGGATGTACTTTTCAAGATTTTTGTAACATTTAATGCGTGTTATCCGAAAGAATGTGAAAATATGTGGTATTTAATTCAGTGGGGAATTTATGAAATCCGTACAATTTGGGACGAAAACATTCCCTTTCTATGCACCGCATTAAATAAAATAAAAAGAGGTTAGTCTTCATTGTGTATAAATCTGAAAACTTGTTTTCACAACTTGTTTGTATCATTTGCTTTTTTGAAAATCTATTATTTTTTATTTAGTAATATTGATTTATTGCTAATTATTGTAATGTATATATATATGTACACACATGCACACACACACACACACATAGTATATGCCACCGAACTTTTTTCTCATTAGTATTAGGTTTTATATGAGGAATTTCATAAAATTTCGAAGAATTATGCGTCTGTCGTAACATCAGAGAAAAATATAACATTAACATTAGCGATCAAATTGCAATTGCATTCTTGTTATAGATTTCTTTGTAAAAGAGGGCTTAATGATATAATTGAAATAGGTCCAGAAATAAGATTAGTATCAAGTGATTCGAATGCGCATTTAATAACACTCATTCGTAGGAAGACATTGGCAACTTGTTTCAACTCAATTTTTACGAATGTATCTCAAGTAGATGATAACATTTTAATGGAAGTTGCATGGATTCGATATAACAGCGTTGTCTTTAGACCTAAATATGTGATCATTTCTAATGCTGATGAAAATAATTTGTCATTCGGGATAATGCAATGTATTATTTTAAAGAGCAGGGAATTTTTTTATGTTTTGTATATAAAAAGTGTATTACTTTAGGTTTAGATACTCATTTTAAAGCTTATGAAATCCAATTGCCACGTGAGAATAGTACATATGAAATTTACACAGTTGATGTTTCGAAAGAATGTAATGTGAGGACATGCAATTTTCATATTTCAGGCGAAGGTCGATATTTTATTTCAATGTTCGATGTTTAAGAAATAATATCTTAGCGTTAATATTAATGTTCTGATAAAACACGCATGCACTTGTTCTAAAATATAAATTATAAAAAATATATATATAAATATATTATATATGTATTTTAATAATATATGTATTTTAATATTAAAAAAATGGTTCTTATATAAATATTATAATAAATCTTTTGCAGTATTTCAATATTGACTTATCTTTAAATTTATTTCACATATTTTACCACTTTTTATCATAATATTAAAAATATTATTTATTTAAATATTTATTAATAATTACCAAATCATTTATTTATTTCAATTAAATACTTAGTGATAGTAAATAAATTGCTCATTTGTTTTAACTAAATATGTAGCTCTAGTAATTAAATGTTTATTAACTATTATAAAATTGCTTATTCTTTTAAATTAAACATTTAGTAATAGTTGTCACAGTTTTAATTTCCCCTTAAGATGATTTAGTTATAATTACCAAATATCTGATAATACTTATCAACTATATTATTTTTTACTATCATTATTTTTTACTAACATTTATTTACAATTACCAGATTTTTTAATTTCTCGTTATCTTGATTTAGTTATAATTACCAAACATCTGATAATACTTATCAAATAATACTTGTCAAATTACTTTTTGTTATCAAACATTTAATTATAATTACCACGTTTTTTAATTTCTAGTTATCATGATTTGGTTATAATTGTCAAATATCTTATAATACTTATTAAATATATTATTTTCTGCTACCAAAATTTGACTACAGTTATTAAAGTTTTGTTAAACGAATCAAATTTGTAATTGAATGAATTAAATTTAAATAGTCTAAACTAAATATTTTATTTACTCAATTAATTTTTTTGTAATTGTTACCACACATTTAAATAGCACTATTTACCCAAATCATTTAGTAATTGTTATTAAATTCTAGTGTTTACTACTAAATTCTTTTTTCAGTGTACGATGTTAAATGTTTCAAGTTTGAGCACTGCTCATTTCAAATTTTCTTTTGCTTCTTCTTTTAAAAGTATTCAGATAAGTTATTATATATAATATAATATATATAATTATATATATAATATATATATATATATATATATATATATATATATACATATATAATATAATAAATTAATAAATATTTTATAATTATTAAAATTATTCGCATTATTTTTCGGACAATTTTACAATTAGGAAAGACAATTTTCTTATTTAAAGAAAAAGTTATTTTGAAATTTCGCAAAAAACTTAATTATTATATAATGTCTCAGTAAGTAAAAAATAATTAACGCAAAACGTTAGTACAATGATATTTTGTAATGTCTAACGTTTTCAAATATGTAGTTTTTAATTTAAATTTTAATGTACACAACGTCACTATAAAGAAACTTTGACTCAATATTTGAAATGTTTTCGAAACGTTTCTTTAACATTCAAAAACACTATATTATTAAATAATATGTTTAAAATATTTATAAAACATTATGTCAAAACATTACAAAATTGTACATAAATTAATGTTCCAAAAGATTGATTTAACGTTTCTTGCTTATTGGAGTGATAAGATACAAACTTATGAAGTTGTAGGAAAGTAAGCAATATTATTATTCTAGTTCTTGCAGAATTAAAAAATAATTTCTTATTTTCTTATTATATAAAAAAATTATCTTTCCTAATTGTCAATTGTTAAAAAATATGCGTATCATACATTTTAATAATTATATAATAAAATAATAATTTATTAATTTATTGTATTACACATAATAATTTATTTAAATACACCTTTAAAAGAAAAAGCGAAAAATAATTATGCAGAGAACAGGGATTCGAACTTGGGAAGTCCATGATTATAATTCGTCGCCTTACTCACTTAACTACGAACGCTACTTAATGTTTCTTTCCTTTTTATTGGTATAATACATTAGGCACACAGAAACTTTAAATAATTAAATCTCGTAAATTATTACACGTTGACATGGTACTATGTACAAATAGAAGCGGCAAAATATATATTAAGTGTAATAAAATATATTAAAAGTTGAGCAAAATCCAGGAGGTCTAAAATCGATTATTATTTGTTAATTAGAAAAGATTTTATTATACATATCTTACAATTATATATTTTACAATTTCTATACAAATATTATATTTTATATATTTATACTCTCATGCTCTTTATATTTTATATATATATATATTTCATTCTTAATAAAAAATTAAATATATACACATTTTTATCATTATTATACATAATTTATACAATATAATTATTATTAAATATAATTATAATAAACTTGATTTTATTATA